>JAAAKM020073195.1:20779859-20838985 GCA_010016025.2 Alatinidae sp. Z8VKAUB7J3
CAAATCTTATAGTTACATCGCACCTGTAATAATCTGAAATCAATAGATGATGTGAGACGTGTATCATTATTGACTTTCTATGAGGTATAGTTTCGTCGAAATTTGGCAGATACAATGAATGATCATATACATTCTGATGATAACAACACTCTGTAACTTACTTCCATTTCTTGATATAATTGACGGATCCTATGTCAAGATCTCAGTACATCTCAAATTTCTATTAATGCCTCTAAAACCTAGAGCCCATACATACTGAATAATTCGATTCAAATATATATTTCTCGCCAAATATGAAAAGACGGGAAGGAGTTTAAAGTCGGGGAAGAAGTCGAGAAGGAAGTCGTGGAGGAAGTCGAGGAAGAAGTCGAGGAGGAAGTCGAGGAGGAAGTCGCGGAAGAAGTCGAGGAGGAAGTCGTGGAGGAAGTCGAGGAAGAAGTCGAGGAAGAAGTCGAGGAAGAAGTCAGGGAAGAAGTCGAGGAGGAAGTCGAGGAAGAAGTCGAGGAAGAAGTCGAGGAGGAAGTCGAGAAAAAAGTCGAGAAAAACGTCGAGGAAGAAGTCGAGGAAGAAGTCGAGGAAGAAGTCGAGGAGGAAGTCGAGGAAGAAGTCAGGGAAGAAGTCGAGGAGGAAGTCGTGGAGGAAGTCGAGGAAGAAGTCCAGGAAGAAGTCGAGAAAAAAGTCGAGAAAAACGTCGAGGAAGAAGTCGAGAAAGAAGTCGAGGAAGAAGTCGAGGAAGAAGTCGACGAAGAAGTCGAGGAAGAAGTCGACGAAGAAGTCGAGGAAGAAGTCGACGAAGAAGTCGGGGAAGAAGTCGGGGAAGAAGTCGAGGAAGAAGTCAGGGAAGAAGTCGACGAAGAAGTCGGGGAAGAAGTCGAGGAAGAAGTCGACGAAGAAGTCGGGGAAGAAGTCGAGGAAGAAGTCGAGGAAGAAGTCGAGGAAGAAGTCGACGAAGAAGTCGACGAAGAAGTCGAGCAAAAATACAGAACTCTTTTGTACGCCCAATGCTTGACATGGCTCACTTAGTTAGACTTTCCTCCGCAATTTTCTTCAAAGTCGAGTAGAGTCTGGCGGAAAGTCGAGCCCGTTTGTACAGGGCTTTACGGATTTACAGTTTGAGATTAAATTTCACTTAGCTACGATTCTACTTAGAAGACAATACGGTACGATGATAATCAGATCAATAAATGAGTCCAAAGAGCAAACATTTTGTAATGTTTGATGGAAAACTTTAAGTGTTTGCGTTGGACTCAAAAAGTACTTTGAGATCCTCAAGCTTTCTTTGTCTTGACTTAAAACGAAACGAGAATTCCTGGGAAAGTCTAGAAGACTGAAGATATTACTGTAATGTCTGTTCGAGAGTCTAATTTGACAAATCTTATAAATATTTCTTATAAACTTAAGATATATTGAATACTACACATAAAGGCTCCTTATATAAACTCCCTTGAATTTACAGTGGTTGTTCGATTATCCGGTCTGCAATCTCGGGCAAAAATTAATATAAACTGGCCTCACCCCCGTCCCGACCGACAATTGATTTTGAAAATCTTCATTTCGGTGATTTACATGTCATATCCTCTTGTTGAAAGGAGGTGAGAGGCAGACAGCGTGTAATACCACCAATGGAAGCCTTTGCTAAGTGTCTTCCATCATTCTGGTAATTTTCATCGAGATTTAGTAAAGTTTATATTACTTTTGTCCACGATTATGGGTGTTACACAGGACAAAATTAGTACAAATAATCCAAATTTCCGGATTATCCAAAACACGAAAAATAACACTTGTTGCTAATGAAATGTTAGGTAGTTCAATGACATTGTGATACTTTTGACAAAAATCATACAAATATGTTCATTTGGGTTGAAAATACGTGGCTGCAATTACTTTTCAATGGGTTTGCCACAGTATAATCGTCGGGTTGTCGCGCGTGCGATGTCAGCTTCAATTAATAAATGCGTTTGCAATGGTAACCTTTTCATAGGTTTGCAACGGTACTATGATTTCTGGCAGTGAGGCAAGTCAATTATATCGAAAGAGTCTGGACCCGATCATTGCAAAAGGAGCAACAGAAGAGTAAGTGCATTTCTTATCTACCATTGATGTCCTTTGTACTATTTAAGGTAATATGGATGTAAACGTTTGATAGTATAGTGATTGTACAAAACGCAATCATATTAGTCTTTGAAGAGGACACTAGAGAAATAGAACATATGTCACCACAGGGGATCGAACCGGTGACCCATGCTTTCGTGGCGTGCGCTTTACCAACTGAGATAGGTCACCTGCGATGTCAACATACTCTATTTCTCTAGTCGCCACATTAGCTCCCGATCATCCAGCGGAGGACATCAACATCCAGCTCAAAGAAATTGGAGATCAGCCTCGCTGCGTCATGTGACCAGACCAATGAAGGACTTCAATTCGGCCCGTCTATCTGAAAAGCCCATTGAAGTTAGAAAGTAACGAGTCACGGGTTTGATCCCTGGTGATGACATATTTTCTATTTCACTAGTGTTCTCCTCAAAACTAAAATTTCAAATCTTCTCTTCTCGATGATACTTGCAAGCATATTTGTTTGTTTGGCATCTCCGGTCCGTACATTACACCTCTTTAACGTGTGAGAATGGAGTGCGAACATAAGGTGACAGCAAATTATAAAGATAAGAAAATGCTACCTTAGACGACGTGAATGAGGAAGATATTATGCAATAAGTTAGGGTATGCTCTGAGGTCAGGATTTGCTATTTTAAAGGTTGGGCTGTGAAGATTATTTAAATGAACCCACATTAATAGTGTTAAGCGCTTTGAAAGGCATCAGTAAGAGTCCGATCTCTTTGATTTACTTATATAATTTTTGCTAGTACCCGCCCTTCTCGGCAACGTCTTATCTCTTAGACTATTAGTAATAAATATGGCAAGATTATAAGTTTTGACATCAACAAACATTTTGTTGATTTCACAACATATTTAAAGTTCTTCCCCAAGTGTATTGTGTTACTAATCGGAGGTAATTATTCACCCATTTGATGGTTACCTTTTTTGTGTAAAAATTACTATAGAAGAACTTGCAAGCTGTCAATTACATAGCTTAAAAAAATAAAAATTCCCACTCGAAGTGGTTAGTTTAAGATTCTTTAAAATTTCATCTTGAATAATCAAACTCTTCTTTTGTGTCATAAAATAGGAAAAAGCTGGTTGTTGGCAATGTATCATTCGTATCTCTGAGTCTGCTTAACTTGACTGGAAATATGAAATACTTGATAACTTTGGCTGCACGTACTACTCTCCATGGAGTCAACAGCTCAAACATCACAATAAATACACCGGAAGGAGGTAATGGAAAATAACAGTAGAGCTGTATTGTCTGTAGACTTCTTCTGATGCTTTTTACTATAGCGTTATTGACGTAAGTTTGTATCACGAGGGGTCAAGCTACTGCTGTTATATTTTCCACTGATTGCCGTCTGTCATATTCGAATCACTTTATTATTCTTGACAATAATTAACAAATTCCATCAGTCAAAACAGTATTCAAGAGCGAAGTGTTAGATTGTTAGACTAGAAAGTTACATACGTTACATACGTATTTCTCATTGACTTATCACTTAAGCAACCATTACAACACGTCAAAGTTAACAAGAGTGCTTATTGGTACTTTTGTAGTCCGACATGCTAGAGATATTTTCAGCAAAGACCAAAATAACATAGATAGAAAGTTTCGTTCGAGCAAGATACTTATGTCATAACAAACGTATGACCGTTAAAAGGATACCTCGTATTTTATATTGGCATTAAAATATATATTGTAAAAATAATAAGAACATTTACTTAAGAAGTTATTAAAGTTTACATAGTTTCTTTATGCAACAGATCCACGTTTTCTGTTTTGATATCGTAGTTATACACCAAACCTGATATCGAGCGTGTACCCAAGTTGATATTTCGAATATGAATATATAGTATTTATCATTTTCTTATCAAAGAAATTCCATTTCCTAAAATAAATAGGCGGCACTCAACGAACTTTATCTAATGATGCTAATAGTTGGCAATCAGAGTTCAGAACAGTTATACATACCATCATAGTAATTTTAAGGGGTCCCCTTAAAATTACTATGATACCATCGACTATCTATATTATCTCTGATCCTGACCCAGCTTTAATAATAAGGTCGTAGCAAATTACACTGTCACTGCTATAGCACTCAGCTTTAGCATTCATTATGTGACGATGAGAAAAAGCTATTTCTCCTTCTCTTACTTAATGGTGAATGGTCTAAGATGCACTTTTGGTATAGAGAGCCTGAACTGTCTCATTACTCTTGACATTGATGTAGGGGATTATTAAGATGTAGTATAGTAGATTATGAAGCAATGTGCACATAAATTATTTTTTTATAAGAAACTACCTCAGCGTCCAGCCCTCCAAGTTTCTTCAAATATTGACCTTTTGAGCCCTCAAAGTTTCTTCGTAGTTTCGTATTCTCTGGTACCAAATTGAAGGGCGTGGAATGCGCAAAGGGGGCTAGTCACACTGCTGTTAGTAAATTCACACTTCATTTAGGGTGCCCCCTGTTTCAGGTTAGCCTATTCATGAAATAACCCGTTATCAAAGTGTCTAAACCGCTTTCACAGATTTTTTAGGTTTCTTTAGCAGACCCATCCAGCCCTCGAGTTTCTTAAATTTTGGGGAGATTGAGCCCTGGTTTCTTATAAACTGGTTTCTTATAAAAAATAACAAGTGTAGTTACATGTGTGCAGGTGGCAGGCAAGTAACTTCAAGTATTGTCAATACAAAACCAATTGTTGACACTTCATAGCTTTTTTGAATCTTTTTAACATGAATGCAGATAGAGAGTAACATCGGACGCGTATAGCTGTACAAAAATTGGGAAAATATGAGCACTTAACCTTATCTAATGACTTCTTTATGTCATGAGGCTGGACTGTAACTATTTTCCATTCAAATGGAGACCACTCTAAAACGATGAGCGTTATGATGTTAAACTTTTAGAAGACGTCTGTGGCAAGTATTCAAATTTTGAATCTTTAATGCAAAGAACACTATGATTTTCATAGTAATGTCCTAAGTTTTTTACGTAACGTCATTATGATAAACATAAAAAAAGTCCAAAATGTTCAAATTTTGTTTTAAAGGCCAGTATACTCAATGTTATTTAATAAAAGAAAGCAAAGAGGAGTAAAATAATGAATTACATCTTATAATCTAAAATCAGACAAGAGTTACGACATTGATAATGATTGATATATTTTAACATGTTATATTACCGTGATATGAAACTCCTCCCGTGTCGCAAACATAAAAAACCTAACCCCCTAATTGCATCAAACTCTATTCTCAATGACTTACTTAATTCAGAAGCATTGGGTATTAGCTAAATTTCTTCAGTCTGTAAAATTCATCGAGTGAAGAAAAATATTCTCCCCCCTCCTACGCTTTACAGAAAAGTAAGAATCACTATTATACTACTTTAATAGGGGTACCTAAAGCTACTATATGATTATTTGCTCAGCTAAATATATAACTGCTGCACAGAAAAGGCCCTTTTATACAGACGTTCCCTGCAGCCCTTTTCTTGGTCAATATTTTCCTGATCAGACTTTCATAACACGTATTCAATTTCAATTACGTTCGCAACGGCAGACAATATGACTAAAACTTTGTGTAGGCCAGGCACTACTTATCGTCCTCAGATTTAATGCCAAATTTAAGATTAAAGTGTACAAAACTCCCTCCCTTGCATGCGAAGCAACAATAAGCTCAATTATATGCTTGATATGCTAAAGACGTAGACGCCGGTACATGGAAGAAATAATTCATTTCAGTTTTAACAAATCTGGTCAAGGAATATGTAAAACAGAGTTACCCCGTATCTTTATATCAAAGGCATGATTATTACGTATGATCATTGTGTATTTTCCTTGTGTTTGTCAACTATAAAATGATTATTTTCAAACTTGAATCACACTGAAGTACAGGCCTAAGTAATGATGCTCGTGCAAACGGGAAGCTCTTTTTTTGAGGAACGTTTATCATTGTTCAATAGGCTAAAAATTTTTAATGCTTGTCTAATTTGTCAAGATGATAAAATTTGAAGCATTTTTAATAAACACGAAGTCTTCGGTATTGAGTGGCAAATACTTGTTGTGCCATGCTCTTTTTTACCTTTCAAAGAATTTTCAAGAGAATTATCTCTATTTCCTAAAATTTATGGGAGATAATATGGTCAGGAAAATAACGAGATCGCAGAAAATCTTCGCGTAAGCCAAGGCGAAAGAGGAAAATGAAAATCTTTAAATTGTGATGAATTAAGCAATTCAATGTTTTATTGGAGTTCAAAACGATAATTAAGTGACCAAATACAAGATACTGGGGATGATAGCTCCTGAGCCACAAGAAGTTATGGTCGCTTTGATGTTGTAGTCACTTAATGATAGGTGAGAAATCCCTGTTACTCCTATGAACGCAAGGACAAAAATTGATGTCTGAAAAAGAGAACAGACATAGATACATAGATTTGCAAATTAAAGATACTTCTGTATAGATGTTTGTTTATAGATATTTGCTTATAGGTATTTACGTGTAGATGTTTGTGTATTGATCTGTGAGTATGGATGATTGTGTATGGATTCTTGTATAAGACATTTGTGTATTGATGTTTTTGTATAGATATTTGTGAATAGGTATGTATGTATAAAATTTTTTGCATAGGTATTTGTATATAGATATGTGTGTTTAGATATTTGTGTATAGATATGTGATTATAGATTTTCTTGTATGGATGCTTGTGTTTAGACATTTGTGTATTAATGTTTGTGTATAGATATTTGTGTATAGATATTTGTGTATTAATGTTTGTGTATAGATATTTGTGTATAGATATTTATGTATGGATATATGTATATGGATATTGTGTATAGATATTTGTGTATTGGAGTTTTGTTAAGACGGTTTTTCATACATTTCAGACTTAAGGGAGTAAATGTAGTCATGCTTTCGGTTAGCAACAATGGAAAGAATTTAAGAAAGCTATTACAAATAGAAAACCAATAATCATTGGTCTGGAGTATTGTAAATGCCTTCGTCTTCTGTTTATTACCAAAATGGAATCATTTTGACAGTCAAAAAGGAGTCAACCATTTGTTATCAATTTTCTTTTATGATCGCTTTGTTGTTGCGTCTATTATGTAGATTAACAAAGTCAACTTATTTAATTACCTTCTATTACTATTATCATCATGCTCATTAAGACGTTCATGCCACTGTAGGTAGATGGCATCTACAACCTCTCCTATGATAATATGTCAAGTGCTTTTGCTCTGATTACCATATCAAATTTTTGGCAGCAGCCTAAATTATGTTATACCAACCTGATCTTTGCAACCAAAAACAGTTTGTCTTTTGGATATGACATTATGTTGCCATCTGCATCATCAGAAGAATTTGGACCAAACTCAGCGAGCGGATTCCACTTAGTCAGGCTGCGTACCAATCTAACGGATACAAAATTTCTGTCAATCAAATATTGCAAAGATATCCCTACCGATACCAAAGTGACATGCAACTATACTTCAATTATTTAGGAAGGTACTTTTAAAATGAGATTTCAACAACTATGGCAGGCAAAACTGTGATTGGGAATACGTTTTTGAGAAACTTTTGCTCTATTGGAAAAACGAGAACCTAAATGCCCTTGTCTAATGAGCCTTGTCTTACGGATCCCCTTTGATAAAATAACTGAACTTGCTGTTTCTATGTATAATACACAGCAAATATATCTTTGAGAAACCCCTTGCGTTCAACTAGGGATTTAGTTACCTCCCAGCCCTGTTGGAAGATATGTGGGGTCACACATGAACATGCCTACACATGTGTAAACAGTACAGTATGAGTGAAAAATTGCTTATATCAGCATCAGTTACAATGTTGCAATTACACCTGCAATATATGAATTCAGAAAGCATCTAGCCTGTTATGCAGCCCTAAACAATTTTTTTTGTTATTGGTCTGTGCATTAGTTTGTGAAGAGTCTTTAAAAGGTTTTCCCAGGATTCTTGTGAAGTGTTAAATGATAATTGAGGGCAGAATCCTATTTATATTTAATGTTCCAGATTGAAAATAAAAGAAAAACAATATGCTTCTATATTAACATAGCAAAGAATATATTCTCTAGGAGCAATCCCACCGCAGTTGCCTTGAAGAAGTATGTAATTGTTGGCACAGTTTGATAAAATTGATACCTCCAACACCATTCTGTTCATGTCTAAGTTTGAAATTAAATTTTCAGTTCCCTGCATTGCTTGTATGGACTATTTGACTCAGAGGGAATACAATGTATCTCCTTTATGCGCAGACAAATAAAATAGAGGCCTTTGGGTGCAAAGCAGATTAAAGCTTCTCTAGCTGCCAAATTTGAACACCCTGTGTTATAGGATTTTGAAGCTAAGCACAATCTGTCGAAGCCATATCATACCAATCTTGTCATACTTGAAATTTCACTTAAAATATGCTTGTTTATTTTGTCATTTTTCGCAATGAATTTCAAATTGAGAAGTGATATTTAAACTGTGACTTTGTTTTCTTGATGGTGTGTTCATGAACCTGATTTCGAATGTAACTAATGCCCCCGAAAAGGTCAAAACATACATGGTCAAAGAATAGTATAAATCTGAGTCATTTGGCTTAAAACAGAGACAAGAAAAAAAGTAAATGACTTCGTTTCCTTTGTCTAAAGATACAGTGATGTTGCTAGAGTTTGGATGCGAAAAACAAATAAAAGAAAAAAGAAAATCCACTTGAATTGTCAGTCACTCTTATCATGGAATAGGGGAAAAGCTGACGGAAGCCCTGATGATTCTGTTGTTATAAATTTCCATTAGGTGTGCACAGAGAATAAATTGCAAACAGGGCATGCAGTGGTTACCCTGATGCAGTACCAGGCAAATTGCTACATTATGTGAATGGTAAATTAGAAGTACAAAATTTATCGAAATTCTTGAGAAATGAGTGGTTGAATTTGTCAAAATATCTTTGACTATCAAAATCCAAGGGTGTGTAATCATGACATCATTACTCCAGGCCTTAAGCTCATAACATCAACTGTAAAGACAGCTTCAAATTGTAAAGGCAATAAACAGTTGCGGCTACAAAAACTGTAAAAAAGAGGTGAACATTTGGAGAGAATTGAGCCGCATAATTTGGTAGGAACTGCACTTACCTTCTTGTATATCAATGCTGTGCTTGCTATCTTCAGCCTCACTCCTAACCTCATATTATGGTAGAAGTATGGGTTGTGGAGAAGAACAAATACAAAACTACACAATCCGAACTCCGTGGTTGGGAATCTATTTCGAAAGCGAGGTAAAAACATGGATGATGTATGTGCATGGGAGAACGAGAGCTGAGAGAGCAACACAACCGAAGAAAACATGAGTTGAGAGTAGTCTGTTGATCACAAGGTAAGTTTCATAGACCGTTTCAGGAAATATAATACATAAAGATACTGCGATTTTAATTACAAGGCATGGAAATGTCACTTGTTCGCTTTCTGTAGGCCCTATCATGTTTTTCAAAGACTTTAACTTTTCCTATTATCAAG
The DNA here is from genome assembly GCA_010016025.2 of Alatinidae sp. Z8VKAUB7J3. Classification (NCBI taxonomy): domain Eukaryota; kingdom Metazoa; phylum Cnidaria; class Cubozoa; order Carybdeida; family Alatinidae; species Alatinidae sp. Z8VKAUB7J3. The sequence continues at coordinate 20,789,480 of JAAAKM020073195.1, forward strand.
GGAAAGTTTTGTCTGAATTTATTCCCGGGCTTTTCGCTGGCACAGAATAGGCCACCATGTGAATTCCGTAGAAACTAAAATATTTGTTGCTGTTGTTTCAACGTCTTGACCAAGATGGGCTGTTTCTGATCGATACTTTTAAAGGCGGGCAAGGCGTGCAGAAACAGAAATAAATTCAATTGAATAAAGATTATTTACGAATACTCGTACGTTCTTTATGATTAATATATACGTGCATACATTATAATCAAATTATAAGAAAAGTAGAAAAAAAAGCCACAATATATACTGGAAATCAGCGCCTAGCTAACTTAACTGATTAGATATGTGTCTCTCAAAGAAAATTCCAGATAGGCCTACAACCCAACCCTTGAACCCTTCCAAGTTGCAATTAACGACTGAAACATCAGCATGAGAGTGCCCATATTTATCTGCTAAACATGTATTGTTTAACCTGGTGTAGATTGAAGAGGAGTGGACAGAGGCACAGTATTTAACTTTACTTGCCAAATTAAATCTGCTAGCGCCTTGCCATCTTGCTCTTTTCATCATGATTTTGGGGTGGAGATGGGAGGAGGTACAAACTGTGGTAGCACTGAATGCGTAAGCTTGTATGAATTTTAAACTATATATATACAGATTTTTGACTTATACTTTATCCTTGCTTTTTAGCAACAATGGTCGTTAGATACTACAGGGTCTGTGTGCAAAGGGGCATGAATGGATTTTACTTTGCAAACAGCTTATCACATGGTTTTCAAACTAGAGCTACAAATGTTGTTAGACAGCATGTTCCATCTGGAAAGGGAAAATACAACATTACATATATGAAATCATGCTTGTTAGCAATGGTAGAGAGGCCAATTACTTTTGGACATAATAGATTTGTGAAACATGTGAATATAATGAATCCAAGTTACATTTGCAAGTGTAACTATACTACTGCTGCTGTGTATCCTACACCCTCACACTTTCAAGAAGCAAATAGTATGGAAATAGCTAAATACGAGAGGTTATTAAAAGAACTATATAATGAAGATTATTTCCTTCAAATGTTAGGATCCAGGAGTAAAGGTAAAAGAAAGTTATTCTCAGCATTAAAGACTATATGCTGTCTAAAAAATTATAATTTGGTACTTGGATACTTGGAGTGTTTACAAGAGTATGTGAGGTTAAAGAAAGATTTTCTTAGTAATGAGGACAGACATGAATTGGGTAGATGCTATGATCGCATCCTAAATTATTTGTCAAAGGAATCAGATCCCACTTCTGCTTGCCAGTTGTTCGATTACATGAAAAGTCAACAGCTTGTCTCTGGGGCATCATATAATTTAATGGTTCGTGTTCATACAGAGAAAAATGATGGTTCTTTCTCAGCAGCCAGACATTTGATTAAGGAGATGATATCTGCTGGTTATAACCCAAGTGCACGCACATATTTCCCATTACTGATAGGGATGGTCACCATGGGAGATTTCAATGGTGCATCAAAAGTATTTAAAAAAGTAAAAGAATTGGAAGAAAATCCTAATGACAAGAACCATGCTGCTGTCATTGTACCTCAGACGGGATGCTAGATCTTGTAACGCCTGTTTCTTACTTCTGTTAAAACAAAAAAATGTTTAGCATATAAACAAGGAGTACATACAAAGTTGAATACCATTCTGTTGGGTATTGCATATTCAAAATTAAGTGACAACTTATGTAACACTACAAACCGGATGGCTTTAAAAATACTGAAGACTGTGCCATAACCACAAAAAGAGGACTCTGCTGCAAGTAATACTGACTATCATCTACAAAAGTGGAGTGTATAGAAAGATTCTCGGGTGTGTGTGCAAGGGCAAGCGCGGGTAAGCCCCAAGCCGATTACTGAGAGAAATTCGTCAGCTAATATCTCTGATAGCAAACTATCGACGGATTTTAAATTATTACTGCGATATCGCCGGGTTTATCAATAGCGGGATTTGGCACTACACAAAGTACTTCAAACTTAAGGTATGAATCGTGTACTTAAGTATTAAAAGGTGACATTAAAATGCTTAAACTTTTGCTCATTCAGTTTGTTGTCACATTCTTGAAGCCTACCATGGTTTCATTAAGGAAAAGCTCACAATATTGTAGTTTTTTGCAAGACGTCAAAACCACTTTCTTAAACCACCTCTGATTTACCTTTAATTAAAATTACTACTGCAATTCTGTAACAATCATGGTTTTATGAACATATCACATGATGATTGTTGAAGAAGCAACTTTGCATCCTCTCTGTACCATTACCATTTGTTGCTGACATGTTGTATGTCATTATGATAATAAAATTTGAAATAGTAACCTTGACCATCTTCTTGCTGATCACTCATCGCAGGGAGTACCACACAGCCTTTTGTTCATACTTCTTTTAGATACACAATGAATAGAAAGCCATTCAATTACACTATATTGACATTTTCCGTTTCAACATCCAAAGCAGAAAATACATAAAACATGAAGACAATACTGCTTTTAACGCAGTCATTTTTTTCAATTTAACATAACAATGTTTTTCACTATAAATTGGGGTGTAGACAGTAGGGTTGAGTCGTCTATGAGCACCTATGGTATTATGCGTACAGTTGTGTGTTGGTCATACTGAAGCGTTACAATAACAGCGTAAACAATAAGCATCTACAGTAAACATACACCGGCAAAAGTATAACTGACCTGTTGCTTTAGCACAATGCCAGTCTCGTTTCAAAGTAACTGAGAAATGGGTTAACTCTTTAATTTTTACCATTTTCCAAGGACCAAAAACATAATTGATAGTATGTCAGGTTTATTTCTGCATGTTGTACCCAAAGAAGCACTGGCAACGTCACTTTAATGGCTGAATAAAAGACTTACTAAGTCAACAAAAGAAACTCATAGATCCAGATTGAGGTAATTCTAAAAAGCAAACTTTGGATATGTGTTATGATGTGAACATGTCTATGAACTTCTATTGGCCGATTTTTTCTTCCAAGTTCAAAAGAAAATCTAGCATGTGATAAAACCATTGATATGCGTTCAATCAAATATTTTACTAAAATTGTTTTTTGTAAATTTATGGTTCCAATTATTAAAAACAAGTACACTGGTTGTATCTAACAAATAAAATTTGTGATCATGTTAATATCCTTTTACAGAACTGTTCCAAAACATTTTTACATGGACATTTTTGATGGATCTACCTTGATCGTTAATGAAGCTTTTATACATCATAGAGCAGATAGTATCCTTACACAAAATAATAGTCCTATATGAAAGAATATTTCCATAACTGAAGTACACTAGAGTAATAAAAAGGTTACAAACCTGTCAAGATCCCCTTGAGCTCTGAAAGCAGTGACTATACCAGCATATGCATCAAGTTTATTTCTTCGGAGGATATGATGCAAAGGAATCTTGACCGAAGAATAGAAGTCACCTGCCCTATTTATGATAAAAAATTACGTGAAGAATTGCATCAATATATGGAAATTCAGTGGTTAGATAATGTCAAATCAAGATTGTGGAACAATGCTCTTGATAATAAATACAATCATTCAAGGGGGCGATTAGTCCGTTGTCAGCATGTTATTTATGATTTTCTTAAGAAACAAAGACCAAAGAAACACAAATCTATTTCTTCGAAAAAACGCAAAACCTCTTAAAATCAAGGCAATGTCTTTGAAAACTTATTGTTTTCATTACGACCTCATCCAACCTGAATAAAATAATTCCATAGGGCTTTATAAATAATCTCGCAATGAAGAATAAGCGGCTAACGCCTCTTGGCGAGCTGTTCGATGGTCAACTAGTGGAAGCGGATAATTTTTACCTAAATTCAATTGCGCTTTCTGCAGAACCTCTTGAGGAGCTTGCCAGGGCTTGTGAATCCATTGAGAGGGTAGGTTTTTGAGTTCAGGAAGATAGTTTTTGACGTAAAGACCCTGGGGATCAAATTTCTCACCTTGGGCAGTAGGATTAAAAATTCTGAAATAAGGGGCAGCATCAGCGCCGCATCCGGCAACCCATTGCCAGCCAAAAGTGTTATTGGCTAAATCAGCGTCAATCAACGTTTCCCAAAACCAGCGGGCGCCGTGTTTCCAGTGAATTTGCAAGTGTTTGGTCAGAAAAGAAGCGGTGATCATGCGCACACGATTATGCATCTAGCCAGTTTGCCAAAGCTGCCTCATGCCGGCATCAACCAAAGGGTAGCCGGTGAGCCCCTTTTTCCAGCGATCAAAGGCGGCACTTTTTCGCTTCCAAGGAAAAGAAATAAACTCTTTGCGCAGAGGCTGGTCAGGAGTCAAAGGAAAATAGTAGAGGATGTGATAAGCAAATTCTCTCCAAATGAGTTGTCTTTCAAAAGATTCTAGACCTTGTTTATTTTTTAGAGATCGTTTACTTTGTTGAATTTGATAAAAGATAGTTTCAGGGCTCAATTGTCCAAAGTGCAAATAAGCCGCTAGTTGAGATGTCGCCTTTTGGTTGGGAAAGTCTCGGTTCTCATGATATTTTAGAACATCTTTTTTTAGAAATTGATTCAAAATTTTTTGAGCTGAGTTTTCTTTGATTGACCAATGAGTAGCTATTTTTTTAGTCCAGAGATGATCAGAAGCTATCTTGATTGGCGTCGAAGCAGGCCATTGTGGTGGGGATTTTATTTTTGAAGGAGCTGACTTTAAGGATAGCTCAAAAGATCTTTTATTGAAAGTTTTATAAAAGGGGGTGAAAACCCGATAAGGTTTATTTTGTTGGTTGAGTATTTCCCAAGGTTCAATAATTAAGGATCCTTTAAAACTCTGAGGGGACAATCCTTCTTTTTTTAGTTGGTCTTTGAGCTGAGCATCTCTTTTGATCAAGGAAGGCTCATAACGGCGATTCCAATAAATGTGTGAAGCTTTGGTTTGTCCACAAAGCGAAAGTAGAGTTTGGAGACAGGGTCCGCGACAAAAAATAAGGCGAGAGCCCTTTTTCTTTAAATTGTCATCAAGGTTTTTGAGAGACTCTTCTAACCACCAGAGGCCGGCCCCCTGAGGAGGCCAGTCTCCCTCTTCTTGAGGAGACCAGATATAAATCGGGATCACCGAAACATGTTGTTGGCAGGCGGCGATCAAGGCAGGGTTGTTAGCTAAGCGCAAATCCTGACGAAACCACATAATCGCCGTTGGGGAAGTGGTCATCCTTTACTCCTTGAGTTCAGGAAAGAGGGGAAAGCATTGAAATTTAGAGCTTGCGAGGGAAAACTCCAACAGCCTGAAGACTAAAAAAGTTTCTCTCAAAACGTTGCTCGCCTCACAAGGCTCCTTGTGCAGACCAGAGAATCGGGTGGTCCGGCTTAATGGTATCCTGCTTGATGAAAACCTACCATTTTGACACCATATAGCCAGGTTAAGGTCTCACGGAATTCGGGTATCATTCAAAAACTCGGACAAACGTTTCCTGGATCTATACTGAAGCGTCATATTTTCTGCCTTGTCCAGTCATATGTTTCTTATTGCCCCATTGTATGGGTGTCTGATTTTCCTTCTACACTGCGGTCCCTCTCTGTCATGTCTCCGTCTGGTTACGGACACTAACCGTTCCTCACCAAAACCGCTCTTAAGCCTAAGAGCCCGTTAACATTATTTTTTGTGCTTCTTTGGTCTTTTATCGGCTTCTTAGGAATCTTCCAAATTATCTTCAAAAACTCTGGTATTTATTTCTGATTCACCTCCATATAGCCTTCGTTCTTCACATAGTATCCTTGTTCTACCTTCTACCCCTTCTACTCCTACTCTATGGTCAGATTTTAATCCCCTCAGTGCTTGTCAACTAATCTTCTATTCTACTATTCCTTCTACCCCTATTCTTCTATTCCTTCTACCCCTACTCTATGGTCAGATTTTGATCCCCTCATTGCTTGTCAACTGTTATTCCATGGTTTATGGTGGTCTTCTCTGCACTTTAACTGCCAGACCTCAGGTATTTAATCTTATATGTTAGTTTTTAAATATGTTATGCAGGTTTTAAATCTTATACGTTGTTTGGCTATTTCTCTCTTTTATTTAGTTGTTGCTTATATTGTATTTTTGTATCCCCTTGTATCCCTGGTCATTGAGCATTTCGAAGGGGAAAAAGAGTATTGTATCTCCGATCTTTATTTATTGGTTAATAGACTCTGAACAAAAAAAAGGATGAATTTTCATGCTAAAAAGTTGCAAAACGTATTTTTTTGCCATCTTTCTTTTAGGTTACACGCCCTCTCTTGCGTCTACCCCCCATACCAATCACTATAATGGCAACTAATCGCTATTCACAAAGTATAATCTGGTGAAAATGTGTCCCGTCAAACGCTATGGGTAGCCGAGTCGCATTATTATAACAACATACCACGTGAAACAACGAAGAAAAGGAGATAAAAAGAAAGTAACTTACATTTTTTGAAAAGATTGAGGTAAAGAAACTTGCAACGCCTTTTGAAGACTTTTTCAGAGAGACATCCAATGGCTCGGAAGATTTCAAGGAAGAAGAGGAAGAGGGTGTCTGTTCCCGTCTTGGTGTCAAGAGGCTAAAGCAGAAGAGAACAAGTAGCAAATTAAACCAGTGGTTTAAATTCAGAAAAATTTCGGAAGGAGGGGGGCATTTTCATGAATCTACAGCCAATCGCAAATGACTGGAATTACCTAAACTCCTAACAATGGGATAATTAAGCCAAATTGAGCAGTAGGCAACTTATGCTTTATGAATAATTAGGTATATACAACAAATCTACATTCACAAATTTAAATACATAAACATATGAAGTAAAAAGAGGATCATAATTTTGTTTGCAGTACGACTCAAGCATAAGTGAAGAGCCACTATTCTAATTGGAAATGCCATTGCTTCTTGGCAGCAACCTTGTTGACGCCATTATTATGTTCAGTCTTTTTGGATTTTTCTTGCTGAGTTAAACTGACTGATAAATCCCAAAGTCGCTCGTCAGTCATATTTGCTTCGAGATACGGTTCAACCCCCTTAAAAGTTGAAAAAAAAAATCTTTTTTGAGGCAGTTGAAACAAGCAGGGAAGTTTCTGTCTACCTTGAGTTTTAAAATTGTTTTTACTCTATAACAAGTGTGTGAATGTATAATGAAAATACAGACAAAAAAAAACTTTATTCAGTAGAGTTCACTGCCCACTTTGATTTCGTAATACGTTTGAGCTGAACCCAATACTAAGTCCCTTTGAATGGAAAAATTTTCTCTTTGTCCTGCACAGTTGTCTGATTCAGCCAGTTGCATTTGAACTTTTGTGAAGCAAGCATCTTTTCAGGCAAGTTTTTATTGATTTATGTTATTTCTTTCACTTTTTTGTAGAGTCAGTTTTAATTCTAGTTATGAAGTTCTTTTCATATACTGAATTAGTCGTAGCTATGACGAAAAATATTAAATTCAAAAATGCCTTAAATTGGTAGTTACTTTTACCGTTAGCATACATAAGCTATAAGGTCTTTAATTTATAGGATGAAGAATGTTTCTATTAATCAGATTATCATATTTTCTTTTATTATTACAAGCTACACTTTTTAAAATTATTGTGAATAATAATTTGGCAAATTATTATCTCACTCTCAATGTTACTACCAGGCGAAAAAAGTAGTTATATTCATGCAAAATCGTAAAATTAGCAAAAAAGTCGTTTCTAAAAAAGTCATAAAAAATGAATTTAATTAAAATGATTTTAAAGAATTTCTTATTTCAGCACTTGTAATTCCTTAGTATTAGATAGACTTAGGTGACATGCAAGGCTAGCCTATTCCTGCCTTACCTTTAAATCTAAATCTAACTAAGATACTTCTTTATAAGTTTTTATTGATTCACATTCATCCTTTTATGTAAATTCATAGCAAACCATATAACTGGCTTTTGTATAAAGTGAATATACCACTCTGCCTTTTTTTAATGTTCTTTACGAATATAATAATCGCTTCTATCCTAAATTCAGATTTAAGCACTTTTTAACCTAAACTAACCCATCTCAACCTAACCTAAACTAACCTTATTATAAATAATTTTAGTACTGAGAAAATTTAGTATTATTTTGTCGAAAACGACGTGGAGAAAACGTAGTATTATTTTGTCGGAAACGACGGATAACTCGTACTTTAATTGAATATTTGTCATTTTTAAAAGCTAAAACAGTGCTTAAATCTGAATTTAAGGTAGAATCAATTATTATACTCGTAAAGAGCATAAAAAAAGCATCGAGTGATATATTCACTTTATACGAAAGCCTGTTTTATACGAAGAAATATGGTTTGCTATAAATTTACCTCCCTTTGTTGTTTTTAGTCTTCGACTAAAGTTTTGACGATTACTAGCAGTTGGTATAATTATTAACAGTTTAATTATTTTTCGACGTTGATTTTCTATAATCTTGTTTTCAATAAGTTCTTTAATGAGTTGGATTTTTGGCAAATTAGAAGTATAGGCTTCGGCACCCGGCACCCGGCCAAATACTCCGGCACCCGGCAATATATTGCTACGGAATTGCAACATACACAATGAAAAAGGGGTTACACGTCAATTCAACTTTTTAACTCGACTTCAATTCCGTTCAAGTACCAAGAACATATTTTTCTTCTATTCATAAGAAATATCTTAATTAATTTTTGTTCATAAATCAAGAATATATCTTATATATTTGAGTACCTTTTTTTTGCCTCTTGGCCCGCCTTAGGTATATCCATTAAATAAAAAAGAAAATAAGTTTCAACTGAAAGTAAGGAGAAACATTAAGACTTAAACAGAACAGAAATTACTTCTTAGATGAGAGGGGCTGCCCTCTCCTCAATTATTCGCTCTTTATGCTAGTACTTTAGTTTTTTAGTGCTTTGAAAAAGCTTCTTGTTTCAGGTATCCCCTTCGAATCTCAGTCCGGACACTTTTTTAAAAACTTCTTCGAGATGCAGGTGCATGTTACATAATAGGGATTTTTTTCTAAAAGATGCAGATGTTGATTACGTAATAGGAAATGTTTTCTAAACGATGCAGGTACATATTACATAATAGGAAGGATTTTCTTCAGGATTTTTTTGGTTGTTACACAATAGGGTTTGTTTACTTTTGGTTGCTGCGTAATAGGACGTATTAGAGTCCACTAGTCAAGCGGGGGAATTTTTTAAGACATTTTCCTTCAAGACGTTCTTCAAGACGTTTCAAGACAAATCAAGACGTTTTTAAAGAATTTTTCTTCAAGACGATATTTGGACATTTCAAGACGTTTTTAAAGGCTTTTATCTTCAAGACATTTTTCAAGATATTTTAAGACGTTTTAAACACTTTTTTTCAAGACGTTTTTCAGATTTTCTTTGGTTTTTATGTAATAGGGAATTTTTATTTATCTTAAGGATGACGCTATATCGCGTAAAAAGTTAAACTTTAGGGGCTCACTAGAGGGGAACTTTCAAGACACCAGACCCTATTAACCAATTCTAACGGGGGGTCTCTAGCGAGGAATTTTGATGGAGCCCTAGCAACCCACACCACCGGGGCCCTTAATGTCCAATTCCACAGGGGGGCCCTAGCGAACAATTCCACCCAGCAGGTGTTTGTGACGTATTGGGCTTTGTTTTCTCTTGTTGTTACGAAATCAAACTTGATAGACTTTTCCTGCCAAGCGGGGAATCCCTCGTTGTAACTGAGAGACACACACACGTGGTTTGTAGCATAATACTTTAAGAAACTTCATTTTCTGTCAAGGGGTTTTTCTTTATTCTCGGGGAACCCTTATAATCTAAAACTTTTTTTGTCTGCATTAAGATTCAAAGTGGAATGAATCGCTAGACAGTTGGACTATGAAAACCTTTCTAATATTATGATTTTGGGGATACTTTCTAAATGAAAACTTATTGCAAGCACGGAGAAATCCCTACGCACCTTCTAGAATGATATCGCTATTTAATGATTAAATTGTTCGCAAGTTTCTAACCCTTTCCACATGAGAGCCCACAAGCATCTCAATGCTACCAATTTTGCTCAATTACCTGGCTGTTAGAGCGCTATTAATTTTTCTAGCGTGAATTAGACAGTTTCAAGTCAGCTATTGAATCAGCAAGATGATACACAGCATTGGCCTTAGATATTTCATTCTGATTATATATTGAATTTTTTTCCAGAAACAAGAAATATAAAGAATGAAGGCTAATGTACTTACAAAGTCTCTTAATAAGAACGTTATAAATCATGAAATCACAGAAAAAGCACTTGAAACACAACAAACGAAAGAGCAAAACTTGGAAAAAACTCTGATGGATAAAATACATGCAAAAAGAACCATGAATTAAAGAAAGGTTGGAACCCTTGCAAACAACTGCGGAGATGCAAGGGGTGGAGGATAGATATTAGAGATAATTTTAAGCCGTATTAAGAGGTATTTCTGAGAATTCTTAGCGAAAATTCATCAATTTTTTTGCGTTTGGTTATTTCTGAGAAGTTTCAATGGAAATACCACGTTTTTTGAGCCAAGACTATGCATACTTCATGCCACTGTGACAATATATGTTTGGCCAGCCCCCTAGCAAACAATTTCATTACAGATAAATATAAATCATATTAAGAGTTATTTTTGAGATGTCTTAATAAAAATGCCTCATTTCTTTAACTGGATGTTAGATTTCGGCCCCCCACCAGCCAAACAACTTTTTTAAAACCTCCCACCTTAACTTTCAGCTTTAGAAAGTGTTAGATTTAGTAAAATTCCTTAAATAAAAAGTAAATAAAAGGAGTCTCGTAGCTACGTATAGAGTTTGACAATTCGAAGTAGTTCCATCACAAATCAAAAAAGTTAGAGTTCTAAGTCGCACCGGATAACCAAGAGTCAGCTTAGAATTGTACCTTCAAAAATTATTAAAGTAGAAATCTCCATAAATAGGTCTAAGGTTCTCGGAGTCGGTGTCTTCAACACCTTCAAAAACCAGTGTCATGGTGTCAACACTTTGCCTTCAAAAATGAGAGGGTCCCTAAAGACTAAAGGAACCGGAAACACACGTGAAAATTAAAATTCTAAAGTTCTAAGAGTCAAAGGCGGGATCCTCAGCTAGCCGGTTCCACGTTTGAAAAATGGTGGACGTGGGAGGGGTGTTAGTTGCCCTCTAAAAAGGCACTAAGGGCACTTAAAAAGGGCAATAGCCCTTCCAATTTTCAATCGAATGAGCCCTTTTCGAAACTTCTACGGCAACTCCTTCGATACGAAGTGCCCTGGTCTAAAACCAAAAAAACACAAAAATAAAAATAAATAAATGATACATTGCGCCCACATTGCTCTTTACTTAGGCAGCGCGATTAGGATCGCGCTGCCTAAGTTACCTTAAAAAGAATGATTAATGGGAGGGGAAATTTTTACCATCGAGTAATAACTATTTTTTTCAGAGCAAATATGACCAAATCCACTCTAAAAAGCATTAAAATTTTGAGGTAAAAATACCAGAATATTGTAATATTTTGAAATTTTTCCAATATTCAGCTGTAAAATTGTCTAAGGGTCTCACACAAATCAATAGAGGAAAGAATCTTTACACAAAGGAGGTGAATACACAAACTACAACAAAGAAACTATTTCCAACCTTACGATAAACTATTAAATCAATGTCACTCTATATTTCTGTGTAAAGAAAATATTTTCAGACTTAATTTCCCCTCAAATGCGGAAGACACGAAACATATTTAAAGATAAATCACTTTTTGCGTTGAAATCTTTTAGCACATTCAAAAGAAGAACCAAAAGAAATGATAACCGCTTCTTCATTTTCTTGAAGACTTACATTTTTTTTTTTTTTTTTTTTTGCATAAAGGAGCTGAATTATATTGACCGATTAGATTGCTTAATGCTATCTGACTTCGGAGTGGGTCCCTTTACTTTCATACTAACAACCAGCTGGATTGTATATGTTAAAAAAATATAATATTAAAAAAAATATATAAAAAAATATTTATGTTAAAAAATATTATGCTAAAAAAAAAACATGTTAAAAAATATATATATATATTGGACTCCGTACTGTGCAGAATGTAATGTGTGTACCTTTCTTACGGATAACACGACGCTGTAAAATTAGCCAAAACCAAAATTAAATAAGCCAAAGCAAAAACAATTAGCCAAAATGAAGTTAGACGCAGAAAAGAAAGCCAAAGTCAAAACCATGATTTTTAGAGTAGCCTTATCCTACAAGCCATTGTGAGTATTTTCAACAAGTTAAATTCAATTAGGCTAACAAGATTAATAAATATCAAAAAAACACGACTGCTAAATATTAAAACATTTTTTATAACTACTACTAGTATTTCACTGCAGCACCGAGTCGCCTAAGGCCAACACAGCTATGCATGCTCCTCATCCACTCCAGTCTATTCAAAGCCTCCCTTTATAAACAATTTCTAAGACCACACTGGCAGTGCATAACAAGATAGAAAAATTGTGAAGAAGAACAAGAGCTAAGACCTCATATGGCACTTGTGACGGGGCAAGAAGAGCTAAGAGCCAAGAGCTCATATGGTATGAGCTCTAACAAAATTCTAGAAACAATTTAAACCTATCATCACTGGCTGAGCGTCAGGAAGTATTGATAAAGTTTACTTAGAGACGGTGTTTTTTTTAGGATATTTCGATGGACCGTGTAAAATATGTATATATGTTTTGTTTTTTAATCGTCTTTAAACAAGCCTTTTTAAGGTTTTGTGGGGTTGGTAACTATTGCCTTCAATTGACAGCAAAGAAACATAATAAAAAAGTTGCTCCTGCAACGCTTTTGTTGGTGAAAAAGACCAAGGGCTATTGCAAAACTTCACGTTGCCCTAGCAACGTAACTTTAGTTATACTTAAGTTGTCATACCATATAAAAATAAGTAATAAAGCATGATGTGAAAATGAAGCGTACGCTTAGAACAATGGATTGGGTTAGTCCCCTAAGTTCATTAGAATAGTTATGCTCTGTTGCCAAATAAACTGTCCACTTAGATTTACAAGTTTTCTTGTTTTTTCATTCAGACCTTAAATTGCGAATATATTTTGATTTCTTTTTCTTTTTTATTCTTTTTAAGTTTTTCTTCCAGTCTTCCGGAGCTCATTGCTGGAGCAACCTATTATAGAGGAAAGCTTGCTTGGACTCGACCAGTTGGAGAAGCTGACGAAAACGGATGGCCACAAACAGTGACTTGCTACTTATATGTTCAAGAATTTAAGAATGTATCTTACTATCTCGAAGAATTTAATGCTCGGCGGTGTTTACCATCTATGCGCCAGTGCCATCCAAGCTGGACAGACAGCAAAACACGCCAGAAATGTAACTCGTATGCTCTTCATGTTGTTGACAGAGAAACTAACGTTTTTCGAAACCCGCATTGTGCAAAGTGTAATTTTGTTGACATAAGTGCTGGTTTGAAATGTCATAGAACAAGTTTAAGAATTCATACAGATAATGTATATTCTCTAACACCAAGCTTTTCTGTCATCTTTGATTTTGTTGGCGGTGGAGGAGGAAAAGTTGGTCACGGGCGCCGCTGTAAAATTGACGAATTCTGGGATGATATACACAGTGAATGCCATGCTGTCACTTGTGGATCTCTATATGAAGTAAGAAAAGGAAAATGTGTTTTGATATCATCCCCACCATTATCAGCAAACATTTCGCAAGCCCTAAAAAACAATTGTTACACAATTATCCTCCGGAAAGAAGAATTTAAAATAAGTCCAAACGGTTCAATAACAGTAAATGGAACTTCTAAGCTCTATAAAATCGATGATTACGAGTTGACCAATAACAACGAAGCACGTGTTTGTGCTATACATCCGGAAAAAGATTTTTATTTAAAATTTTCTCGCTTCCAAAGTTATGTGTCTCAACTAGGACTGGTAATTTCGCTCATCTGTCTTGCTGTCCATATAATGGTTTATAGCTTCTTGCCAAAATTGAGAAATATGCCTGGAAAGAATCTTCTATCGCTGTCTTGTGCATTGTTTATGGCACAAATGCTTTTTCTTACAGGTATGCAATAATTCAGTTATCATGAAGGTCTGTGAAATAAAAATATAACTGATGGAACAGGTGAAAGAAATCTTTCAAGAGATACATTTTTGCATTAAGAATTCTCAACTTCCATTAAAGCTGTCTACCCGAAATATCAATCAAAGCTTAATTATTTACATTGCACCCTGTATGTTAAGTTCCAAATGTCTTAATTAGATATAAATTTCGAAAAAGGCGTTTTGCAAAAAGAAACTAAAAAGAAAATGCTATATTAAAGCCCAATATATGAAGAGATACAGTCATATTATCAAACAACTAATGGTAAAAATAAATAGTTTTTTAATCTTGACCACCGCCAGAAAATTGACCAGGGGGACCAGCAAAGCCTCTTTTTGATGGGGGAAGTCGGCATCCAATCGCGCTCTGTACTGATCAAAATCCGCGGGAACCGCAAAATAGGAACCATCGGGAAAGTGGAAATGATCGACGGGATCCATTTTCACCCAGCCTGTGTTCACGTCCAAAAGCGCCAGCAATTTGCCTGTAATAGAGTCGGGGTTTCCGAGTAAGGGGTAAAAATGACTGGCCGCATCAAAGACATACCCCTTGCGTCTGAATGTACTGCAATACCCGCCGACCATGTAATGCCGCTCGATGAGCAATACTTTCAAACCCTGTTTCGCCAAGAGGTTGGCGCAAGTTAAACCGGCGATGCCCGCGCCAATGACGGCCACATCGTAGTGTTTGTCCGGTCCCTGAGTTAATGCAAGCCCTTTAAATGGTCGAACCACCCCTACTCCGACTTGGGCCGATTGCGGCCATAGGTTTCATGGGCATTCACAAATTCACCGCTGGCAATGGCCGCAGAAAAAGAGAGTTCTCCGCCCAGAAGAGCGGCCGCCGTAATTTCTGCGAGCTTCTGGGCTTTTCCCGATCCATAACAATCCAGCATTTGAAGACATTCTTTGTTCGTGCCCAAATCGACACCGCCGCCGACCGTTGCCAAGGTCAAGGACGGCAAAACAAGCGAGGCATAGAGGTCGCCCTCGGCCGTACATTCCAAATGCGTGATACCTGTGGCCGCGTTGACCACATTGGCAACATCCTGACCGCAAGCAATATAGAAGGCGGTCAACCCATTGGCCAAGTGGGCGTTAAAGCCCACCGCCTGGGCATTGAGATGACCCTTGACGGTTTGTTCCCAAAGTTCGCGGAGTGTCTCGGGTGCGCAGTGTAAATAGGTCCGTACCAGTTTTGCGGGAAGCTTGCACCCGGCCACTACTTTCTTACCTTTTCCTCCCTGGAGCAGGAACCCGCCCGCCCTTTTTTCCAGGCTCATCCCACTGAAGATGTTGTAGTGAGACGCAGTCGAGCGAGTTTGGATGTAATTACAGCCCGCTTCGGCTGCGCGGGAGATCATGTTCATCCCTTGGGCGTCGCCTGTGTAGAAACAGAAATTGAGAATGACTTGACGGCCGACCGGGTGTGGTTCAATTCGCAGGAGTTTACCGTGATTGGTGGTGGCATCGCAGTGGCGCCGAATCTCTTCGAACCACAGGGGTACCTCACGGCAAAAGGCGGCGGCCTCCGCCACATCCTCAAAGAAAAAAGTCGGCGCGATGCGATTTTCGTCCTGAACGACGTGGACCGATACACCGCCCGCTCTGGTTAAGGCCACCATGCCCCGTTCGTAGGAGCGAACCAAAGCCCCTTCCGTCGTTGCCATCGGCAGGTAGTAGGTGCCTTTTGCGTGGTCGCCGTTCACCTTCAGCGGGCCGGCAATGCCCAGCGGCATTTGCACGCTGCCCACCGGATTCTCAATATTACCGCGCATGGCTTCCGAATCAATGGTGCAGGCCGCAATATGATCCAACTGTACGCCTGTTTCTTTTGCCAACCAAGCTCTTCGTTGGGCCACGTCTTCCGCTGCGTATCCTTGATCCTTGAGCCGTGGTACCAGTTTGAGTTTGGACTTCTCTCCTTTTTTGGGTAAAGGGATTGTTTTCGACATGCTTAATGTTCCTCGCGCTTTGTTATTCAAATTCAGGGTTGGGATCATGATGCATGACGTCCGTGCGAGTTCGGCTGGTTTTTCTCATTGTAGCCAACCTTGAAAGGATGGAGCAAATGATCCACCACTGGCAAGGACCGGAAGGAACATCCGGCAGCATGGTTTCATGGAGCCGGTTAATGCCAGACATCTGATCAAAGCTTTTGTTTTCCCCGTAAGGAATCTACACGGTATGTATACTTAACTCTAATCATGCAGATTGCTTTGGACACAATAATATACTCACATTACCCTAACAAACCTTTGTGTCCAAAGTTGGTGGAGTTTACGCCCTTTTAGATGTTTCTTATCGATTATTACACCGGCTTCTGACAGCATAGATGAGGTGTTGTATACTAATTATTTCGCTTAAAGCAGAGCTTGGCTTTTTCATCAACGCAATTACCGTGAACGGGTTCTTGAGTCGGTGAATATTTACACGCTAGAAAATTGAATTAAGTAAATACAGTAGAGGCAATTTTGACACCATCTTGACAATTGGGGGAAATATATGTTACTTTAGCATCAATACAACTAGATTTCAAAATTTTTAGGGGTTGGGGAAACAGAGAGTTTCCTATGAAATGCTCACTTTCATGCCCAAGGAAGGAGGTTAGTTAACTTGGATTTCATACTCAGAAAGGCTGCATCTCAAAAGCCATTTCCAAACTGTTCATGGTAATGAACGGTAAGTAAAGAGTGGCACTTGCCAATAGTTACCGTAACTCCAAAACTAAAATTAAGAAATCTAAGCAACAGAAACCAACAATGTAGACAACAAAAGTGTCCAGCGTTTATGCTGATGCCAAATATACACTCGGACCTTAAGGAGATTTTTGGGGATGGTATGGTATATTTTCCGTTAGAAGTTTGATTTTGCTATCTCTTCTATTTTGTTCATTTTAGGTTTGACAGGTTTTTTTGCCCTCCAGTTCTTTTACAAAAAGTTACCCACTGTACACCATGCTTAAATTGAAAACACCCAACGATTATAAATCTTTAATCTTCAAAGCGCAAAGTGCGTCCAAAGTGAGCCAAACCGTGTACCCCCCCCCCCTGGATGCGGCCATGCTATTACCAGAGAGTTATTTCTCTTTACACGGTAGTATGTGGTTGCATATATTGACAGAATACCTGCAAATTCAATATCACCCAAGAGAAACTGCTAGGCTACAGTTTTAAATGTCATTGTGCGGCTTTTATTTTTACCTTACTACCTGTAGGTTGCTCTTGAAATGTCTTTTTGGTAAGACAAAAATAACAAGCTCTGGTCGAAAGTGAACGGTTGCCTTCCATAAATGAGGGTAGCTCCTCTGCTTTGCGTAACATAGAAAAACTGAAAGTTATGATTCGATCACCCAGATCAGGGTGGCAGCTTCCAGAAACCACGTCTATCTCTCGGCGCGTGCAAAGCATAGCGAGAGTTTGCCAAGTGTGATTGAAATGTGCCACGTATGGTGAAACAGCGCTACGTGTGGTGGAACTGTGTGGCACATGTGGCACTCTGGGATGCACACCAGTTGGCGGAAAGCGGATCAACCTTGGATTTTATGCTAATCCTTATACGCCTTGTGTTGAAAAAATCGAAATCGGAGCTCAGAACACGTTTTTTCAAAAGAAGTTGGAAGATGGTTAATAATCATTGACTAGATCTGATTTATTAGGAATATATTTACAATCTGTTCTTGATAAACAATAATGATTCACGCTGCATATTTTTGATGAAAACACGCTCAAACTCATACTTCTATTTCCTAAATTTTGAGAGAATCAGTTAAACTTTGGCAGAAAAGAATAGAGTAGTAGACACAATTTAGTGGAAAGCAAATAATAACAAATCACCTTTCTAGAATTTTTTGAAATTAAAATAAAGAATTAAAATTAAAAGGAATATTAGTTTGTCTGTACACGAGGGACGCTGCCCTCTCTTCAGCACTTTGCTTTTTACACTGAAGTTTTAAGAATATTCGTTTACCTGAATCAAAGGCCCTGCGGGTAACAAATAAATTATTAATTATTATTATATCACGAGTCAGTTCATTTGAGCTAGTTCCGAATCTATTTCGAGTCTGTTCATGTGAGCTATTAAAATCATGAAATGTTTTGTATTTGAAGTAAAGCGATAGTTTTGCATATTCTTTAAATATAGGAAAATATCGGTCCATTTAAGCTCGTTTTAAATACATTTCGAGTCAGTTAATTTGAGCTACTAAAATCATATATTGTTTTGTAGTTTAAGTAAAGCGCTAATTTTGCATTATCTGAAAGCTACAGCCTGATCATATTTGTTACTACTTACTTACTTGTACTTGTTGCGGAACCAGACGCGGACGCCTCACCCGGCATCTAGAAGAATACGTATGGTTGACTCCCATTTGTCGCAATCTTGTGCCAGCTCTTCATCAAACCAGAGCCAGCAGCCCTCCCACTTTCTGTCAATCCTTCCAAATCCACCAATCCAAATCGAGGTCGTTTTTGGCAGTTGTCCACCAATTCTTCAATTGACCGCCAGGTCACCTGAATCAATCTGGCAAGGGGGCAGCTAGAAGCACTTACTTTACGATGCGGTCATGGGGACTTCTAAGGACATGGCCAAGCCAACGCAGTCTTCTCTGTTTGACAATCGTGGCGGCGGGTTCGA
Source organism: Alatinidae sp. Z8VKAUB7J3 (assembly GCA_010016025.2). Taxonomy (NCBI): domain Eukaryota; kingdom Metazoa; phylum Cnidaria; class Cubozoa; order Carybdeida; family Alatinidae; species Alatinidae sp. Z8VKAUB7J3. The sequence continues at coordinate 20,808,157 of JAAAKM020073195.1, forward strand.
TGTTACAATCTTGGCGGCGGGTTCGATGTTACAGCAGTGGTGGCGCACATCTACATTTGAGATTCCACTGGAGTATTGAACCCTCAGGATTTTTCGTAGACAGTAGTAACCAAAGACTTCCATACAGGGAGACGAACGCCTTCAGTGCCTAAGGTTCGACTGCATACAAGGGAACAGATTTAACAGCCGCTTTATAGACAAAAATTTTTGTCTTCGTACTGATCTCCCGCCAGTTCCACAAATGGCGATGGAGCTGTGAAAAGATGGCTTGGGCTTTGTTGATTCTGTTCTGTACGTCAAGGTCACAGCCTCCACGAGGGTCTATTATTGAGCCAAGATAGGTGAAGCTATCGACTTTTTCCAATTCTTGTCCGTAAAGCACAAGCTGATAATCCGACTGTATATTTAGGTCCATGACTTTAGTTTTGGCCGTTTTTTATCTTCATACCCAATAGCTGAAAGAAATGGGCTATTTCATTTAGCATTGCTTGGGCAGTTGATGGATCAGCAGCAAGGGCAACGATGTCTTCCACGTAGTCCATATCAAACACGTCAATGCTGAGAATGCTCTTTAGCACTCTTGAGATTAGCTTTAGGGTAGCTTGACAAATTTTTTACAGATCAGTTTGGCGGCACATTCATCAAAAACCACTGAAAATAATTTAAAACCACCCTCTTATGCCCAGATGTTCTTTTTAGACCCTGATGAAGCTTTTGAAGCGTCATTTCGTGCGCTAATTCGTCTCTTTAAAAAAGGCAAAGCTCCTGGTTCTGACGGACTTCAACCTGAACATTTGATTTATGGTAACACAAAACTAGTTGAGCATATGGCGTTACTTTTCTAACCTTTTGTTCCGCAGCAATTTGTATTGACTGCACTACGCGAGGGCATTGTGAAGTGTGTCCCAAAAAGAATAAGGATGCTCATTCTTGTGACTCTGATCGTCCAATTAGTTTGTTCAGTTATTGCACAATTATTTGAAAACATTCTTCTTTAAAAATCTCGAATAGGTGTGATCATGGAGATCATCAGTTTGGTTTTCGTGCGGGTCTTGGTGTTGGGAATGCACATGCAGTTTTCGTGTCTATTTTGGAGAGGTATGAAAGAATGAAGAAACCTTTATATGTTTGTACAATAGATATTTCTAAAGCATTTGAATCGACCTTCCACTCCCATGCTAAGGCCGGCGGTTCGCGGTGGCGAAATGCAGCACACGGGGGCACAGTTTGACGCGAACCGAGGAGCTGCAGGACGCTAACGCCGCATCGAGTGAGGCGCTTCGTCAACGCGTAGAGGCGTTGGTGAAAGCGGTCGCCACTCCCGCGTCCGGAACCGGCGGTCGGTTTGACGACATGGTCGCCAGCGCGCGCCGCCTCGTGCACCGCAAGCTCGAGCTCGTCGGCACCAAGCAGGAGACCCGCGCGCACCTCGAGGAGTTGGTCGGACTCCGGTTGCGTGAGGTGTTCGATGACATTGACGCGGGCGACTCCGACGCGAACCCCACTGAGGCCCTGCTCGGGACGCTCGTCGCCGGTTCGATGCTGGCCGAGTTCTCGGCGGCGATCGACAAGGTCATCCTCGAGTGCAACTCGCCGCGCGAGTTCAGCCTGGCCGGTCTCGCCGACTTCATCAGTCTCGAGGAAGTCCTGCAGTTGCTCGGCGGCGCCAAGCACCGCGGTTGCTTGACGCTCGAGAAGCCGGACAACCGGCTCGACATCTACCTCGACAACAGCACGGTCGCGTTCCTCGATCCGCACCGCTTCATCCGTCGCGTGTTGCCGTCGTCGGACGGGTTCACGTATCGCGAGATCGGCATCGACATGTTGGGTGAGGCCGAGAAGGCGCAGGCCGAGGACGGCACGCCGATCTTCGTCTCGCTGGAGGAGAAGGGCTTCTTCAAGGAGCGCGAGCTGCGCGACATGATCCGCACGCTCGGCGTCGAGGTGCTCTACGAGTTCCTCGCCGAGCAGCAGGACTGCGCGTACGCGTACCGGCGGTTGCACGAGCTGCCGCCGTTCGCGGTGAAGTACAACCTGCGCATGCCGGTCACGCCGATCCTGCTCGAGGGCAACAAGCGGCTCGATGACTGGCGCAGCATGAAGCGCGTCTTCCCGGATCCCGACGCGGCGCTCGAGCCGGTCGAGGACATGATCTCGAAGATCTCCTCGCTCCAGCTGAGCGTCCTCGAGATCAAGATGTTGGCGCAGATCGGCAACCGCCTGTCGCCGCGCCGCCTGTCGCCGAACATGGGGCTGCCGATGGTGGACATCTACCAGCACCTGATTCGGTTCGCCAAGGAAGGGGTCCTGGTGCCCCCGGGTGGCGAGGAGACCCTGCACGAAGTCGCGACCAGTATCGAGGAGTCGGTCGAGATGGCGATGCAGGCACTGGACGCCAACGACGGCGACATCGCCGTGTCGAGCGCGCTGGACAAGGTGTTGGGCTTCGGCGGCATGGGCGACGATCTCGGTGGCGACAGCGGTGGTGAGGCGCCGCGGCTCGGCAGCCTCCTCGATCCCGACGAGTCGGCGCCGTAGCCGGTTCGCACGCGAACGCTCGGCCGGTAGGATTGGGCGATGACTCGTTCGCGGCGGTCACGCAGGGATGTCCAGTTCGACGATGGCGTCGATGCACGCTCCGACTTCCGGGGGCGCGAGCGCGTGGTCGCGGACCGCAAGGTGAAGCAGCTGTGCGCGCAAGTCGCGCGCACGGTGAGCATGACCCTCGCCGGTGAGTGCGATGACGAGGTGCTGCAGAACCTCATCGTCGAAGAGGTCACGCCGGCTCCGGATGCGACCCGGCTCGAGGTCTCGTTGCGCATCGCCGATCCAAACATGCCGCCCGCTGAGGTGGCACAGCACGTCGATCACGCCAGCGGGCGCATCCGCACTGCCGTGGCTGACTCGGTGAACCGGCGGCGCGTGCCGGACTTGACCTACCGCGTGCTTCCGCCCGACGCCGAGGCGTGATGCCGCCGCCAGAGCCGGCTCAGCGCGACGTGTGGCGTTCTAGCCGGAGACGATCATGGTTTCGTTTCGTCCTCCATGCCGCACCAGTCGGACGTTGCCTTCATGGCCTGGTTCATGCCGACGCTGAACCCGGCGACGATCGCCGAATATCTTGCCTTCGGCGAATACGGTTACGCGCTCAGCCGCTATTCCGGCATGTGGGTCGGCTTCAAGGCGATCTCCGAGACAGTCGAGTCTGCAGCATCCGTCATACTGCCAACCGACCGACATTTCCTGACGCCCGATTTCGACATCCCCGCGACCGGGCTGCACTACCGCTGGCCCGACCTGCCCGGACCGCAGATCGAGGAGCGCATGGAAGCCAAGAAGCAGGCGGTTTTCGCCTTCGCCGAGGCCAATCCGATCGACCGGCGGATCTACAACAATCGCGAAGCCACGTTCGGCATCGTCACCACCGGCAAGGCGCATCTCGACCTGATGGAAGCCTTGCGGTTGCTCGGACTGGACGAGGCCGAATGCCGGCGCCTCGGCATCGATGTCTACAAGGTCGGCATGGTCTGGCCGCTGGCCCGCCGTGATGCGCTGAACTTCGTGCGCGGCAAGCGCGAGATCCTGGTGGTGGAGGAAAAGCGCGGCATCGTGGAAAGCCAGTTCAAGGAGTATTTCTACGACTATCCCGGCGACAAGCCGGAGCGCATGGTGGGCAAACGTGACGAGGCCGGCGAACGGCTGGTGCCGTGGATCGGTGAGTTGTCGCCGCGCGCCCTGGCGCCGCTGGTGGCCGCCAGGCTTGATGCGATGTTCCCCGGCCTGGACCTCGGCAAACGAGCCGCCGCGCTGGTACCGGCGGACGATCGGCTTATCAGCATCGCCGGCGCCACCCGCACACCGTATTTCTGTTCCGGCTGTCCGCACAACACATCGACCAAGGTGCCGGAAGGCTCGAAGGCGCTGGCCGGCATCGGCTGCCACTTCATGGCGAGCTGGATGGACCGAGAGACCACCTCACTGATCCAGATGGGTGGCGAAGGCGTGAACTGGGCGGCCTCGTCGAAATTCACCGGCAAGGGCCATATCTTCCAGAATCTCGGCGAAGGCACCTACTACCACTCCGGCTCCATGGCCATCCGCCAGGCAATCGCCGCCGGCGCCAACATCACCTACAAGATCCTCTACAACGACGCGGTCGCGATGACCGGCGGTCAGCCGGTCGACGGGCCGATCAGCGTCCAGGCGATCGCCCAGGAAGTGCGCGCCGAGGGTGTGCAGCGTATCGCCCTCGTCTCCGACCAACCGGAAAAATTCAGACTGTCAGACTTTCCGTCCGGCACGACTCTGCATCATCGCCGCGAGCTCGACCCGGTGCAGCGCGAGATGCGGGAAATCACCGGCGTCTCGGTATTGATCTACGAACAGACTTGCGCAACCGAAAAGCGGCGCCGCCGCAAGCGCGGCACGCTGGAAGACCCGAAGCGCTTCGCCGTCATCAATGAACTGGTCTGCGAGGGCTGTGGAGACTGTTCGGTGGAGTCCAACTGCCTCAGCATCGAGCCGAAGGAAACGCCCTTTGGCCGCAAGCGCAAGATCAATTTGTCGACCTGCAACAATGACTTTTCCTGCCTGAACGGCTTCTGCCCTTCCTTCGTTACTGTGGAGGGCGCAACCCGTCGCAAAAAGAAGATCGCCGGGCTGGATACGGCCGCGCTGACGGCGAAGCTGCCCGCGCCCGAGCTGACGTCGCTTGCGGAACCGTTCGACCTGCTGGTCACCGGGGTTGGCGGCACCGGAGTTGTAACCGTGGGCGCGCTGATCACCATGGCGGCGCATTTGGAGGGCAAGGGTGCGAGCGTGCTGGATTTCACCGGCTTTGTCCTGCCCACTTTATACATTTTTAGTTTGCCTCATGGAGGAGGAGGGTCAACCAGAAATGGATGTGCTTCTAGAATTAACATTTTAAGTGCTCTTAACTAGAAAGTATGGTGCTTTGCAGCATAATTTCCAGTTTATAGCACTTGAAACAAAACTAAACATTTACCAAAATTACTTTATGAGTATAGAATGTTACTATCCTATGTCCTTATAATTAAAAATATTTTTGTCATCTAGTTAGAAAATTTGGCCCATCCTAACAAGAGAAATCTGTATTTACCAACTGGTTGACAAGAAACATTGCCCCAGCAAAACTTTCATTTTCCAACTAGTTGACTAATAACTTCTCCCCAGCAACACTTTATTTTGCCAGCCAGCTGGAAACAAATGTTGCCCCAGAAAACAATTTATGTTCTAACTAGTTGACTAGCAACTCCTCCCCAGCAATACTTTCATTTTCCAACTAGCTGGAAACAAGCTTATCCTATAAACACTTTTGTTAACCATGTAGTTGGCAAGTAACTTCTCCTCAGAATAATTTCTTAGTCAACAACATGAAGATAAAGAAGAAAACATACTATTCCAATTCCATTGATCTGACAGTATCAGCAAAATCAAAATGTGCTTTCAATAAAAGCACTGCAGCCAAGGTAAATCAATCAAACTGAATTTAGGAGTAAATAGTCTGGAAGCCATGAAGCTGAAAGTTTTCTCCCTCTATAAGTGTGCTTTCCAATCTTAGGAAACATTCTGCAGGATAGTCTTACCCCAGGTTCACAGAGATGTAATTTTATGAAAAAATGCAAATTTTTGTGCAACCTGCCAAGTTTGATCCATTGTCCAATGCCTATTTCTGTGTTACAACAGTTCAACACATGCATTGGTTAAAGTGCTTTGAGGTAGTTGATGGTGCTTTGACAAATGTACTGGACCAGATTGGTGTGAACAATTTCGCATTTTTACTGCATGCATTCTGTGTGAGAAAAAAACTGGATCTCTGTGAACTAAGGTTTATTTTAGCCATCAAATGAACCAGGATATAGATTAATAAAGGATGCTTCTATTTTTCTTGCATTTTACAGCAAGAACTATTTTGTAGCTAGACTCAAATCACATATTTTTTCTGCAACTTTACTTACTTAATTTGTCTTAACTAATACTTTCCTAACATATAGACCTTGGCTACATGGCTAAGATCTCCAACTTCTGTCAACATAGACTATGCAAATCGGCTTGCCTTTCAGTTGTCCCACATTTTTTATTCTTTTTGGATTTGGTAGTAGATTTTTTTGACAAGACAAAGGGTCATTGAATTTATTGCCAGGAAATTGTCCTAAAAATGGTTTCTGTGCAGAAGATTGTCATTGAGCAGAAACACTTAGATAAGCAACATATGTAGATGGAATGCAATCCTGTACAAGTAATCATACAAGCAAAGATCAATGGATTGGAAATTTATGCCCCTCAAAACTACATTTGAACTACTCCAGAAGCAAGGAAAGATTCTACACTGGTTGTCACCCTTTTTCTGATAGTCTTCTACATGAAAAGAGATACTTTACCTGTGTCTGCTTTATTTTAATTGAAGCTGTTTAATTTTGTTTTTGTAGACTTTGGTTATCAATAAAATAAATCTTATAAGATATGTAATTAGCTGCACTCCCTGATAAGAATGATCACATATCTCCCTGGAACTAAACTTGTATCTTGGACCCTTTTTTATAGCAAGACATATGTAAAGATTTTTGGCAAATGAATGAAACTTAAATAACTAATATATATCTGTTTCTTTCTTGGACAATATACCAAGTACAGGGTTTATGGCTTCAAGAAACAAAGATATATAAACTTCTTCCCTCCTTCAAATGGGAGGAATGTTCATAATAAGTTCAGGGGCACTTACTTGACTAAAAATCGAAATTTGTAGCCCCTATTCCAGAGAAAAAACTTATTGGAGGGCAACTAACACCCCTCTATCTCCATTTACGCTGCCCCTTCCCCTTTGTAGGTTCAAATAGCATTATAAAAACATTTTCAGACTTTTTTAAAAGAGTTTTGAGATCCAACAAATAAGCCTTCAAGGACAATATGATCCCCGTAGGCTTTGATGTTGAGACTGTAAATACTATCAATTGGCATTTCCTTATATGTATTTTTCTATAACAGAGAAGCATGAGGGGGTTGCTTGATCTTTGGTGTTTAGTTGGCTCGAAACATTCAGTGATCGTTCTCTTCGTTCTCTGTGAATTTATTAAAGTAGTTGTGAGATCCAACAAATATGCCTCCGAGAACAGCACGATGTCCATAGGCTTTGAGGTTGTGACTGTAATTAATATTAATTGGTATTTCTTTAAACATATTTTTTTATAATGGAGAGGCATAAGGGGGTTGCTTGATCTTTGGTTTTTGGTGGGCTCGAAACATTCAGAGATCGTTCCTTCTGTCAAAAGGATTAATGTTTTCGTCGTGGTAAAAGAGAGTTAGGGGGTATATTGACTTTATAACTGAAGAATCTTATAGATCGCAAAAGTTGGATGGCCTTGAACATGAGCTTAAAGCACAAATTTAAATGTACTCAAGTTTTCTATGATAAATTTCACCCCATATACAAACTTTAATGTTTTTTATCAGGATTTAAACAGCTAAATGATCAGATGAAAGTGTCAGATCTGGGAAACCGTTCCCTTTTTGTATTAACTAAAAGAGAAACTCCCCCGCAGTAGATGAAACTTTCCTCATGTGTATTTTAAGTTCGCTGGAAAAACTTTTGTTTTCTTCATTCTCTGGCAGATTTCTGAAACTTTCCCACGCCAGTTTTGTCCAATGTCTGAGCTTGATAACTGTCATTGAAAGTGTTTAAATTGCTGTTCCGATGATTGATTTTCGAATTCAGCATTAGGTTTCCACTGAGTGTTTAGTGCCGCTTTTCCTCGCATAGCGGCCCAAAGGTTTGTTGCTATTACTGCGATTCCACCTGCGACCTCTTGAACTTTGTCGTTATTGTCGTTGGTTCGTCTTGCAACTTCGACAACGCTTTTTACACCGGGTATTGCTAAGGCTGCGTCTTTATCGTAACTGGAAACACTTGCTCCTAACGCTGGTGCTCTGTGTATTACCACCTGCAACGCGTTTTCATAATCTGCATCTAGGCCAAAAAGTGGTTTTCCAGTAACCATTTCTTCTAAATCGATGGTGTGGGCTGACTTGCCCATAATGTGATAGTCGTTGCGCTGTTTTAATTCGATTTTCGACTCATCAATGGTGCGCATACCGGCTTTTTCCGCTAATTGCCCGTAACTAAACTTTCGGCCGGTCGCTTTATGAATAATAAAGCTTTGTTTGGCTCCTAAGCTGTCAGGCGTCACCTGCCAGCGCTCAGCGGCTTCTTCAATCAACATGCGCTTTCCGATGGCTCCAGCTCGTCGCATGTAATCCCAGTTTCTGCGCACTGCATGACTGCCACCTGTGCCCATGTCAGCATGAGCATGAGTAACATTGCCTTCCTCATCACGTTTCATATAAGCCGGGCAGTCAGTGGTAAATTCGATGAGACCCCAGTCCAGATCTAGCTCATCTGCGATAATCATGGGGCCGGTGGTTTTCATGTGCTGGCCCATGTCCATAACAGGGGATGACATGGTAACTTTGTTGTTGGGATGAATTTACACCTTTTCATTGACTTTCAGCAGGCTTTCGACATCATATAGAGAGAAGATCAATGGCACATTCTTCCCCACTTTGGTATGCCACAAAACTTAGTATCAGTGATCAGAGATATGTACTTAAAGCTCAGAAGCCGCGTCATGACGGGAGAAGGCCTTTCTGATAGCAAAGATACATCGAATGGTGTGCTGCAGGGCTGCGTGCTTTCATCGGAACTGCTTAACCTGTTTCTTACCACTATCCTATCGCTTCTTGACAACTCGTCAGGTGTCCTCGTCGGGGAAAACTGATTGACAAACTAGCTGACGCAGACAACATATTCCGACTAAATGAGAACTTCAGTCCGAGGCCGACAAAATCTAGTCAACCACCAGCCGCTTTGGAATGATCATCAATTCCTCGAAGACGAAAGCCATGCTCTGTTCACGAAACCCGGAGAACCAAGAAAGCTTAAGCCTCCAGCTCGGTGGTGACAACATAAAACGGGTCGAAGATCTCACCTAGCTTGGTAGCCTTATAACGTCCGATAACAACCACTTGAAAGATATTAAGAGTTTGCTTCCGATCTGGAAGAACAAGAATTTGTCGACACTGCTGAAAACAAGATTCTTCAACACACTTATTATCTCCATTGCGATTTACGCTTGTGAATCATGGACACTCAAAACAGATGACCAACGTCGCCTAGCCGCATTCGAAACAAAGTCACTTCGCCGTATTGCGGGAAGTACGTACCTGGACAGGATCTCTAATATTAGGCTGTTTGAAAGCCTCAAGATCAAGCAAAATAAAACTGCAACAACTTAGGTGGCTAGGCCCCATCCACCGTGTGATAATAAATGAAGGTAAACTTCATTTATTTAATGTTTAGAGCGAGAAAAAGTTCATTTTAACTAAAGACTAATATTCACAATCATCCCGAACAGACCTGTCACGTGAAAATCTATACAAATTTTTTTGTGGCAGGACAAAATATTGCAATCACTGACTAATTATATATATTAAAAAAGGAAAAAAAGGAAGAATAAATGCAATTTTTATAAACAAATAAGAAATAATAGTCACAGGAACACCAAATTAATACTTAAAAAATACGTTCCCTCCCCCTTCCCTACTCATCAAGAAATTCTTCTGTCTTAAAAGCCGAACTACTCTCGGCATCTAGGTGCTTACAAGAAAATGAACAACTATACTTTCAGAGCTATCTGAAATTATAGTTGTACATGTGCATTTTAAAGAATACAATATTTTTCAAAGTATTTGCTGCTAGAAGGAATTTATATAAAAAAGAAGAAAAGCTAAAATTCTTTCTTTGTTTTTCTTTTATTTTTTAAGCTTCTACAAGCTTCACTTAGAATTTTGAGATCGGCTGAAAAATTCCATGAAAAACCCTGATTGGCTCAAATTAGCATTAGCTAAATCTCGGTATTAATAACATTTCATTCAAATTACGACCTTGTAGAACTCCAAAAATATTTGGCGTCTGACTCACAGTAGTGTCAAAAACCACACGACTATTTTGACTTTCAAACCTTCTAGCAAACAATGTTAGGCTGTATGCAAATTTGTTTTTCTATGCTTCCATAAAAAAATAATGGGCTCATAAGCACACTCCAAAAAGGGATACACATAAGATTGAAGAACGCTTTCGCCATCATGCCATAGTATTATTCGAAACTAATCTCTAAAATCCTCTGTTATGCACCGTTTTTGAAAGGCCAAATTTCCTTCTTTACTTTTGGCTACATTACTTGTAAATTATTTGACGTGGTTTGTATTTACTGTGGCCTTTAAATTATGAATAAATTAGTTAGTTAACAAAATAGTTCTACCCAAGATGTTGAGGAAAAAATTTAAATGGACTCAGAAACCTCATATATAGCATCTAGACTCAGGACGGCCATTGACCTCAACTTGGGGGGTGTCTCCCTGCTTTGTTATTTGGAAGCTTGGCGATAAAACTCTCACAATCCTGTTTAGACATAATTATTTTGTTGCTAGGAGAGCATCATTTAATATTTAAAAGTTAAATGCCTCTACACCAAACGTAAATTTATTTTATACAGTCTTTTAAAGTATTCTCTATAGACATTTCAAAAACAATAAAATTGCATTTATGGCTATTGAAATTTGGACAAGTTTTAGTTTTGGAATACCATAATACATAAATTTTTTTACGAAGAGCTTTAGTTTAGAGTTGAACAAACTACTACGTTTATTTTGGTTAAAAGTCATGTTTAAAAAAAAAAAAAAAACTTCCGTGGGTAGTTACGAGATCTGAATTTTGACTCATGATTATTCGTAATAGAATTTCTTGTAGATCATTACATTTCAGTGTCTAAAGGAGGCCCTAGAAGGTCAATCAATGTGATCAATAAGTTTCCGTCAATCGATTGATGTGTGCTTCAACTGACCCTTCAATCTCGACCAAAGCTCAATGGAGCCCTAGACGGTCAATCATTTTGATCAAAAGCTTCCGTCAGTCGATTAATTCACACATGATTGATCGTCAAGGGACCCGTCAATTACCGTCAAGGCAATGACGGTAATTAATAAAAACTTTGAATGACTCAATCATTTTTATCAAAAGCAGTAGGTTAGATAAGCTTTGGTCGAGATTGAAGGGTTTATTGAAGGGTCAATTAAAGATTAATTGAAGCACATGTCAATGGATTGACGGAAACTTTTGATCAAAATGATTGACCGTCTAGGGCCTCTTGTACAAATTTTTCATTTCAAATTGATGGTAACTGATTACAATAAAGAAAACTATTTTGTCAATTTTCAAAATGGGGCGATTGACTATCTTAGAGTTTGTATTCTTCGGCATCTTGACCCTCGATAGGCGAAAATTGAAAAAAAAAACTGGGAAAAGTGAAAAAATATTACTCAGTCTTCTTCTAGATTGGGGGCCCAAACCTACTGTTTGAAATCATAGATCTTGATGAATGGTGACAACGGTAAATAGGAGACCACGGTTTTTCCAATAGTACACTTTTCGTTTTGATCCAACGCCATTTTCAAGGTGCTTCAGGCTCTTCTTCGAAATTCCCATAGATTTTGTATCGGCAATAAATTTTTACAATAAGAATCAATCTAAATAATTGTTACCATACCTGAATCAGCTCAGATGACAATTTTATACTACTAGGTTTATTTTTCAAAATGTGTTTTTAAACTTTCGGTTACTACGGGCCGTGGTTCACATTTTACTAGGCTGCAGCTACCGCTGCGTCCATGATCAAGCATTTTCTTGACTTATTCGCACAACACATTTGGACAGGTGGAAAAGTTACCATAGATATTTCTAATTCCAGCATTTAATTTGGAACGGTCAAAAATTCTAATTATTGTTATCAGAACTCGCGTCGAGGTCCATAGCCTTGCAGAACAAGTCCCATGAAAAGTACCCAAGATCAAAAGATATCCAACAAAGAATAACGCCATTAATATAGAATAAAGTACTACCAAGCATTCAGATATTTGGAACTTGAAAACCACTTTTCTTGATCAACCATTTTTCAGACTAAGCGTGTTTAAGAATTTTGTTGTCACATAGAGTTGTTTCAATTAAGGCTAAAGCAAAACCAAGGGGGAAACCCTACAAGTCATTGCCAATAAATTTGAAACTAAGTTTTTGAACACAAGTAAGTAGCGAAAATAGATGACAAGTAGATCAATCTCAATGATGATCCCCGCCCCAGGGTAACCACTTTCCCTTTTGGAGAGGAGGGCTCTGGGGAACGGCACCACTGCTTATCAGGGTGTCAAACTGACAGATTGCTAGGAGGGTAAGATTTACCTTTCTGGTCCAACTGCTGCTCATGCCCTTACCTGGAAATTGTACAGAAATCTCTGAGAATATGCACTAGGTCATTAAATGTATGGGCCTTTTGATTGGATGTGGCTTGAGACAAGGTGCTTAGTAGCTTTTACACTCGTGTTTCAGGAATCAACCTTAATATATACCACGTGAACACGTCTAGAAACTATTAGAGTATAAAATAGAATGTGGTGGCCGTTAGGAACGATTCTGCTCTATTGGAACAAAGTTCGCAAAGCTGTCTGTGTTGGCACCTCACAACTGGCTTTGACAGAAGCCATAGAGTAGCCGAAACTATCATAAATCTTTACTGATAGAAGCAAGTGTCATTCATTGATACCCACACCACCCAACTCATCACCACAGTGCTCTTGAGCAGTTTCGACTTTTAAAGCATATGAAGTCCCATTATCAAGCGTGCCTTAAAGATACGAGTTGATTCATAAAAAAATGAGTGGAATAAAAATAATGCGAGTTTCTTGACCCAGAAATATCGAGAATCAAAGGCAAAATACAATTTTGTTTTGTTTTTGCTTTACGACGGCTTTACAGGTAGTACCTGCCCTGATTACACTTGCTCAGGACTAAGTAGTTATCGAACAAACTGTTTAAGGTTGATATTGCAATGTTACATCTGCTACAAATTGTAGCCTACAATTATGTTTCCTATAACACCTTGACATTTATATCTTTCCTGATCTTTTAGTCCTCTGAACCTCTTACAAGTAAAAAGGCAAATTCGCCTCAGTTGACATCATAGCAAAACAAACCCAGTATTATATGAAAAAATTTTCGTCATCGAAACCAATAAGAGTACCGCAAAGTTTAGAATTAAGACCCACTTTTATGAAATGTCCCCCTCGAATTAACCTCAGCAAGGTGGCTGGGAGCTTAAAAAGCCGCCATCTAAATACAAGGCAAGGAATGGGTGTAGTATCTGTTCTTATTGATGACAGATGCTCTCCATAATCCGCGAGAAGCGGTCCTACTGGGCGATTGAGTCTGCCTCGTGGCTTTCTTCTCTGCCCGGTAGCCAAAATTGAGGGGTGTTGCCCTCGGGCGCCCCAGCTGCCCTTTAGTTATTAGTTAGCCTGTTTGGTGGTTTTTCTGTTTATTTAGGGTAGTTTCAATGTCGGGCCCACTGCTCATCAGGGGTCTTTGATTGAGAGATTGCCATCTAAATACAAAAGCAGCTTTCTGCATTAAACAACTTTCTAGAATAATCATTCTCCGATTAATGGTTAGACTTTGATGCAATGCCATTTTCTCTTCGAATATCATACTGGTTACACTTTTTTGTTGAATTTTGTAATAAAAATCTTAAGCCAATTATAAACCGATTTGCTTATAGTAAATAAACCTTTTCTAAAAATGCAGCAAATGAATTTTGTTCCTAGGTGGATTATGGAGTCAACAAACATTTAACCCTCTTTGCCAGGAAAGGACACACAATTTCACGCCTTTAAAGTTTTGAGAGTAGAAATTTGCTAACTTTTACTTTTGTTTTTCTGTCATCAAAATATTGTACTCAGATTGAAATAAGTTGGTCGGATAAGCTCCCAATATAAGATTCTTAAAACAGTAGACTCAGCTATATAGATTCATTGGGAGTATTGTTAGTCTTCAGTTTTGCTTGTAGGGACAAAAAGCCGTAATATCACTTATAGGAGCTTGAAACTTGTACAATAAGGTTCTGTGATACGCTGAATCTGATGGTGTTACTTTCTTTAAGATTAAATGACTTTTAGGGGGGTTCCCCCATTTTCGAAAATAAGGTAAATTTTCTCAGGCTCGTAACTTTTGATGGGTAAGACTAAACTTGATGATGAAACTCACATATTTAAAATCGGCATAACAGTGCGATTCTTGAGATGTAACTCTTGATATCAAAATTCTGTTTTTTAGAGCTTTGGTTACTATTGAGCCGGGTCGCTCCTTACTACAGTTCGTTACCACGAACTGTTCGAAATTACCTCTACTGGTAAGTTCGCTTTATGTTGGAAATAAAATGATAAAAAGAAGTTTTTTAACTGAAAGTAAGGAGCAAAATTAACGAACAGTAATTACTCCGTATATCAAAGGGGCTTTTCCTCCCTCAACACCTTGCTCTTTACGCTAAAGTTTGACTCTTTTTCTCAAGTTTACTTTTTAAAACAGTAAAAAACTTTAGCGTAAGGAGCAGAGCGTTGAGAAGGGAGAAAACCTTTTAATATACAGAGTAATTTCTGCTTGTTTTAAGTTTTAATGTCGCTCCTTACTTTCAGTTAAAAAACTTGTTTTTTTTTCATTTTATTTCTGAACGTTTTTGGATTAATACATTTTTTTTGTGTTTTTTTTTCTGTTTCTCTGTTTGCCATTCTGGCATGTCCAATGAATTGTGGGACAGAATAGAGGCAGTTCAAAAAACGTGTCTAAGAATTATTTTCAAACAGGGTAAAGGGCCTTACATTTCCCTTCTTCGGAGAGCAAATCTAGTCACCCTTAAGGAAATGAGAGTACAAATTTCCTTATTATTTTGCCAACAATATCGTGCATAACCCTTGTACTACTTCTCCTTTCCCTAGTGAATATTTACCCACCCGCCACGTCAGGGGCGGATCTAGGATTTTTTTTTTTGGGGGGGGGTGTACATGAAAGGTTACTCCGATAAACTTGTGGACAAAGAAATACCAGCAATTTAAAGGGAACTGCAACAATTTCTAAGTCGTGGGTAGGTAGTGGACATGGACTTTAATTTAATATAAAATCTGATGAGTTCTATTGAAATTAAAGTCAATTAGAAATATTGATACAAAAAAAGTAAGTTTATAAGAACCACCTCGCCATAAAACACAATTAAAAGGTTGTTCACCCTCTACAAAAAAATAATATATTTAATCTTTTCTGCATAATTTTTAGCATTTGCACTTCTGGCGACTATAGCGAGTTACTTAAACTTTGTATTGTCAAAAAAAAAAAAATTAGTACCATATTTTGGTATCATACATTCTTTGGAACTAATTGTTGATTAAACATTAAGTAATAGTTCGTTTGATGGTGTAGCAGGAAAAATAGAACAAAGAAATAGAAATATAATGCTTTCTTATTGTTGCTATTAGCAGCGGATTAAGTCAGAATTTTAAATCTCCCCTTCTTACGAATGAAGATTTTCGCCTCCCAGTTGGCATTTGTGGTAATACGGACAGATCCCCTTGATAAACTTAAATTTAATTAAATACTTTTTGGGGACATGTGTCATTAATAAAAATCTAATAGAGACTGCAAAAAGTAACTGAAACCTTGTTTCAAACTTGTTTGCAAAAAGAAACAGCCTTAATAACTAAAAACTTACTAAAAACTCGACTATTAAAAACCAAATAAAAAAAAATTCGTCCCTAAAAGAACCAGAGCAAGCGGTCCCAACCACAAATCTACTACTATGTCAGGGGGAGGGTGCCCCCTGCATTCGCCACTGCCCCACGTTCTAATTCAACAAAAATCCCCCTTCTTGCCCTTGATATTGATCTTGCTGTCATAGACACAACCGAGGTTTCACTACTGATAGGGAATGATAATCCTGACATTGTAGAGAGGCAGTGCGAGACTAGGAGGGGAGCGAAAGGTTAACCGATTGCAGTAAAGACGCCATTGGGGTGGACAATTTGTGAACCAGTAAGTGTGACCAGGAGTAATTGTGTGAACGCCGAGTTTATTGATACAGGGAGTGATGTCGAGATAAGTCAGCAGTTACAAAGAATGCACAACACTGAGTTTGGTGACACTATTTCTGAAGACAGGAAGGCCATGTCAGTTGAGGATTGTAAGGCTAAGAAGATTATGGAAAGCTCTGCACAATTAGTTGAAGGTCACTACCAAATTAGACTGCCTTTTCATACGGACCCTAAGATGTTGCCAAGTAGCTTAGCTGTAGCAAAACGTCGACTTAATTGCTTAAAGACAAAAATGATCAAGGATCTTGAATTTAAAGAGGGGTATAGTCTTGTCATGAAGAAGTACGAGGAGGATCCAATATGGCAACTTCCCCATCATGCTGTTTGGCATCCACATAAAAAGGAGCCGCGAGTGGTATTTGATTGTGCCGCAAAAAGTGGGGGGACATCATTAAACGAAAATTTGTTGCAAGGCCCAGAGAACACAAGCAGTCTCATTGGAGTTCTGTTAAGGTTCCGTATGCATGAGGTAGCAGTGGCAGGCGACATAAAAAGAATGTTTCACCAGGTCTACGTTGCTCCTGAGGACAGAGGGTGCCTCTGCTACTTGTGGTGGCCGGACGGTGACATCAGCAAGGAGCCAAAAACGTACACAATGCTTGTCCATATTTTTGGTGCCAAGTCATCACCAAGCGTTTGCGGCTATGCTCTAAGGAGGACAGCAGATGACAATGAGGCAGAATATTCTAAAGAGGCAGTCAATGCTGTGCACAACAATTTTTATGTGGACGACCTACTTAAATCTTACCCAACCGCAGAAGAGGCAGTTAGGTTGACTATGGAAATTAAGTCTTTGCTGTAAAGAGGCAACTTTAATTTGACCAAATTCTTGTCAAACGAAAGAGAAGTTTTAAATGCCTTCCCAACAGAAGAAAGAGCACCCACCATTAAAAACCTTGATTTAGAGAAGGAAAGACTGCCTATGGAAAGGGCTCTAGGCCTTCATTGGGACGTCGAGCAAGACTCTTTTGACTTGGTCGTAGGACGAATGGAGCAGCCAGAGACAAGAAGAGGAGTGCTTTCCTCTATTGCCACTATATACGACCCAATTGGATTTGCAAGCCCTCTACTTCTCCCAGGCAGAACAATTAATCAGACACTGTGCAAAATGGGATATGGCAGGGATGAGGCTCTACCAGATGACGTTTGCAAGACCTGGAAAGATTGGAAGGAAGGTTTGACAAGCCTTATTGGCTTTTTCGCACCTCGTTGTGTCAAGCCAAAGAATTTTGGAAAGGTGTCATCCGCCGAAGTCCACCACTTCTCAGGTGCTGCTGGAGAGGGAGGATATGGGACAGTATCATATCTTCGTTTGATTAATGAGAGGGGAAAGATTCAGTGCAGGTTTTTTGTTCGGGAAGTCTAGGGTGAATCCGCTCAGAAAAGGAATGACAATTCTAAAGATGGAACTAACGGCAGCAACTGTACTGGTGTCAGTAAATCAGACTTTACTAAAGGAACTAAAAGACAGCATCCGCATAGACAGAGTATTGTTCTGGACTGATTCTATAATCGTTTTGAGATATATTCGCAATGAAAGCAGAAGATTCCTCCCATTTGTAGCGAACAGGACTGCAAAGATAAGAGAGCTTTCTAACCCTAGTCAATGGCGTTTACAACAAGGTAATATAATTCATCATCACCAATATTCTGATTGAGAAAGGTCATTTTAAGGCAAACATAATAAATCAGACGTAATTTGTCAGTGACATGACGATAGTCAAAGACAATGCAACTTACATTCCATGAGTGTCTGATCTTTCTGGGTTAGGTTTTCAACTGTTAATTATTCGACAAATATCGCACACGCCGCAGGGAACAATACAACCACTGGATCTACTGCAAGTTCTTGTCGCATGACAATTGCACTGTGGTTTCTTACAAGCACCGCAAATATGTGCGCAACCGTCACGTCGAAAACGGGTGGCGTCTTCAACAGCTTCTGTGAAAAGAACAAAGATGCAAGAAAAAATAAATAATAATGTAAGTATGTAGTGTTTGAATGCATTGATAATAAAAGTACTCGTTCTTATAAAACCAGATTAAAACTCTTAATATATTCAAAAAAAATCACCTACAATGTGACCACTCCCTACAGACAATACTTCAGCGTGTCTTTCTTTCGAAAGTTTTTGAAATCCGTCTAGCCATTATATTTCAAATATAAACGCATGTTGCCTTGAAATCATCATGAAAAAGATTAGAACTGGTACGATGATTGCGTACAAAGAATAATAACAAAGTTTCTTGGAAGGTTTAAAAATAATATGAGCATTTCTTGCAATACTGAGAATGAGCTATCATCTTTTCACTTTTTATTAAATCAGGACATGATACATAAACTGAAGTCTGAGTTAGCGATACCAAATAACACCTAATTCAAATGGCAGTAGAATATGGTATGAACTTATCAACAAAACACTGTCAGTAATCAGAGGCATCTTCAGGTTTTACTCGCGATTTACGTATAAGATTTGACATTTATTTTGTTATTTCGGTAAGGGCTACTTTCAAAGGATTGAGAAGAAAAGTAAATAATTCTAAAGACAATGATCAGGTATGCAATGAAAATACAAATAATCAATGAACAAAAAACAATCTGCAGGTTCCATTCTACTAAAAAATGATGAAAGAATATGTTACATAATGTACAGAACAGAATGGTAATGGTAAAAGTTTTAATTGCTGCGTATAGCTTAAAAACAGATTCACGACATTACCTGCATCATTAAGCTCATCTTCTGTCATATGAAATTGGAAATCTGCATCGTCTTTTGCTCCACTGTCTAAAAGGCGGAAAAGATAAAGCAATAACGTTAACTCTGGTGAAATATTATAAAAATTGACCGTTTTTTTTCCTTTAGTAGTAAGTGATGTACCAAGAATAGGTCTGTTGATTTTCATAAGCCCAAAGGTTTAATGTGCTTGTATATTTACTCCTAATGACACATTAATATGTTCTTCAAGACAAATACTAAAGAAACAGAATCATTGTCCTATTGTCGTAATAGATCATTGAAAAAAAGGCATTACTAGGAAGAAGAGCAGACGATAAAAATTGTAAGTCAATCATCAATCCTGTAAATGCAATGATAAGATCAAATGACTTATCTGACAACGGTAATTAATTCATTTGTACAACTTACCTGGTAGAAATGCAGCATTGGCTGCAAAAATCCCAATGCCAAACAGGCAGAGCAATAAGGCAATCTTCATATTGTCAATGAGGAATACTTTCCGTCAAACTGAATGGTAGTCAATGAATGATCTTGACAGGTGAGAAGATGTTCAGAAGGGTGCTCTCTTTATGCAAATGCCAAATGTTCGACAACTCCCAGGAGTTGTGAACCACGCACTGTACCACGTGTTTGACAATAAGAGAGACCACAGCGCATGCGTCGACCGGTTGAAGGAAATTTTAAGCCATATCAATATATTTCTGCGTTCGAACTTTCCCCGTTGACACTGGATTTACCCAGTTCTTACTTCCCGGAGAACAATAGGGTCAAACAGCTGTGTACCGGGTACCAGGGTAGGTGTGCTTTCCACTAGCAGAAATAACCCAGTGATAATGTCGACACAAAGCTGATTTGTATCAATGCCCATCATTGCAGAGTTTATGTTGACGAAACAGAATAATTAGGGATGGCATCTCAGACATTTTTTAGTAGTTTAAAGAGTTTCTTACATGGTCAGGTGAAAAACACTCACTTCATTGACTTCACTGACTTCACTGCCCTCTGACAATCACTGTGTTCTCTGTCAGTGTTTTTCACTTTGCTACAGCGAAAAACGAAAAACACTGACTCCACTGACCCCTTCGAATATTATGACCAAGTTCCATCATGAATACGACTGTCAGAGGCCAGTGAAGTCAGTGTTTTCCTCCCGGCCTTTGTTACAGTGCTCCTGCACCTTGTAAAGTATGCCTGATCCCTTAGGCAATGATGGATTAAAGTAGATATGTTACACCAATTTTGTCATGTATTAATGTAGAGGGCCGAAAACCATAGACTATCAATTAAACTAAAACACTCCTGATTGTATGAATTCAGCTCCTGCCTTAACTTCACCCCCTCCCCATAAAGTATACTGGTGGTGCAGTAATTCAAGTATTCTTTGATAAACACAAAATAGTCCTTATTACTTTGAAGCCCTTGTTCTCTGGATCTTAAAACCACCTTACAGCAATTCCCAACAATTATGAAGTTAAGAGAACATTTTCCCCAGGGATAACATCCACGGCACCTTTTTTCAGTTCCTTTTCCCAGTACCTTTTCCCCATTGCTCCCAAGGTGTATTGAAAATTATACTGGAATCATTAAAGGTGAAAGAATAGATAGCATTATATGTCGTAACTTTGTAAGTAGGCCTAAATGGTTATCATGCAATGGTTTTTTATATTTTATAAATGGAACCTTTTATTCCTCAAGAAAAGAAAAGAAAAGATCAAGACAAAATAAAAATTTCATCTGTATCCATCCATTTCAATACAAGAAAAAGGCCCCTACTATTGATTGAAAACGGAGGGCATGAAACTTTCTCTGTGGTTCCATAATATTGTAAAATATCTTGAGAATACTTTTGGGCACCACTAATAATAAAAACATTTTATGTAAAACACCAAGGAAGTAACCACCCCCTTGTTATGAGCATAAATTGTCACATGGATAATGTTCACCTTATTTAGATGCCCTTTGTTGTTCCACTGTAACTGCCTACCCTTATTCATTGATAAGTTCCCAGCTTCAAGTCCACAATTCTATATGCATACCAACTGCTGTACACAAGAATTATGTCCAGGTTACTACAGAAAGTGTGATCATGATTGAATGATTAGATTACCATTAGTTGCCCTTCTATATAGTCACGGCGGGTAATTGTTACGCACTCCAGAGAGTCGGGTAATTATTATGCACCCCCCTTTTCTCCCCTACCATTTCGCTAAACATGATTTTTGCTTTACTATTGGAAAGAGCACTCTATCAGCTTTCTTTTGCTGTATTGATCATCTATTTCTGTCATTCTGACGCCAATCTATGGCTTTGCAACGAAGCAACAGTAAGATTTGCAATGATAAGATGTTTGTGGCTGGTCTGTGAAACTTCTTCACTGCTGTCATCACATCGGTTAATTTTAGCTTTTTGTTTGCTCAGACTAATGATAATGACATAACGTTTAATGTGTGAAGTTGCTGTTTTGATGACCTTTTCCTAGCTTTCTGGAAAGCCCTGCGTAAAAATTACCCGACGGTCTGAACACAGTCGGGTTAAATCGTGACGTTACACTTTAGTACTCTATTTACGAGATCAAGTATTTATGTGTTTGAACAGATAATGAAATTATTAAAGTGACTAAAAATAGATACAAGAGGGAAAACCTCGTTCCAAAGTCTAGATAATGTACTAGTGTCGGAATTAAAACAATAAACGAAGTAATATATTTTACCGGAAGCACAGTGAAGCAAGTTAGTATGTGTTTCCTACGTTTCCATACCGAATTCACTCTCTCATAAATACGCTTGTTGCAACTTACGATTCAAACCCGAGCACAAGAGTTTTCACCTGGACCTGAACCATAACCGTTTTCATGCTTATCTGTCAAAGTGCTATAGTTCCGGTTATCCTATGAGTTCCTGGACGGGGCATTTACAGATTCCTTCGATGAATTTCCGAGTCGGTCTTCAACAGACTCTCAATTACATATTCTTCATGTAAATCGCTTGCCTGAACGTACCGATCCGAAAGCATCCTCTGTGAGATGGAACGAAATTATCGCATACCGTAAGTCCTCGATTAAGAACCCGGGGCCTTATTTTACAAAAAAATATTTTAGGATGGGGGCTTGTTCGAGGTAGCTTATTCTGTATCAGCCAAAATTGGTCAGTAAGATATGATGTTTTCGTGGCGATATCTAAGTGCAAGTATGTTGAAAAAAGAAAAGTGGTACCCGCGAAATATATATCTGTAACAAATTGCAAGACACAAAAATTTTGAGATTGAACTTAACAAGAAGTTTGAAATAGTTAAAAACTGTCATATTTTATGCAATTGAGCAATAACTTTTGAAAACTTTGGGTAATAAATTTTAAAGATTACTCTGAAGAAATTGCGTTGCTTCTACTAAAATCGGATAACCCACCATAGGGGCCTACTAGACGGTAATGGCTTAATTTAGCTAAAAGTATTTTAGGTCGAGGGCTTATTCGAGGGGGGCTTATTTGAATGGGGGGGGGGTAATCGAGGACTTACGATAAACATGATAACGCCCGTGTTTCAATCGCAAGTTACAACAAGGGAGATACAATGCACTTTAGTTAGTAGCTTACATTTAACTTTCATTGAGCAGTTCTTAGAATAGATTACCTGTCTTAGTAGTTATATTTCAATACAGATACGTTATTAATGATTTCGGAAGTGGGTACAGTAGTAGAGCTTGGCTAGTAATTCCGCGTGACGCTAGTCAACTCGGATGAAAGGACCACGATGATCACATATTTTCAAGAAACCAAAAAGGACAAAAAACTGTGTTAATATTTAGAAGAGACGGGGGCAAGCAATTCAGGTAGGCTAATGTGGTATCTTGTTTAAATTGCCAATTTATTTAAGTTGCCAGGCCGGTGTCTTACGTATGAGTTCACTATATCAAGACTTTCTTAAATAGACATTTGCTGCAGTATGTTCCCGTCGCCAGTATTGTCTCAGTCCTCTTCCTGTCGTCCTTCAAACTTGTTCAATGATTTCCTTGTCTGTTAGCGTGCGATAGTAACGAAACTGAGAGTACCAGTCTGTACAAAGTTAGCTTAAACAGTACTTTAAAAACAAAATTCTGTTGCGTCTCGCGTGGCAGCGCTTAGTAGTACAAAGTGAACAGGCGGTTTTCATTGGCACTTAAATCTATATACGAGATTTCTGCCTGCGACATAAAATCCAAACGTTAAATACAACTGTTAATACTCCTGATCTCACTCCAAAAACTTCAAGCAAAAACTAATCTTTTACAGCACATTTCAACTTTAATATGACTATCAGCAGGAAGTGGCCTGGTAACGAGCTGTGGCCATGCGTGGACACTACATCCTCCCCCTGCTGAAATAACGTCAACTGTAATGTGCCCCTTCACAATTCTTTGAGCCTCGTAAAAGGTCACCTTCATCTTTTTAATGTGTGACCTTCACATTTTAATAAAGATATTTTCTACTTTCCCGCCAATATAACTCCTCAAAAAAAATTGTCATGGGTGGGAGATTACTTAAAAATTTATAGGCGAGGAGGGGAATAAGAATGTCCTGGGTGGAAAATTTTGAAAAATAAATTGACGGGAGGGGAACGTCTATTAGTCACCCAAGAATACTACCTAGCAGTTCACCCTTCCAGTATCTTTGGTGCGGTGAAGCAATTTGATTGTCTGGAGATAATTTTCAGAGATTCAAATAAGCACAACTGTGTTACTATTTTTGGTAAGGATTAACATTGGGAAGATACTAGAGAAACAAAAAATGTCACCATCGAGGTTAAAACCCGTGACCCAAGCTATTCATGTGTATGCTCTACCAACTGACCTTGGTGACCTTTGATATTAAGATACTTTTATTTCTCTAGTCACCACATTAGACTAATGTCCAAAAAGGGGGCTGTTCAGGCCATACCTGTGCTAGCAAGGATCCTCGATCAATTTTAGCTTTGTTAACCACGACAGATAAAGCAGTTTGGTTGGCTTCAGAATGTCAAACTATTGGCACTTAATGATAATAGCAAAGGTAAAAATTACCCAAAGAATATCACATCAGCTGTGCTTATTCCTTCAACTTACTTCAAAATCTCAACAAAATGCAACAAACGAATGATTATTCCACATTTTAAAACCTTAAAATCACTAAACACTTAAAATCCAAACGCAAACAAAACTTTCTCCCTAATATTCAACACTACTAACAGAATACAAAAGTGTCATCATGATACAGAACTTAACCAAAGACAGCCAAAAAGACTTATGGGAAGGGGGGAGGGTCATACGCTTAGGGGGCATGTCCCTTGATAAATTCTGTCCCTTGTTAAGATATTAGCAAGACACTTTTCCGACTTTACATTTCTGATCAGTGAATGCCTTAATGATCTTGATTGTGATACAACATGTTTCATATTCAATGTTATCTAATGTATGTGGCAAACATCCACAAACAGTAGTCATGATTGGTAGCTAATTATGGCTTTTTTGTTTACAGGAACTAAGTAATTGCTATGTCTCAATCAAGGACTCCTGATGAGCAGTGGGTCCGATTTGGAAACTACCAAAAATAAACAGTAAGACCATCAAACTGGCTAATAAATAAAAAAAGAGAAGCTGGGGAAATGTCCCTGATTCTAGACTATCAGGCAGAGAAACAAGCCATGAGGCAGGCTCAAGTATCTGATCTTGATCTCATTTCATAGCACTGAAAAGTTCTGTCATTTAGTTGCAGCTTCTTTATCTAAACTCAGCAACAAGGCAGGGCATCCATCTGCATGTCAAGGTGTCTACATGTTGGTATCAAATGAATACCCATGAGTGTATACAAACTTGCTCTTGCTGAGCAGTGAAATACTCAATGGCTACTACCCCACAATCATTCACATCTGTTCAATATTGTAGTCAGGGTGCCACAGGGGTGCAAAGAGCTACATCCTCTTGAATTTCTTAACCAAATAATGTTTTTCTCTCGCAGAAGAGAACATATGACTCGGTAAGATCTTAGGTTGTGCCAGTTCTTCAAAAGTTGAGAGGGAGGGGAGAGAAGGGGCTTTCAATGTTTCACTAACAATCCTAATATAATAACATCACTAACCTGTTACAAGAATAATTATGACAAGTAGATGAAAGTACACAAGTTGAAAAGGCTTGAGAATATTTTATGAAACAGAGCAGCTACTACTAAATCCAGTTCTTTCATTTGTGAGTTGTGACTTGAATTAAAGCAAATACAAATACAAACACAAAATCATGTCCTGATACCAAACGATAAGTACGGAAAGTCTTTCCAGCTAAAGAAAGACTGGACGAAGTTATATAATCAGTTCCCTCATATTTTAGCCCCTCCAATCTAAGATCCCTTCCGCTGCCCCCAACTCAAAATGTATAATCAACACGGAAAGATACTATACAAGAGCATTTGTTGATTCAAAGACACAGAAACGAGTAAAGTAGTCTTAGGTGAGAGTGTAAACAAAAAAGACGAAAAATAATGAGTAACAGTACAAGGGAGTGCAATTTTTAAATGAAGGCCTCATTTAGAAAAAAGTAAGAACAAGAGGAATCCAAATATGAAATGTAATTTTTGAGGGGTTTCTTGTGTGCTTGCATAGTACAGTTATACGAAAACAAAATTGGAAGTGGAAAAATTATGAATCTGTAGAGAAATGGTGATTAAGGAAGAAGTTCCGAAGAGACACATTGATGTTGGAAAGGAAGGAGGCAATTTCCTCTGATAAGTCGTTCAAGATCACTCCCCCCCCCCCCCCCCCATCTTGCTGGACCTTTTATGCGCAGCTCCCTATACCAAAGATTACGCGGAAGTGACTTTGTACTTACTTATGTACATTCTGCGGGAATTCTATTTATTAAATGTGTTTACTTTCCTTAAGGTGTTTCTTAACGTAAAACGTTTAAGATTACACGCCGTAATGGTTTTGCTTCCATTTGAAAATAAATTGGAATTTCTATTTTGTAAATCGACTCGTGACTTATAGTTTAAACTAGGATGGTATCCTCAAACATCGGGGATAAAGTCGGTTTCTGCAGCATCTCCTAGCTTTACGATACGCACCATCTTGAGATTTTGTACTGGTCTCTTCAGTGCAACCGTGTAACGAGTGTCTACAGGTGACGATCAAGCATTGACGTTTGCCAAAGAAAATACAGAAAGATAGGGTGAAAATTGTGAATGTACACTGTGTAATTCATGCCATGTTTGTACTTCAATCTAATCCAACTACTCCGTCGTGTTGTGATAATCCTCTACACAATCTTGTGAGCGGAATTCTCCATGGTAAACATAAGGGTAGTTATTGACGACAGAGGATAATGGAATAGCACAACCTGTACGTACTTTTCCACCAAGTCATCGTTTTGAGTAAAGTTTGTACTTGTATTTGATTTACATTGCAATTGCAGAACAGTAGCAGTCACACAATGTTACTGGTATACGTTGACGGATCAAGCTTATAGGAACGCAAATAAAGCGTCGCAAATAGTAGAAAACTAACTGCTATAACTAAGCTTCACCAAACACTAATTGCATTATGCAATAGGCTTTCTCTTCAAGCAATAGGCTGCAAGTTAAACATTATAATCTTTCTTCTGGGTTACTTGTAAACATATTTGGTAAATAAGAAACAAAGAAAACATTGTAGGGAACGCCAACAGTGCTTGATGAAAGGCAGAAAAGTGATAAAAAGCTTTCGAATGTTTCCGCCGGTGAAGAGTGTACTTTTACTTCGTGTGACACGTTGACGAAGGTTACTACGCATTGGAGATGGTTGCCATAGATACCGCTCGTACTTGCTCTCTTTGATGAGACGAACATAGCATGAAGTTTATTTGAAGCATTAAATAAGACAGCAGGCAACGAAAGCAGGCGCATTAAAGTGCAATCTCCTGTTAGTTCATCTCGTCTCATCTCACTCATCGACCCACCCACGCACCCACTCACTCACTCCCTCACTCACTCACTCACTCACTCACTCACTCACTCACTCACTCACTCACTCACTCACTCACTCACTCAATCTGCAGACAGTACTGTTTCGCCCTTTGTGGGCTCATCAGTGCAGCACATATGCACATATATACATATGTATATATATATATATATATATATATATTATAAGCATACTTTCTTTGATCAAAAGGTGGAGAGTTGAAACATCAGACCCTATAAACCCTATAAACTCGTCCATATGCATGACTAGTTTCAACTCAATGGCTACAGATAGAAACATATATGGAGGCGTTTCCAGTTTCTTCCTCGATCAAGAACGAAATTTTCAAGCGGTCAGCAAACTGAAAATAAAGACTTAAACTCCCTTTTTCTACCTCAGTTCTATCGACTGTAATCTGAGTAGTTTGGACGAAACCATTTCAATTCAACGTTGTTTCACTATTTCTTGCAGCCTTGTTTTGTGCCATGAATAGATTTTCTGATTAACTAATCTAACATCCAGGCATAACGACACAGCAACTCTTTGATTATAGACTTTACTTGATGAAGTTTCTCATATTCAGAGGCAATAAAATCAGGCAATTATGCTCTTCGATGAACAGCTTGCACTCTCATTGTAAGAAGTTGTGACATCTTCCTTGTTAATAACAGAGATTAAAAGATGAGCCACTAACGTTTGGGAAGTAAAAATGCAATAATAGACAAGCAGGATATTAACGGTGTTTGAGATAGCGTGGTCAGTTTAAGATTTAAGCCGTTACTATGCCTTTCTTGTCATGATCATGTGTCATGGTTACTTTTACTAATTGCGTTTCCATTTAAAACCAGTGTTGTAGAGTAACTGGAGTAACTGAATTATAAATCCAGGGTCTTGAAAAGTACACTAGAGAAATAGAAAATATGTCACCACCGGGGATCGAACCCGTGAACGAACCCGCGACTCGGCGAAAATCCGAGGACATGAAATTCCAACGTTTAATTCCCATTCCAACTGTTACGTCCTTCGGCAGGATATTTATTCTGTTGTGCCTTACGGTGACAAGGTATAAAGTTAGGACGTGGCTACAATGGCAACACACTTAAGCGCCGTCTGAGGTTGCTATACGTCTACACTCCCTAGATAATGAACCGGAAAAACTCAATTACAGCAGGCCTGCGTTGTGGGTGAATATCGTTTGTAAAGCAATATGTCTGTCATAAAAAAAACGTTATGTAATGCAGTTTGTTTACTCTTCTTTGATAAATTAACAACTGTAGTTATTATCTTGTAAAGAGTCTTTTTTATTCCATGAATGCCACTGCTGTCACGAGGGAGTATTAAGGAAACCATTGGACTGAGTTATTGTGTAAGCGTTGATTAACAAATGTTATGAAAAATGCAACATTCTTAACAAACCAGTGCTAACATAAACGTAAAACCTTGTACCTTAAAGCAAAGTTCATCTACCATAACTTACTCGAGTGAAACTTCATCCGTAAACCACAAGATATTTATGGATTTTTAGAGCATATTCATGGAAACAAAATAGATCCTCAATGGAAACACCAAGATCAAAGTTGCAATGGTCATGTTTTACTCTCAATGATCGACCATTCACGGAATGAGATGTAAAGATGGAAAGGAAGAATTTTAACTCTTCCAACATTAGTCAGCACGCTCAGATATAAGGCACAATTTACCTAAAGATTTATCTACTTCCTTTAAAGGGAACTTTTACAACTTAATGTTCTCAGTCTTTCTTTAAAGCAAAACAAACACTGGCTGTCAGTAAGTTGAACACTTGCTTAAACATAATGTCTCACAAACTTATGAGGGAAGAGATAAGACGGGCGGTTGGAAAGTTAAAACGAAACAAGGCATGTGGGCCAGACAATATCTCGGCAGAAATGAAGAATCGAAAAGGAAAATGAGGCTGGCAAGGCATTGCGTACGACAAAAGGAAGAACAAGCCTCAAATTCGCAGCCCGTCAAAGCAAAGACATATACTGACACACTGCTTAAAAGCACAGGGTTAGCAACAGTTGGAGAAGCACGAGCGGGCGTGATGGATAACTTCGCTTCGAGGGAGAGGATTTATGCGCGCCAAGCTGGTCCCTGATCTAAGTAAGTGAATAAGTGAACCGTTGTGCCATTTCGAACAGACATTTTTATGTTCCTATAATATATGTGTGAAGTAAAAGCGTCAGCAACAGCAAAAGGATTACGCGCTATAACGCAAGTACCTTTGTTACGGAATTTGTGGAAGACAGCTGACAAAATAGGTGTTGCTTTGTAACTAAGGTGACGTAACAAGTTTCAAAAAGGGAGAACAGTTTGACATACATTGGAAATGATAGACAACACATAGAAAGTTAAGAAGCTTATCATATCATAAAAAGATATATTAATGTTTTCGATTACCAAAGTAGAATTAAACCAACCTGGAAATATAAAAGATTCTCATTATCTTTGTCGATATCTGTATCGACGCTTGAAACGAGCACTTAATTATATGCGAAATAGAAAACGTACCATTATCATCACAAGTGCGTACAAGTAACTCGAAGGCTTCGTTTAAGCATGCCTGCTCGTTCTTTCCTTTCGGTTCGTCTCTCCATATCCTATAAGAACGGGTTGAAAGGAAGGAAATCGTGTTTCAAAAGCAATCAGTGGAGTCCGCTTTAGCACAATGGACTAGAGTAATACCCCTTTACAACTACTTTATAAAATCCGCCAGATAATCTTGGCAAATATGATAATATAAGACTTTAAGTAGGTAAAGTTAGGAGACTTGCAAAAATTTCTAACATAATTTAAGTGATGATCATGATTGGCCTATGCAGGGGCACAGCGCACACACTTTTTTGTACAAAAGTTTACTATCTTTCGTGAAGAGACAAAACGCACAATTTGTGATATAAATATGGTAAATGACATACATCTTACATACTCCTTCAAGGTTTCAAGTCCGCGTTTCGGTAGCAATAGCACTGTCGTAGTAAACGTATTACAGATTTAATTTAAATGGTCAGCGTCAAACCTGTATTTTCAATTAACAAGTAATTCTAAAGTATTCCCTAAATTTGCTACATAAAGCTGTATATACTTAGAAAGTTGCTTTCTTGGGTACTATTGTTCGCACCTTATTATACAAAAAACACACAGCAAAGCGGCCGCAAAAGTAACACAATGTTCCACGCAATGAGGTTTGTAGCTTAAATTAAACCTGTGGTATATATACCATTACCAAAATATTGCAACAGGAACTTGAAACGTTCCTAAAATCACTGACAGCATAGTGTGGCATTATCCTTGCCAGTGTTAAGAATTAAAGGGAAACTATGCATATACTTCTCGTGTACCCATCTGCGTCTCATTCTTGTAGCGCAGCCTTGGGTCTGCTTGTCCTTATCTTCACAGCCGGCTAAAAATGGTTTCCGCAAAGCCTATTAAAACAGCTATTCTAAAGGCCCGGTTACACCGCCAATGATACCGAAAACGATAATTATAAAAATCATCGTTGCCCCTGATTCACTCGATGGCAGCCAAACTGCAACCGATAAAGATAACAATAGGCCTACTAATTTTAAATATTCTAACACTTTTCGACTCAACCATTGCCATAGATGGTAGAGTTTATCAGGTCTTAAGTCTTTAAGTGAGCTACGTCTCGTGCTTGTTGCGTTTACTTGCTAAGGGCTTTGTGCTATATGTGTAGAAGTTGGTAGGATAAGTTGTTAAAGCATTGATGAGTGTTGATTTGTGATCGACGCACCACGTTTGATGATTGGTGATTGACGATTGATGGGTAGTCATTAATTGTTGGGTAAATGCTAATTGATGATTGTATCAGCGATTGATAACACTGGTCAACAAAAGGAAACTTTGTAACGGTGTCAAGACTCCAAACATATACAGAAGCTAGTTTGAGGACGCTTAATCCGAAAATGAACTTAGTTTTTTTGGTGTAGCTATTGTTTATCGTGGCAGAAATGTTTCAGTTTTGGGAAAAAGGCGTATATTTCACCTACCTTGTGTGCCCATGGTACTGACTGATGGCATTATTTTTAAAAGGGAAACGGTAAAGGCCCTTAATTTGTATTTAAATCAGCAAATAT
>JAAAKM020073195.1:20839085-20916980 GCA_010016025.2 Alatinidae sp. Z8VKAUB7J3
TAGTTTGCCTATCACGAAATACTACTCTTGCCATAACAAGTTTTTAACTCAGTTTAATGTACCAAGATGAACAAGTATTAAATTAAATCGTTATATTAAAGCAGCAACAAAACTAAAACGCTTGTAAACATAAGAGCTATGGTAAAAGGGCTTCTTTCTCTACTATTAGTTTGCCTATCACGAAATACTACTCTTGCCATAACAAGTTTTTAACTCAGTTTAATGTACCAAGATGAACAAGTAATAAATTAAATCGTTATATTAAAGCAGCAACAAAACTAAAACGCTTGTAAACATAGGAGCTATGGTAAAAGGGCTTCTTACTCGACTGTCTTTTATGTTCAATTTTACTTCATTTCATTTTGATACCCCAGCAGTAGTCAGCTATTATTCATTTGCCAAATCCCTGTTGATACCGTTCTTACATGCTTTCGATATCCTATTGGAATCGTTCCCTTTTGTTGATCATCTCCTTACATATTTTCTCATATCCAAATGTCCGTGTAAATAACGAACCTTTGTATGGAGCAAAACACACTTAAAACGTGACCTAGCTAAAACGTGTTGGGCTTCAACGGCCGTTGTTAATTACATTTTGCGAGCAGCCAAGGCCATAAACTAATCTTTTCACTAAAAGTGAGCATTTCCGGTACAGAAAAGAAGGCAACTAAAAATAGAAAAACTAAGGTCATTTTGGGAAATTTTATTCTATTTTATTTCTTGACGCCATGAATCAAGTTGACCAGTGTAATAAAAGAGAGTTGAATACTGAGAGACGATTGTTAATGGATGATGGATGTAGATGATGGGTGATGGATGATGGGTGATTGATGATGGATGGTGGATGATGGATGATGGATGATGGATGATGGATGATGGGTAATGGATAATGGATGGTGGATGATGGATGGTAGATGATGAATGATGGATGATGGGTGATTGATGATGGGTGATTGATGATGGATGATTGATGATGGATGATGGATGATGGATGATGCATGATGGATGATGGATGATGGATGATGGATGGTGGATGATGGATGATGGATGTTGGATGATTGATGATGGATGATTGATGATGGATGATGGATGATGGATGGTGGATGATGGATGGTGGATGATGGGTAACGGATAACTGATGAGGGATGATGGATGATTGATGATGGATATTGGCCTTGCACCATTGATGATCAATTAATGTCCAATTTTTCTAATCTTGACTATGAAGAAGACGTTATAGTGAACTTCGAGAGGAGCTGAACTCCTCAATTAATGGGTGACGTGCTAGCAACCTCTCCCCATCCTTATTACTAATTACGCCTATAACATAAGTAGAAATACTAATAAAACATGCTGCTAGACTGGCGCCCTCGTCACAGAATGACGCTTCCTAATATGAGGGCTCCGAGTTAAAGCCCTAATAAAACGATGGTTGAGAACTATCACCTTTAATGAATGTGTTTGTGGGGGTTTCGCATTTTAAGACGGAAATGAGAAGGCGTGGATTTCGAAATATTGCGATACAACAATTCGGAGGCCATGAATAAGGTTACTTGTACATGGAAATAGTGTTCAGATGTTATGAAAGATCAACTCTGCTACACCGCATCTGTAACATGCATACTTAATGGTTTTTCAACCAAATAACTCTTTAGTGTGAAGACCTTGAATAAAATAAGAAATTGTATAAAGGCTTACCTTTTTCAACTCTCGTTGTGCTTGATTTTCATGGGCAAGTCGCTGATTCCTGGGTATTGTTGACAGTGATGACAGTGGTGATCTCCCGTTCATGTAATTCAGTTTCCTCAGCTCAGCTAAATTCGGGGAAGTCACTCGTCGTCTGTGCCTTGTGGATTCCTTTTTCAATGATTTTTCTCTGCTCTCAATTGTCCTTAGTACGGACTCTATACTTTTTTCTGGAAGGTCCATTTCATCGTGTCCTGGTGCTGTTTTCTTAGTTGCCAATTGCACAACCTTGAGTTTGGGTAAGAAAAATGATGGGAATTGAAGTTCAATTTCAAAAGAACTGTCAACGAGAAAGCAATTGAAATCTGATCCATACTTCACATGTTTCTGTTACTCTTCAATCGATTGGAATATCTGAATGCACAATACACAAAACTAGGCCGGTCTTCTCGATTTAAAGTGGCCTCTTTCTCAGATGTATTCTTATCCAACTCGTAAATCAACAAATTTGCTTGTTCTGTTTTCCTTCTCCGCTACACAAACGCTACTTTGAATAAAGGCTTAGTCTCGTCTTTTATTTCCTCTTCGCTCGATACCCAGGAAATCGACTGTTAAGAAATATACTTGCGGCTGATGAATACTACTCCTAAAGTCACTCGCATGACTTGCGGTAGCAAACAATTCAGAGACGTAGCTTTCAACACACGATTGGGTTTATAATTTTGATGAATTCCTCAACCAGGTCCGAACAATACCAACGGATTGATCATACACAGTCTAATTTTTTCAAGGCTCAAAAGCGTAATGAGCAACACCAGTTAAGACATATTTTCCGTTAGCCACCGTACTTTACTTCCAGCGCCATATTCAAAGTCAACTATCGGAAAATGGGAAGGGTAGGGTGTAGCAAATTAAAATGCCTGCAAATAGGATCTTGGAGTGGCTTTAAGCTACTGAGAGGGGTTACCAGGCAGCGTATTTGTGCTTAAAGCAAATAAATGGGCATAAGGAAGGTTAACTTGCCCAACCAGTAATTCAATGTCGAATCAAGTTCTAATTGACGTCACCTTTTACGTTGAATCGACGTCGCTTGTTTGTCGCATATGACGCGACATCGTATTTCGGACTTTCAAACAGCGTCACCTTGATGGCGACCTGATGTCAGTGAGCCTTCTTGCATATGTTGGCAACGTAAGTTTGATGATGATCCAATGTTGTAACAACAAATATTTTAGTTGAAATATTTACGTCGGATAGACATCGACTTGACGTCATTTTACAACATAACATAAATCAAACATTCATCAACATCGAAATTACATCAGAGACCGGCTCGGTTCATGCAAGAAATATCTAAGGCCCCTAGAGAAATATAAAAGATTGATGTTTATGGCAACGGGTTTCCTACACTTGCTATGACTGTATCTACAGCACACGCACGCCCAGAATTTACTTATTACACAAATAACAACAATGACTAAAGAAACATCAACGTTCTGGTTGCCTTGTACTGACATGATTTCTGTTTATCGGCGGCTTCAGACTACAGCAACAAATGAATATCAGCCACCAACTTAATATGTAGAAGAATGATAGGGTTCAGAACTCTCTAAAAGACACCCTCGACTATCCCGTTCATTTCCTTTAATGTTTTTATGATTCTGTTCACCACTCCTTGTGTAAAATAGAAGTAACTGACTCTTCATTGAATCGATAAACCTTTCCCCTCTCTACTGCTCGACGCCATTTCAAATGAAATCTCGTCCTCGTTCTCTATTGTTCCGACGCGTCACGGGGCAACAAAGTTGGATTTTTTCAACTTTGACGCATCGAGGAAATCGGCATGGGCAGCAGCATTGGGTGTCAGGTGCGTCAGATGACGCATACCTTATATGGGGCGTGTCGCAAAAAAGCGTCTAGTGTAAATTCTGCTTCACGGTGCAGCTAATTTTTAAAAAATGGCATCAGAGTGTAGTGATTGCAGCAGGCGACTGACCGAGGTGAGGCTTTACAATTGTTTTTTGGGACTGATATTCAAGATGTAGCAACAGAAAATAATGTTTAGGTCAATATAGTGGAACTATAAACGAGCCTGTACGCTTCGAAATGCTTATTAAAATACGCATTGCACTCGACGCATTAAAAACTGTCCTTCGATATATCGTTGCGCTAATGTCACCTCTTTGACGAGAACAAGGGGAGTAGATTTTATTTGATTAACAAAAACACACCCTGTTAATTAAAAAGTTGGTGTGTGATGCAAATTTGAAAATTGTGCTGAGAAACAGATTGCTTAATATTTTCTCCAGATATTTTAGCGAGACATTTTCTCCAGAAAACGTGCGTATTTAATTTTTGGAATGGAACATTAAAACAAATAAAAATCAGCCACAAAATAATACGTCGTTAACATATATAAAGTGTATGAGGAGCACATTTTCTATCTGTCGTGTTACCAAACACGCATAAACTGAAAAGAAAATTTTCTTGTCTGTCTTCTTTGTTTTAATGAATGCAGATTCTATAGCGGTATAGTTAAAAAGGGGGCAAACATTTACCAATACTCTAAACGAGTCCTCTTGGTAATTATCGGCACGTATAGGGTTTTCAAGCAAATGTTGGGTGATTGATGTGTCTCTGTTACGAACTGCGCAGTATGTTTGCCTGCACAACTATCGAAATTTTTCAAAGCGTACCTAGTTTGCTTATGAAGGATGGTAGTACATGTTGCATAATTCTTTCTTGTAACCTTACCATTGTAAGACTTCGCAAGGCAGCAAGTGAATTTGTAAGCTAATACAGTATTATGTGTCTTAGTCCACAAATGTTGGGTCGAATAAGGAAAACGATGCATTCACCATAAGACAATCCATCATGATAATTTATGCAAATACTATCTCACGTAATACTATGTCCCACGCCACGACACGTACTACAGCCAGTCTCAAAAGCCAGTCAAAGCATTCGCTTTAAACAGCATACTAAATAAGGCATGCTTCTTACCTTTGTTTACATTTACTATTGATCCCTGTCCAACAACTAGAAAAATGAAATGGAAGGAACATCTTTAAGGCCACACAAGAACAATAAAAACAAGGTGATAAAAACGACATTATCACCTAGACCACAGGAAGATTACTGTTTCTTTTCTCGAATAAAAAATGACATCATAGGTGTAGAAATAACAAGTTAGTTTTGAAAAGAACACTAGAGAAATTGAAAATACGTCACCACCGGGGAACAGCCCCGTGACCCACGCTTTTGCGGCGTGCGCTCTACCAACTGAGCTAGGTGACCTCCGATGTTAACATACTCTATTTCTACTCTAGGCGTTGTAGGCTCATCTGACCAGCCGACAATTCACCATCTACCTATAGCCATGACACCTTCAAAAGAGTTCTTGTTAACATCAATACCTCACTACAAGGGACGGTCTGTAAATGATCTTCTGAGTTATTTCAGTGCGACGCCATTATTTGTAGAAGACTCTACGCTGGACGTAGTTCTATCCAAACCTTGGAACCAGTTTTGACCTGGTGGCCATTTATTAACGTAGACTCCGTTTGTTGGAAGGAGCAAGTAGTCTAGAATTGTCAAATAGGTAGCGTATGTAATTAATTTATAGCATTACTCTTCAGTATCAAATACATTTCATTCTCTTTTTTCGAATTTTCTTTCTTGGTTGCACCACCTCGGTCGTTAATTTTAAGTACCATTTCGACCCCCCTCCCCATCTGGTTAACTCTTTGAAAAGGCTGCAAAACTAGCAAAGTCAATTCTATTCTTTTTCTTTACTTCACTTTTTTCTTCTTCTTCTTCTTCTTCTTCTTCTTCTTCTCCTTCTTTTTCTTCTTCTTCTTCTTCTCCTTATTCCTCTCCTTCGTCTTCTTTTTTCCTCTTCCTTTTCTTCTCTTTTTTTTTGTCTTTTCTTTTTCTATTCTTTTCTGTGTCTTTTCTTTTTCCTTTTTCTTTCCCCTATCTTTGACTTTCTTGTCTTTTACTTTTCTTTTCGTTTATTTTTATTGTTTTTCTTTTCCACCTTCTTCCTCTTTTTCTTCTTTTTCTCCTCACTCTTCTCCTTCTCCATCCTCCTCTTTTGAAATTATTTTTCTGTATCATTGTCGTATTTTGAAGTCATTTATCTTCTCTTCAATATAAATGAGAACGCCGTTTGCCTGCTGGGGATTGTTAAAAAATCGTGCCGTGTGAAGTTTGTCATTTTCAAGACCTCACATGCTGTAATAGGCCTATGGTAGACGCGCTTGGCCTTTCAACCGCATAGGTGCTGACATATTTCCTCGCATACCTATATCTGTAAGGAAATTTTGACCGACCCCATCACAAACCTACCTCAGAATTAATTCTTTGACTTTCAAAACACGGTTATATCTTTTAATAAAGGAAAACAAACAGCTGATATTTCCTAAGCATTGGCAACCAGTGAAGTGAACGTACGTTCTGTGATAAACTAAGCCCACAAAGTGACCTGATAAAGTTCTAATTTCCACTGAACTCCTTCAGTTTTGTGGCATCTGTGAGTATACCATAATCCGATTTGGGTCTAAGCCATTAAAACCCAGTTTGAGAAGATGGATTTTTCTTTGACAATTCGATTTTATGCTCACGCTTTAATCCACAAGCAGTGAAGCATAAAATATTCAGACGAGCAAACCTTTGTGAGATCGCTTAAAACTGTTCGTTGT
Source organism: Alatinidae sp. Z8VKAUB7J3 (assembly GCA_010016025.2). Classification (NCBI taxonomy): domain Eukaryota; kingdom Metazoa; phylum Cnidaria; class Cubozoa; order Carybdeida; family Alatinidae; species Alatinidae sp. Z8VKAUB7J3. Next base: position 20,845,475 of record JAAAKM020073195.1, read on the forward strand.
CATAAACATGGCCAGGGAGTTGTAAATAGATAAGTGGGATCAGACTTTTGTTTATTAAACTAAAATATGAAGTAATATTGTCCGGGAAATATAGCTTAGAATTGTCAGTTGGCAGCATAATGTGAGAAATTTGAACACGGTCAAACAGTTGTAAAGAGAACTCCTCAACAGTATGTTATAACGATCGCTGACTGGATCATTCTTGTATTTGAAAACAGTGTCATTTTTCTCTTTTGCCGTAGCATGTGTATTCGTTAGGAAAGACCAAAGGCGCGCTTTCTTGCACTGTTATCAGTTCACTTCATGCAAATAACGATGTTTCAGCGAAACGAGTCTGATTTAACGATTCTTCACTAAAATCAAGGTAGTGGGGGATAAATTAACACTTTCATACGTGAGTATAGACTAATGACGCGTTTTGTTACACTCTCTTCAGTACCTTTCTTGTTGGGGAAGCATTGTGCACTTAAAAGCTATTTTTTGTCCGACACTCCTATGACGAAAATCGACAGAAATAGTCAAAAATATTCGAAACGACCTTTTTTTTAAGAGTTGATGTTATGAGAATATATAAAAATATAAATAAACTTAGGAAATTTTTTAAGGTGCTTCTAATTAAATTTTTATCATAATATGAGTTGCAGGCTCATTTGCAAGTGTAGAGACAAGAAATGTGGCTATTTTCTCAAGCCTGTAAAGGATTATTTGCTTGTGAGTTTGTCGATGGCAGTAATAGAAAGAAAAAGTGAAAGATAAAGTCCTTTTGGCTGAAGTTGCTTTTAAATTTAGTAGATATTGTTTTGCAACAGATTGTCCCCACGAGACAAATTTTAACCAAATAAGCAATTGAATTCGAAAATGTCAAGTTAGGAGCAATTATTGCTGCCACATCCATAACACTTTGTTTCCTTTGGACTCGATTTAGCACTCAATCGTCATTTATTACTCCTATCTCTCCGATTTCCATTAGATTGTTCCAGTAGCGTATATGGACTTTTGTTAATGGTCGTGCTGACCGGTATCGTTTGGAACGGGAGAGAATAATCGGCCCACGGAAGGCCGGTAAGGCCAATCCCCTTAGGAGAAGAAGTATACGGTCCCCTTATAGCACACCTGTCAGGTTAAACTCATTTCTTTACCATTTTCTTTTTGTGGCTGTGTCAGAACACTACAATACCACCTCTCTCCCCGAAAGTGGACAGGTTTTGTCAAATTCACACCTTGAAACTTTCACTTGATCGCAATATAGATCGTTTCGGTTAAAAATCTGAAAGTAAGGAACATGTCATTTCACGTGGCTGATTCTTTCAATTCTTTGCAAAATGCTGTGGGCAGAAAAGGAGTGCCACTCACTTGAATACACAATGCAAGCGTCGCCGTCTGTCCCCCGTTTCTCCAGTTGACCACATAAAATATGAATGAAGTTTTAATATTGCCTTTATATACAATTGCACGTAATGCATTCGTTGATGAAAATTACCATTCGACAGTAATCTAACAACCGTTATACTCTAGTATGCGACACCAAGGCAGCTTAGTAGTAAACGGAATTGTGATATTATTAATATCCCATCCAAGGTTTCAAAATTTAGTTTTCTGGATCACAGTTCTGTTAGAATAGTTTCATTTAAAGAAAATTATGTAACTATAACTATATAAAAGGGGAGTATTCTTGACGTTTATGAGACCTCGTAGTAGAAAATAGTTTATAGGTTAAAACATTCTTTACCTACGACTGCTTAGTTGGCGTGAAGGGTTTGTCATATCTCCCTGCAACATGAAGGGTTTCGTTTCGACTTTGCATATAAATGCAAGAATGCCAGATTAGATCATCTATCAGACTCGGCCTAACTCATTCTGTGTTGCAACACAAACAACATCTGCTATCATATACCTAATAATGGCTCACATACTAAGCAATATCCCTACAGATTTGTAGACCTTCCTTTTATCAGCCTTTCTTGACACAGTCAAGTTTAGCCAAATACAACACAGCCATGGGAGTAAGTTTCGAAATCGCGACAACTTCTTGTATTAGTATTGTGAAGGACCCGCTAATAAGCCTCAGAGTAATTATTGAACCTCGGTCATGCGTGTTACGAAAGTCTGTTTGTGACCGTAACAAACCATACTGTGGTTAGGCACGACTGAAAGGAGGTTCCACGCTATGGGGCACGACTGAATGAGCAGGTTTCATCTTTCTATCTATCTATCTATCTATCTATCTATCTATCTATCTATCTATCTATCTATCTATCTATCTATCTATATATCTATACCCGGGGGCTATGACCCGGGGGCTATGACGTTGTAGTTGTTCCTCTCAAGGTGTCTATATATTCATAAGTTCCATGAGCATTTTATTCACAATTCACCATGGTGGTTGTGAGGATTGATTTCAGGATTCTATTTAATAGACTTCCTTTTCTGAGAATTCTACTAAATATGTTAAACCCTGTGCAATATCGCTTAGATGTCTAAGGAAATAGATAGCTTTGTGCCTTTACGCGTAAAGTATGTAAAGCTACATCATTGACGTAAGTTACCTTTATCTCATGCATGTATTGCAGCTATTGTGTATGAATATATTTCATCTTGAGTTTACTTACTCAGAGGGTGAAATAGCAGAAGGTACCTAGCCCCACTATTTTTGTCTTCTTTCGACAAGATGCTTTACACATAGGGCATAACACTGATATCATATTGAGATTCAGCGCTCTCATCGCAATTAGTACTGAACTTATATGACTAAATTATTATTTTATGAATTTGAAAGGGGTGGCTTGCGGCAGGGGCGATCGACGAAACTTCCTACAACACTCAGCGCCGGGAGTACGAATTTATTCCAACAAACAGCAAAGCAACGTATCTGATGATAATCAGCATATTCAACTAACTGAAACTTGAAAAGTTGGTTTGTGGTACAAAACGTGAATTTTGCATTGAGTAACGGATTCATTTTGCTAAACGTTTTTGCCATACACTGATCACAGCAATCGTATGGAGTGAAATTAGAAAGCTATCACGATGACTTTATAGGAAAGGAGAAGATCCTAGAAAATAACGGTCACAAGAGCAACACCTGTCACACATAAAAGTTTATTAGTTTATAAATTCACGTGTCGCTGTGAGAGCGAATGTTATAGGTCGTACGTCGCAGAGGTTACATGACAGAATCGCGCAACATTAGTAGACGCAGTAAGGTTTCCAAAATTTTACCTAATCGGGTAAACAAAGGCAAGTCAACAGATCCCAAAACAGACTCGTCAATAGGACAGCATTTGATTGAAAACCTGTCATGTGCTGACGACTATCAAGAGGATTCGTTTAGGGAATTAGCGAGAGCCAGATTTCCTTTTCATCTTGCCGCTTTGGAGGCAGCATTTATCAAAACAAGGAAGCCGGAACTCTGTCGACAAAAATAATTTGTTTACAATTTAGGCCTTTTTCAATAACATGAGTGGCAGAAAACGTGTTGCTCTTGTGACCGTTATTTTCTAGGATCTTCTCGTTTCCTATAAATTCATCGTGATAGCTTTCTAATTTCACTCCATATGATTGCTGTGATCAGTGTATGGCGAAAACGTTTAGTAAAGCGAATCCGTTACTCAACGCAATATTTAACTGAAACTTGGAAAACACGATTATATATACCAAGTTACAATAAATACAATATTGAATTAAGAAAGGATAGTTATGTGCAAGTTGAGTCCAACTTGTAAATAATACGTCAAGAGGGGTCACGACTTCGCCAGAAAGCAAGTTACTTGCACTCGTACAATTTATTATCATGGATTTGTCTTGGATTTGCGTCGAGTTGAATTTAATTGCATCTAGAGCTGGTCTGCAAATTGGACTACGCAATATCTATCTGAGCATGCGTACTAATAGTTTTGACTCCCCTTGCAATACTTATGGATTAAAGCACGAAAGGTACCGCCAATACCTGCAGCAGCACTCTGAGCTGTTCCACTCTTTGTGACGTAAAGCAGACAAGACATCCGTAAACAGAGGCGGTTGACTGTGACGTCAGTAGCTGTGAATTGAATTTAACTCGACACAAATCTAACACAAATTCGACGTCTAAAGCCAACTTAAACTTTTGTTAGAATATTTATGTAAATCAGCTTTCAATAGATAATTCACTATTCTCCCAGAGTGGGAGATAGTTGTGTTGAACAGATAAGCTCCTGGCGCTTTATAGGTATTAGGAAGGTATGACGTATAGCGTTTATTCTTTCTTACTATTCAGATAGATTTCCATATTTTTGTTTAAAGCTAATATGTTTTCTTTACATTGGCGTACATAAGTGGGTCCATGGTGCCTTCCCAACCTTTGGAAAGTTTGACCGACAAAGAGACATTAACAGGTATAAGCAGATGGGCAATTTTACCTTAAACGCGCATTGGGATGAATGAAAGCAAGCATATTTCTATTCTATCCAATGCAGAAAAAGGATTTGAAGCTGTGACATGCTCTCGTCCCTTATGAAGATATTGTGTACGCCACTGTGTGCTCTCTGTGCGCCTTTTCCTTTCATTATTTTATTGCCAGCCAGTGCTTAAAATGTTAATGTCGTTTTGAAATTTATATTATTTCATGGAGAAATGGTGATTTGGAAAATCCTATTTGTTTAAAGCGAAATATATAATGCAGATTCAAAATTCGTTGCCTTTAAAATAAAAGCAAAACGACACAAAGTGCGCGTAAAAGGTTTGCAAATAATTTAGGCGTTTTTATTTTTACGCATCCGATGAAATGCGCATAATCTTATTTTGCAAGCTAGTGCATAGCGTTGATGTAATAGCAGTGTTAGAAGTGGTGCTCTTTTTTGTTTAACTGGATGCAGCCTGGAACAAAATGGAGGGAAAACAGAATATTATATTAGGGTACAAACTTGGTACTTTTATACCATAAGACGACCGGAAATTGATTGTGGTGAGATTCGCAAAAAGGGTTTTATCGGATGTGCTGAATAACTATTGAACACGAAAGAGCACCTCAGGACTAATAGTGTGTAGGGGTGGATAGGCAGTGGTAGATTGATAGTTAGGAGTGGATAGAATAAGCTGGTATTTACCGGTAGATCATCTACTTATCAGGGAGATTGGTATCAAGCACAGGTAGATCAGCGGGTATGGGTTCATTGGAAGATGTGTTTAGGTATTTATTGATAGAAAGGTAGAAATAGGTTGGTAGGGATGTGTAGTTGTGTAGTTTGACGTAGATGTGGGGATGACTAGTGCGAGAAAAACAGGGGTAGCTAGGTAAATATGGTTAGTAGATTTGTAGAGTGGAGTTGTTAGCTGTAGATAGGTCGGATAGTTAGATGTAGTCAGATAGGGATAGGGTTGATTGTAGATAGATAGACGTAGGGTAGTTAGTGGCAGATGCATAGGTAGGGCTAGTTACTGGTGGATACACAGTTAGGGATGGTGTATTTTATGATAGATAGAGGTAGTGTAGATAGTGGTTGATAGCGTAGGGGTAGGGTAGTTAGAGATAGATAGGGATAGTGTAGATAGTGTAAGGGTATGGTACTTACGGATAGATAGGTAGGGCTAGTTAGTGGTAGATAGGCAGGGTAGTGTAGTTAGTGGTAGATAGTTAGTGATAGATAGGGATAGGTAGTTAGTGGTAGTAAGATAGGTAGGGTAGTTAGTGGTAGATAGGTAGAGCTAGTTAGGCGTAGATAGTTAGTGATAGAGATAGGATAGTTAGTGGTAGGTAGATAGATAGGTAGGGGTCGTGTAGTTAGTGATAGGTATTTAGGGATAGTGTAGATAGTGTAGGGGTACGTTAGTTAGTGGAAGATGGATAGGGATAGGGTAGTTAGTGGTAGATATATAGGTAGGAGTAGTTAGGGGTAGTGTAGTTAGTGATAGATAGGGATAGGGTAGTTAGTGGCAGATAGATAGAAAAAAGGTAGTTAGTATTCTTCCATAGATTTATGAGCTTAACAGCATTATTACTAACTTGACCATTGGTGCTATGCAAGCAGAAGAGGCTTCAGAGGTAAGGATGCTGCTCATGTTTATTGTTTATTCTGATTTTGCAAGGGTTGGGGAGGATCACCTCCATGGAATTCTTTAAATACTGTAACGTACAAATCGTGGCCGTGTTAGTTCGTAATGGTTAACGCCTGTACGTTGTGGTACTTCATAACCTAAGGTTTCGACTGCCATTACCAGCAAACTGTGCGCAAAGGACAGTTCAAAACATCAGGACTGAATTGAAGGCAGACAAACAACTTATAGAAACTTCAAGAGGGCTAAATAGTAAAATTTGTTAGGATGTATTGTCATTTCCTTCGTATCGTTTGTTCGGCGTACAAATACCATTTTACTGTAGCCTCGTGTCGGCCATTAGCTAGTTTCTCCTGCCTCGCTCATTCTAATGGGGAAAACGTGTAACTGGAAGATCCCATATGTGTTTAGAAACCATGTCTCAGTGACTGTTGGCACCCGTAGATACATTGCAAAAGGTTTGAACATGGATAGCAGCATGTTTACTTCCTAGGTTTTGTAGTTGTTTGGGTAAACGCTGCTGTTCAATAAATCGACCAACATACCAAGATGGATGCAATGGTATGGCAAATAATTTCCTTGTCAAAAAGTGCGGACATACATAAAATAATGGCCAGTTTGACCAAGCCACAGAAGGCTAGGGAAATGTTGGACGCCGCTACTGCCCTGAAAATGTAATAGGAACTTTAAGTTAAATCGTACATTAAATGTTTTGGTTTTGCAACAATCCTTTGGTGATTAGCAAGAAATAATAAAGTTTTCTTTAATTTGATGTTTTAGGAAATTGCTGAGGAATTTTTAAACGGTAAGGGTATTTGAATTTGACTCCATTTGAACGAGCGTTTTATTACTAGCCATGGCTATTGTTGGCCGAGGTGTCTACATTAGCAGCGATCTATCAACATTTTTGTGGCTTCTTTCACAAATGCATATAAAAGGCGGATGTAACATTCAACCACTTGTTGATTGTGACAATCACCGGGAAAAGGGGGAAGAAATGGTCGCCAGCTTTGCCATTTATATGCCCTTTTTGTTGCTTGCTCTGGTATTGTTATCAGTACTCTAACGTAGCACCCAAGTAAGTATCTCCTAACTACGGAATGACACGGCGCCCTTATAGATAGGAATACGTCTTGATAATGAAAATTTTAAGAAGTTGAAGCACACACTCACATTTTAGTATTGGGTGCAAAACCGATCATGGTTCCATACAATTTGCTTCATATGACACTCTCTTTTTCGAAGTAAAACAAACTAATAGTATTTGCCCACTTTTTAATGTTTTGGTGGCTCACGATATTATGTCACTATTGTTTGTTTTCATTTGTGTGTACAAGAAGCTAAACATGTGACGTTCATCACACATTGTAACTTTTACAAACTTCTTGTTCCCCAGGACAACTACCAGTCGATGATTTTTTAAAGCAGTTTTTAGAGAAACGAAAGGTAACGTGGACTTTTCAATTTTTACTCGTCAATTGTGGAAAGGTCTTTCTGACTTCTTTGCCTTCTTCGTTTCTACATCATCCGTTATATATTTTTTTTCTCTTCTCTTTTCTTTTGTTGTGTTATAATTGTCCCATTGTTTTGCTTTTATTCCGATTTCCATTTTTGCTCCCGCTCATCTTTCTCCTTCTCTTGCTTTTTCCTCATTGTTTTTACTAATTTCTCAGTTGCACCTATTTCTTCGCTTTCAATTCTCTTCTTCGTTGATTTCTTTATCGTGTGTTTCTGTAATTCAGTCGTTGTATTGCAAATTGTAGCTTTTCCTTTGATCGTCCTGCTAATGTTCTTTAAGTCATCTATATGCATTTATGTTGATGATTATGCTCTTATTTCTGGTACTAATGGTACTTTCTGCAGCTAATCGCTCGCCCATAGACCTATAAGAATTAACCCCTAATTTTGAAGTAGCCGTTAAGCCAGTTTAAACAAGGGGTGAGAAATATTATAAACAATATTATCGATAAAATGAACATTAAAACGTAATGTTTCACCTTTGATTATATCTCGGCGAGGCTAGCTGAAAGGGCTTAGGGAAGACATGAATTTCATTTGTAAATCATGCGCGGTTTTTTACTTCAGTTTCATATTAAGAAAGTTGTCTGCTAACGAAAAAAATTTCCTATCTTTCTCCCATTCACATGGTTAGTAGGTCTGACAAATCACATAGTAAGAAATTGTAACCTCTTGAGACGAGGCCGTATTTGAAATTGCTTTTTCTACGTTTTTACTTGAACTTTTCCGGGATTTTTACTTCGAATTGACTGATAAATCTGCTTTTCGTAAGTTTTGGATCTTTGTAGAAGTGTAAATCCAATATAAAGTCGTCCTGGTATGAATTATCAGTGTACCATCCTTTTTTGTCTCTACTGTTATTACCATGAGAAGTGCTCTTATGCTGTTTCTTCCTTCTTCCCTTATATTATCAGTTTATTACGTCTTAGAGTTGCGCTGCACTATGTTGTGTCATCTTACCCGATTATTTGTGCATTGCAGGCTGGAGAATGTGAACTACTTGATGAAGACCAGAATGCCATCAACGAGTACCTTTGCATTCGTGCCTATCTTGTAAGTGTGGGATAATTGTATATTTTGTTCCATGTATATGCTTCAGTTAATGTTTTGTCATGTTTACAGGAAGAGTTGCGCAGCATTTCTTTTTAAATTTCATTTTAGTTACCATTAATTTACAGCTTCCTGAAAATTTAAACGAAGATATTGTCTATTCTTGACGTGCTTACATTACAGGAATATATTGTGAGCCTGTGTCTTTTAAAATATGTATGCACTTTATACGATGTGCATGTGCCACTGTGATATTTACTAAGGAGTCAGGTGAATTGCTAAGGTTGTGAAGACGTGGCAAGGGGGAGGAGCAAAGCCTGCTTAGTTGAAGGTCATGCCTCTTTTGCTTATACTAGTGACACCAAGTATTCATTTCGGTGACTGAAACGAAGCAGCTACAACGGTTGCACTTTGCATTTAAATCTTGCCCCGGCAATAACTTTACTCCGATGTCCATAAAACATACCAATGCATCATGCTTACCAATGCACATACCATCCCCGGCCTCCCACTTTCTACCAAAACTCGTTAAGATTTAACAACTCGTCTTTTGTGTGATAAAGAGAGAGCATGCTGAAGTTAAGGACAATTTCACTAGATGGCTTTTTGTTTCTGAGAGATTGTTGTGCCCTAGATGCCCCCTTACTACTTACAATTTTAATTAGTTTTCACCATAATTTGTATTTCTTTAAGCGTCTCAACAATAAACTTCAACTTTCGTCATGCAGGTGAAACTGTTTATTGATAAACAATGGTGTAACATCGGAAACCTTATGCGTTCGAAACACTGAGGCGTGTACAATAAAGTTTTGGATTTAATAAAACCTTTCCTAATTACTTTTGCAGGACGCTCACGCTGCGTTTACAGATTGGCATCATCATTACAACAGCTTAATACCGGTAAGTTACGAAATTGATGTATCCATCTGAATAAGTGAATACCGTATTTCCTCTAATTATAGACCCGTCTATAATTAATTGAGGGCACCAAAAGGGGGATTGTGCTATCGCGCATAAGAATTTTCATGGGTTTGTAATATTCACTTGACATTGAGGGGTATGCATGGTGTAATAACCACTTTTTAAACAGTTGCACACATTGTCATTTGCTGACTACATCAATCCTTATCCTTCTACTCAATGTTGTAACCTCATAAGTTATTAAATTATACTGTAACATACTTCTGTATTCAAATTTATTTACTTCAAAAATTATATTCTTATTTCTTCAGTTTGTAATATGCATTGTTTTTTTTATAAGCAACTCCATTTTTGGGATCAGGCCTGGAGTTGCTTAGCAATTTTCCAATATCAGGCCTGGAGTTGCTTAAGTAGTTGCTTAAGTATCACTACAGGTTATCGTCTAATTTCAATGTGCTGTCAGTTGACAAAATGCAGCCCCTGGCAGTTGTAAATCATAAAATACCAAATGATGGTTGGATCTTTGTAATTAATTCTTACTGAAAAGTGTTTCTTGATTTGTTTTTCAGGCGTTTTAAAAACTGTCCCCCTGAATTTGAGGCCTCGGGTTGCTTAGCTTGTTGTTTAGATTTTGGACCAAATCAAGGCCTCACACCTAAGCAACTGAATTGCTTATAAAAAAATGTGTATGTGTCAATGGTTGCCCAAATATTTGGTCATGATAGATAAAAGTGATTTGTTTAAATCCTTTTTCTTCTCTATGTAGGACTGGGGCCCATCATTTCCTACACTTGGAATCTGGTATGTGTGCAGTTGGAGTTTATTTACATGAGTATATTTTTATTACATTTGATGAACCATAATATGTCATATGAAAGATCCCCACAAATTTACACTTGGAGTTAAAAATTTGGAGGTCTTATAAGATAGTGTTTCTCAAGTGGGGTCTGGGAGTATTTGATATTTTAAAGGGGGTAAAATTGAGACAAGGGGTACTATGGGAGTCCAGCATACAGCTAGGGGGTCCAAAAGCCTGTAACACGTTCCGTTGCTTTCCTTATCTCAGAATACCAAAACCAAACAAGGGGGTAGATAAATATTGTCTCCGTTTACTAAAACATTGTGCATATTCTTGTTTCACTCCTTGTGGGCACATTAGGACTCATTGGTAATTGGATTTTTTTCCATGGTGTACTTGTTTAATATTGATGATGTAAAACAATGCCAAATTCCTACCCACCTAGGTGGATAATTAAAAATTTGGTGGCTCAAGGGGGTAATTTACTGCCTTAAATTTAGAAACCCTGTTCTAAGACATTTCCCCAAGGTTCTTCCATGAACAAGATCAGTGTTCCTGAGTGAGGGCCCAGGGACCTCCTTAGAGGGTGTTTAAGAATTTAGAGGAGAAATGAAGAAAGGGGTACTAAGGGGTCTAATTTATACCATGGGGCTAAGTACCATTTTGTTGCATTTTAAAAATTATGCTTGTACAGTACCCTATTGTCATCTGTAAGTATGTTAGTTTGAGATTATTGTTCATTTGAGATCAAGTCAAGCAGAAACCAACAGTATTTTGGGTTTTTTTAATTTGCAACAGGAGACCAGTTTTAATACAAGCATATAATACTGCTGTATTGGAACATGTACTTGTACATACAAGGAAAGGTAAGAAACATTTCCATTCACTACTTCACGACCCCATTCAGTGAAGATATTTATGTAGTCATTCAGTTATTTGCAGCTTCAATCATACATTCACTGATGCATTTGAAATTTAACTATGTCTTATTGCATTCAGTCACTCAACTGACTCACTAACTCGCTCACTGACTCACTCACTGGCTCACTCACTGGCTCACTCACTGGCTCACTCACTGGCTCACTCACTGGCTCACTGATTCACTGACAGATATCATTATTATCATCTGGCGATTAAGGAGTCCTCGATCTATAGTTCAAAGTCACATGTCGGCAAAGGACTTACAAGGTACAATCACCATACCACTCCTCTTGTACTAACTTCCACATTCATAACACGGTGGTCAGCTCAAGTTATGCTCAAATAGGAAGCTTGTAAGATGTACTAGCAGTCCCACGTTCAAAAGTAACTGATTACCATTTTCGACATTATTAATTCGCCCATTCGGCATCAGAACTAGGAAGGATCTCATTCTTTCAATACATTCGAGTTCGAAAACACGAAACGTGAAAACGTGAAAAAGAATTACAAAATTAATAGAATTGATATTATCTGAAAGAAACTTTGTGAAAACATTGAGGATCCCATTAGATCAAACATTCAGAAATATTCAAACTTGAATCGAAAAGTATACATATAGTAAAACTAGTGTGTTGCTCAGAGTATGAATTTGGGGGAGGGGCAAAACGACTCAAGCATTCGCCAGAGCATTCACCAAGATTCTGGTACAGGTCCTTTGAGATAAACGAGATAGAAGAGCTGCACCGTGCATTGCTGATGAATTTCATATTTACGTCATTTTGCCTAGACTAAAGCTCTACCTGTTAGTAAGGCAAGCAACTATCAGCTTTTGAGTTTCACCGCAGCCGGTAACCAGTCCATAATGCTGGGGGTATTGATTGTACAAGGGGAAGAAGCAGAGCGCAATATTGTGATTTGAAATCTACTTTTGAGGCATCAGCAAATTTCTGAGAGGATCAAGTTTCGGAGTGTTTTACGAAAGTGAAGACTTGCATTTTCTATGTAATCTTAATTAGTCTATTATTGTAACCTTCAATTGCAGGGGTAAAGACAATAAATCGTGATAAGAAAGTTAAGTATTGCGTCTCTCGGTTGAACAGCATATATGACAAAGGAAAAAACAAAGCTGAGCATAGAGTTCGTTGTTTTCATCTATCGAGTGCTAATTGCAAGGTATTCATTTGCCTTCTAGATTTACTCTTCCCAATTCTGAAAATAACGTAAGTACAAACTTTTTAAGTATTTGAATTTTAAGAGTCTATTACACTTTCCGAATATTTGTACAATAACAGATATTAGTAGCGGAAGGTGTCTGATGTACTATTGAAATGGTTCCGAACGTCTTTATACCCTTAAATGTATTTTTCAATCTCCTCGCACCCCATACCTTTAGGTAAGGTAATAAGATATTTCAGAATAAACGTGAAAGAGACAAAAACAGTGTTTACCAACGAGGGGATTAACTGGTCTCTGCAGGGAATTAGTGGTTGTTAGAGGGGGAATATTTAGCTAAGGGGTCCTAGTGGGGTCAAAGGTAGATATAACAAGAGGGTAGGTAAGATTTTCTAATGAATGGCTACTTTGGCATTTGTCTTTACAACAAACCTATTGATCTCACAAAGTTAATAGCATGACACTGGTTCAATATGGAAGAGATGTGCGGAAGTCAAAAGTTTTGCTAACTGCACATCTTCTCGTGATATTTAGTATGTTACTAGAAATTTGGTCACGTTCTTCGATGACTCTCTTTGGCATATGGCTGGAGTGCCTGAAAATAGAAGAATTGAATTTCCAAATAGGTAAGCATAGTAAAGAAATAATTTAAAGGTTAATGTAGGAAAATTATGTCAAAAAAGGGCTATAGGCCTACATGAAAGTCAACACGTACGTGTATATGAGAGCCTAAATTTGAAATAATAAAAATTATTCCTCTTTTAAATTTGATGACTCATTTGGTATCACCTATCTTTCTTATTCATATTTTTCGTACAACATCATCTCTCATGAATATGTATCGTAACATGCATGGATCAACAATGTGCCTGTTGTTGCCTTGTTTTGACTTTGTTCACTTCATTTTCTCCCATCTCATAAGATCAGCCAAGAAACCAAATATTAAGTCATCACGATTGAGAGGGTAAGGGTTTCATTGTGATCATTCTTTTCGATGACGAGTGAGGAAGAGAGGGATGTGAAAGTTAGCAATTTTTGATTACGTCATTTATGTTCTATAGGATGCACACAAAGCTCTGGTTTTCGTTTCAGTCGTAATGGTTATAGAAAACGCCATGGACTTTTAACAAGTAATAGAAGTCCATGGAAAACGCAGTCCGTTCCGCTGCTATTATAGTATGGAATGTGATGTGGAAGTGAGTGGAGGATTGTAATATTTGTTGGATTTTAACTTGAAATGTATGCGTGTAGCTAAAAATCTCTCTACTCCGGGGATAAATTCGTGCATTTGAATGATAGACAATATTGAATCAAAGTAATTAGGTGTTTACGAATTCAACCGATTGATCATCTATGCATTGAAAACCCTGGAACAAATTAATTCCGCATTCCGATACATTCGGAAGTGGGTAGAAAACTCTGAGTGCATACAGTACAATGAAAGCAGGAATAAGGCGCAGAAAATGAAGTAAATTCGTTCTCGATGCTAATCGATGGAAAACAAAACATTCATACACTAATGAGCTCAGTTTTACACACTAACGATTTTAATTTATCGTACAACGACCGTTTTTCTCTTTTTTGACAAAAACAGGTATCTTGAAGGTGTGATTTATTGCATAACAGGGATATCCCACCGCAACATTTAAGTCGTACTAAGGATAGAGTTTTTAACTGTTGTTGTTAAAGTAATATATACTCAGAGATCCAAAAGACAGTGGAAAAAGCATCCATGTGGTTGTGCCTGAAGAGAGATGACCAGCTGGAACGAAAATATCCCAATTTGACTTCAAAGCAAGAAGATAAAGCAGGGCCATACATCAGACGATAACAAACTAGTTGCAAGGCAGCTGAGCAGTAGTCAGCACCAGAGCTATAGAGACACCTCCTGTAGGAGGGGCGCCGCCGTACCAGTGCTATCAGTCGAGGATAAGGCGCCGAAACTGGCTGGTACGGTATCCTCCTGATGATGTCATTGCTCTGGATCCGATATTGGAGCTGCTGACTACAAAGCACGTCAGTGTTTAGTACTTCTAGTCTGCATTAAATGAGTACCATGAATACTTTTAGATGAGTACCATTATTGTTACTACATTTGCAGATACATTTTTTGTTTCTCCTTTGGCAGTTTCACCATTTCTAAAATGATAATGAATAATTCGCTATCCTCAACTCCGATATACGGGGCCATTGTGTTTCGATTACACAACCTTTAAGACCTTTTGACAAAATTTGGCTTTACACCACTACTTTCTTGTTAGAAACAGTAATTGACAGGTCTATTTAAGTTTAAACTTAAAACAGAGAACCGTATTCGGTTTGCTTTTTATTGCGTCAACAAAGTTCCAGGAAAACAATATGAATCTTTCAGACACAACTGCTTTCCTGAAGAGGAGCTCCTAGAGAAAATTGGACGAAATCGAATCCTGTTGAGATTTATCATCAGAAGACGGATGAAATTTCTTATATTTACATATTAGTACGGACGAATGTCATCGAGAACTTTGAAATAACAGTCGAAGTATAAGGAAAGTGTAACAATGAGAGACGAACAGTAATGTCCCCTCGGAGGTGTGTGCGACTGGTACTGACAGCCGAATGTTGATTGAAGGCAGTGGCCGTTGAAAGAGGATTTTACTCGAGGTGTAGGGATCAGCAGGACGCTATTATCTTATGTTTCTAACTGCCATTTATCAGGCATACGTCCATCGATGTAGCAAGGACAAGGCAAGCTAGGAAAGTATTTTAAGCATAAGTTTGTTAGACCTATTCCTTACATTAATGTACTTTCAATCACTCAAGGGGCAACTTGTTTGTCTCTGATATTTCAAACGTGATAAACAGAGAGGACTCTGCGGTTTTCGGATTTTCGATTGACGTCGGTCTTGTACGCCATTTTTACCATCTTCAAATTTTTAAAAATAGGTTTAAGAGATTTGTATGTTAGCTGGGGACGTAAATGGTTGCTATTAGTTTTGTTAGGGTTCTATAACTGTTCTAATGAATCCTATATTTGTGCGTCATTCCCAATACCCAAGTCACGACGATTAAATTCTTCTCTCTGTCTTCCTGGTATTCTAGGATAAGCCTTGAGATCTAAAAGGTTTACTGAATCGAGTAAAATCTTGATTCAAATTTATTTCTCAATCCCAAACAACTACGCGAAGTCAATATTATTTATAGTGACCAGGTGCCGCTTATTAGAGCGCTTCCCGGAAAAATGGGTCTCAGTTACACGGTACCGGATAATTTGTGATACTGGATACGTCTTTTAGTTACACGGTACCGGATGATTTTTGATGCTGGAAAGGTCTTTCAGTTACACGGTACCGGATAATTTGTGATACTAGATACGTCTTTTAGTTACACGGTACCGAATAATTTTTGATACTGGATAGGTCTTTCCGCTACACGGCACCGGGTACTTTTAAATACTGGAAAGGTCTTTCAGTTACATGGTACCGGATACTTTTAATACTGGAAAGGTCTTTGAGTTACATGGTACCGGATGCTTTTTAATACTGGAAAGGTCTTTGAGTTACATGGTACCGGATGCTTTTAAAACTGGAAAGGTCTTTCAGTTACATGGCACCGGATGCTTTTTAATACTGGAAATGTCTTACAGTTACACGGTACCGGATGCTTTTTAACACTAGATAGGTCTTCCAGTTACACGGTAAGCATGCTATCGGGTACATATTTGGAACCAAAGTTGCTCCACTTGTGAAAGTGTTACGAAAACGTATCCAATGCACATTGGGTACAATGTAACTGCCTAACTTCTTGCTATTCAATAACTTTCTGCTCCGATCCCTCGCTTTCAGAGCACGATGTGAATCAAACTACCATGCCAGTGGTTTTTGTGTATATTCTCTGTAATAAAGTGATAAAACAATTGCAAAGTACCAAAGGTCTCAATCGCTTGGGAATATGAAACAAATCGAACTGATACCCAAAGCTATCCAGTACCGTATAAACGCACTCTATCGGAGCAGATTTGATACCAGACAGGTTGGTTATCCCATGTCACAAGCTATTTTGTATCAAAAGCTAACCGGTTCCAACAGCAATTTGGTACGGTATACCTGAGGCCTTAATGCCCTTTTGATCGCCTGTTTCTGAATGTGATGTGTCCGATATTCTCGTAATCTTAGATCTCTATTTTACGGTACAAGGTTTCTGTTGATAACTTTGGACGATATAAATAGAAAAACAGCTTGAATATTTTTCAAGTCAAGTATGAAACTAATACGAAGCTGAAAAACTCTTGCACTTTTGGTAATTTTGGTTATGGCTAGCCTAAAACATAACGAATATAATGTCAGGGTATCCTCAGACGTATTATAAGCGGATCATACTGTATTAAAAGTTAAATATAGGCAAGATTTGAGCTTAAGCCTTGTATCATTCTTTTAACCTTAGAATCTCATTTGACTAAGTTTTTACCAACTTGCTGATTATTTTGGGTGTGGCATCCTTTACCACCGGTCGCCACATCCCCTAGTAGTTTTGTGTCATTTACGCATTCGGTGAAAAGTCCTCAGATAAGAATACAACAAAAACTTAACGTCAATATTGGTTTGGGTATTTTGATGTCATCGTTACCCTATAACCAAGAAAATTATTGTTACCGATGCTGAATTTATTTAAACGGAATAAACAAAACTAATAACTAGAATGAAGATAGATTGTATAGATCTCGCATTTGATAAAGACTTTTTCTTGATAACGGCTTTATGATGAGACCGAAACGTCAAAAGTCAATATCAACGTTCATATTTACTTGTCTATGTTTGAGTAAATCCTCTTTGATTGGAGTTTAGCCCCGCAAGTGGTCCTGGGTATCTTTTAGAGAATATTGTGCTGGGACAGACGAAACTCGATAGTTACCTCAAGTTGTTGTGCAGGATGATAAGAAATTGATGAGTACAGCATGTGTGAGCGAAACACCTACAGCATTAAATAATTACTAAATAAAGTTGAAAGAGGCAACCAGCCTCTGTTTGTTATCACTTCATAGGAAAGTTGCAATAGCTAAATTTATAAGGAAATAAAGATATCTCTTTTCCTTGACAGGTTCTCTGAAACTCTCTGATAGAGTACAGTCGATTTAATCAAGAGGATGATAGTGATATGCCGCACGATTTCTCAATATTCTTAAAAAGAGACAAAAAGCAGGAATAACAGTGGGTGGATTATAAAATCCATGTTATCTGTATCTTACTCGCAATATTAGGATAAATAATAGGGTAGGGACCGGAGAAAAGTATTGGTTGTTGTTTATCAGTATCACGACATTTTGGAACATGCCAATATTTTGCTTAGTTTTATTAAACTAAGAGAATATCCGGTGATTTGAGTTTTCTCGATATTTCCTTTTACAGTTTTAATTAAATAACTGATGTAGAGATATATGCAAAACTCGGTAACTAATTTGATTTTAGAAAGATATCTTTACTTAGTTTAATGTCTTTGTTTACGGAAGTTAATTTGTTATCTGATCTATCTTTCATAATTTTATGAGAGCTTACTGTTGGTCTTAACACGCGATTAAAGTATGCGTTCAAATAGAAACAGACAAGAATTTACGCGTAGCCTTCTAAATTAAAACAGACAGAACGGAATAAACGATAACAGATAAAATGGGATACCTAGGGAGAGTCCCAAAAGGGCGTTTCAAGCACAGTTAAATACATCTTGCCAAATTTAATTACATGAGATGTGCGTCTGTTGCGTATTTATAATATGTCATAGAAAGGAAATCAGTTGTTCCCAGTACCCTGCCAGCCAAGGGATTGCGATATAAGAGTTTTAGTAACAGATGTGTGAGATAACTGCTTTTTGTAGACCAGCCCCTCCAATAGTAAATTGTGATTAGAATCATGACCCTTTCGATCCTTCAACTGATATAAATACGATCACATAACGTACAGAAAATTGTGATGAAATGACTTTAGAAAATGCGTAATAAACGTAGAAAAATTAGTTGAAAAGTCGCTTCTGAAGATTGGATAGTCAGAGTTATATATACTAGCTGATCTTGTTAAAGTGCCTCCCTTTTTTGTGAAGTGTTTATTACAAGGGGTGTATGTTATTGACATGGACTTCTAAACAATAGCAATAACAGATGCTATTATTTAGAAGTCCATAGTTATTGACTACACCAAACTTGTTCTATTATCATTTTCAGTAATACTTTTAATGAGAAATGACCATATTTTAAATCAAAGATACTGTTTACTTAGTATACTGATATACACATACACATACACATACACATACACATACACATACACATACACATACACATACACATACACATACACATAAACTATTTACATGTTTAACTCACTGTAAGTAGACAGAAGAAAAACCAGATATTTTATATATTTATATGATTCGGTATCACAGAGAAAAAAATAACCTTAGCAACCTGTTAAGCAACTTGAGCCCTGACGGGGTATCATACGCTTAGCAACCTTAGCCCTGACCCTGAAAATCGAGTTGCTTATATAAAAAATGTGTATAGCATAAGCCAGGTTATTACGAAACGCGTTGTACTATAATTGAACCATCCAAGATGGAAAGAGGATACTAAAGTTTTAACACGTCTTTCTAAATCTGTCAGATTGAGATTTAGAATGGGTGAAATAACTTATTACTGTTTATAAAAATTGTGGACTTTATATTGTAATAACATTTAGATGTAATTGTTATTTTAAAGATATTTTCTGACTGATGGTAAATATAAAGGTCTGTGTTACCAAAGCCTCGTTTTTCAATGGTTATTCTTTGTTCCTTTGTTAGGAGGGGGGATTCGATGTTCTTGTGCACTTGTGGGTGCGGCTCTCAGTAATGTACTCATTCCTCGTTTTAGTGAACCGGTTTGCCATTAATTTGCTCGTTGATTTATCAACTTTTCTATTTATTTAATCATCAATTCATTCATTCATTACTTATTGCGTTAACACCCAAGAAGTGTAAGAGTCCCATTTTGGTTGGATATTTAAACGAGATCCAATTGACAGTTTTCGGTTGCTATTGGTTTCATTTGCACAAGAAAAGCATGTGCGTTAATGTACACAGGGAATTCTTTCCACAAAGTCTCCTTTTTTCAGTGTCTTTTCCCGTCAACAAGTATTAGCTGGTAAAAGAGCACAGCTGCGTTGCTATGCTCGTAGGCAACCGAGATAAACTATGTCGAACTCGCTATATCTATTGTCTCACATAGTCGACAACATAAATAAAAAATAGACTGGTATTTAGAATATTTCAAGCGTTTTCCATGACCACATTCTACGACCTACAACTACGCAACTACGTCTCATCACCTCCAAAAAACGAATGGGCGTGGCATAGTCACTATTCACTGTGCTTCTATCCAACATATCCAATAAGATGCTAACGTATTTACACATACGTGATTGATATCATTTCGGAAGATAGAGAATAAAAATGTGCACTACAAATGAACCATGCTTCAAGAAATACCGGTTCATTTTGTCATGATTTTTGTTCTGTCTGATGATGCTTCATCCAGGTAACCTCGGGTACCACCTTTAGTCCTATGCATCCTTACTTTATCCATTGGATTATTTTTTTATTCCGTTAAATTTCATTCACAAGCATAACATATCTTGGATAGAGTTAATTGGCTTGCATATCATATATAGCCGCAGGGAGAGGTTATAGTGGTAAACGCGTATCCGACGGGTAGATGGACGGCCTGTATGAAGGAAGTGTGAGTACCATATGTGTTGCTGCCATCGCCGCTGAATAAATACGGAAATACTGCGATGTACTCTGAAGATGCATGTGGTTGCCACAGTTTATTTTCTCTTCATATTTTGTTTCCACCATGAGGCATTCCGTATTAGCACCTCACAAGTATCAGACGTCAACTTTGAGTCTTCTGATGAGACCCTGTTAAGCTCAATCTGATCTGTTATAACTGAATCTACTTCATCCGCTTACAATTTGCACTCGTCTACGGTTTCCGTACTATTTGGCTCTTCGGTCTTTTGCTTGGTTTTAAAGACTCTTTCTTACAACAACTTGCTTTCGAAAGCCAAGTAAACGGGCAGCATCACAGAACATGCTACGTTTAAATCAAACACTTTGCCAAAACATCGATTAAGGGAACAATACCAAGTAAACGTTTTCAAAATCCAGATGTAATACCATACATTTTCTGACATCTACACAAAGTGGAATTGCAGGTTCTTAACCTTTCACCAATATTGCAATCTTCTGCTTTTTGGATCTACTCAGATGGGTTACTATAAATGCATGCTATATGTTACGTGCATTGTTGATCATATAGTGAACACCGCATTGATGCGGTCACGACACTTTGTTTACGGCTATAAATGTAACTGTGTTAATGATAAGTGGGGAGACAATCCTAACTTTGTAACATAGATCACTGTTACTTTATTATTAAATGTTTGTAGTGTGAGGCAGAATATAGTTATTAGTTCGTAGGAATTCCATAAGGGGAAGTTGGATTTCTCTGGTTTATGCATGTGAAGTTTTGCACTTTGGCTCATCTTAATTCGTGTCCTTTGACTTCTTCAATTTAGGAATATAGAGATCAAATGAATGTCGCTGAATCCATCCAAAAGTTGGATGACAGTATTGCTCCTAGCAAACATAGGAAGGTACTGTAAACTACATATGATGGTTAACATAGTTCGCACCCCCTCAGGCAGATGGGGATGGGTGCGGGTGTCAAGTATTTTCAAAAAATTGTGTCTAGGTGGGTGTTGGCTCGAATCCCATTTACAGGTGGGGGTTGGCCTCTAAGTTGGGGGTTGATATTGCCAGGTGGGGGTTGTAAGACAGTCTAAACTAATTTTTTTACCCGGTGATATCTACTTCAAATTAAAAGTTGTATTAGTGATTCCGGTTCACCTAACTTAAGAAAAGTTTTTCTCTCAAGAAATTGGGCGTTTGGGTGTTTTTTTTCAAGGAAGTGGCGTTGTGAAACCTTTCAAGCGAGGAAATGTTTCAATGAAAGAACTCTAAATTAGTGTTTCTATTTGCATTATTGGTAGGAAGCGGCGATTTGAACTTTTGGAAATTTATGCCAAAACAATTCTTCCAGGTGGGGGTTGGCCTTTAGAGTTCTAGATGGAGTTGTCTTTGTAGGTAGGGGTTGATTTTTCTAGGTGGGGGTCCAGACCCCTCCTGCAAACTATGGGTTAAATTGTTGAAGTTCTCTGAGATATGTTTGATATTTTATAGTGACAGTGTTTGTTATATTTATGTGGGTACAGGAATAGTTATTGTTGTCTATAAATGGCATTAGATAGAGCCCATTATACGCTATTTTTTGTGTATAAAAGAGCCATGTGTTCTTGTCGTTTAATGTTCCTTATGCTGTGACGCTACCAAAAGTGTAGCTAGTTACATTTGAAAGTTATTCGTCACTGTTGTTGTCTTAATTGCCCCTAGAATTTGTATCCAGTATAGATATATATTTGTAGTGCTTAGTCGATACATAAATTTCATTATCGAGAAGAGAGGATTTGAAGTGATCAATTTCGAAAGATCTTACAGAAATAGAAAATACTTCACGATCCTTCATACTTTGCACTTTCCGGTGTCATTGAATGGCCTGGCAGGCGGGACGGCACCCCTTTTTTCGTCAAGTCACATGTTGCAGAGAGGATAGTCTCCAATATTGTGTAGAGCTTGGTTTAGATGTCCATCTGTGACTGACTGGGAGCTAATGCGGCGACTAGAGAAATAGAGTACTTTAACATCGACGGCAACCCAAGGTCAGCCGGTAGAGCACACTCTGCGAATGTATGGGTTACGGGATCGAAACCCGATTGTGACATATTGCCCAGGTATCTCTTCAAAAATTATAAATTTTATTGTTGCATGATCAATAGAAGGACGAGGACGAAACTGAGACAGTGGTAAGACATTGGATTGATTAAATAGATCTCAAACTTGTGTGTGGTGTCTCAAACCTACCAGTCTTGTACCTTCTATTTAACCTTTATGTGATGTGACAAATCGTCTTTGTATTGCATCAGGGTAACTCTCACATTTCTTGCACTATTTCCTTGGAATTAAATCATTTTAAAAATTCATCCTATTCTTGTGCTATTAATATGTACACCCTTTGGATCACGATTTATATTTGGAATATAGTTCATTTCTTTCATAAATACACGGAGGAAAACGTAAATATCGGTTTTACATGGTTCTGACAAATTTGTGCATAGCTCCTTAACTACATAGTACAGGGTGTTCAAATTTAACCAAAAGCTAGTCAACTTCTATATATCAAAAACAAGGGCAAATCAGCGACATTAATTCAGATAAAAAATGAAATAGAGTATTTTCAATAGGGGGCAATTTTGTTTGCAACCTACAATACGGTCAATGTGATAAGGAAATTGAAGTTTTTAGCTCACAACAGGAAGATGGTCCTGATCATGAAACTGTCTTGTTCATCACACTATTAATAGTTTGCACCAAATTGAACTGACTTTACTATGGCACAACATAACGTATAACTCAATACACAGGTAGGAGCATTATTGAAAGTTGAATACCGTTTGCCGTATCCAGTTTATGATACTTGAGCAGAGTATTGATGAAGTCAAACTTGTAAAACTCTCAACATTTTTGCATGGCATGACTTACTACCCTCAGCGAGGAAGTACATTCCACCATATGTCGCGGTGAATTGCTCTAGGTAAGCTGGCAGCTGCCCCGCAAACACATCAGTGAAGCAATCCGATGAAGACCATTTATATTCAGCTATCGCAGAACAGCTGGCAGAGTTTAAAGAGAGGTGTGAACCCCCAGCTGTTCATTTGATCATTGAGGACTACATGAATGCTTGAAAAGAAGTCAATTCTACCGACCCACGTACAGTTGCAGATGTTAAAATTATTGCCCAAGTAACAATGTCACGATCAAACGATGACACAGAACGGAGGGCTGGAAGAGTCTGTATTGCCAACCCAAACAAACGCCATAGAAGTTTGCTTAGGACTTGAACGCAGGTTTAGGATATTGGAAACTCAAGAGGAAATGTATCCTGTTTTATTAGCTAGAACAAATTCTCATTTCCACATGTAGCACGTTATTGTAATATTTTCAAAAGATTCATTAGTCAATCACTCGTATCAAAGTACAGTACACCCTCATTTATCCGAACCTCGTTTATCCGAAAACCTCAAATTGAGAAAAATATCAATTTTGACTTTTTCCCCGCTTTCATTCAGCCAGAAAAGACCAAGTTAATTTAATTTTTAGGATAGCAACGCTAGGGTCCTTTAAGTAATGCAGAAAGCGCGATAACATTATTACTTTATTAAATAATACTGATGTCTGCTTTGCGAGGCAGTATTTTATTGCAAAGGGCATCGCTTTCATGTTGAGTGTTGTTATCTTTTCATATGAGACCTTATTCATTAAAAAGTGCACGTCCATTTTTTTGTTTTTCCATGTCTCTATTTTAGCCTTTTGGCATAACGACAGCATACTTTTTATCAATTTTAACATCAAATACGCCATCTTGGTAACTCAAAATTCTGTCCTCGATTATCTGAATTTTCGGCTTATCCGAACAGTTCGCCGCACATTTAAGTACATGCCGTTCGGATAAACGAGGATGCACTGTACCTCGAAAAACTTGGATACACGCACTACCTCACTTTTTGCTTATCAACATTGTACAGATGGGTCATGTAGCTATTCAGTAGTACAGTGCTGACATGGTTAAAATTACGTAACTGTTTTCAATTGTTAAGTCGTCCTAGCAAACTACCTCAGAACGAAGCAATACAATATTGATTTAAAACGATCATGTTGTACATTTTTATATTTGGTTTCATTAAAAATGTGGCGTATATCAGGATCAGAAGCATCAGATAATTTCTTACGTATGGTAACTTGACACTGTATAAATAATAAATAATAATAATAATAATAATAATAATAATGATTATAATTATAATAATTTTTTTTAACTCATAATTTATTTTTCCTACATATATCAGCGGTACACTCACAATCAATAGGCATGTATGACTGATTAAAATACAAAACTTCTAGTTAAAAAAAACCAAAACAACAGCAAGAAAAAATAACAACAAAGGTACAGATCGATATCCCCTACCATACAAGTAACAACGCCTATACACAAACACGTGACGCCTACCATACAAGTAATTCAGGTTCTGGCCAATTCTTATCACACCTACAAAATAAATTCACCTCCACAGAAACTACTAACGACGAAAAGAACGACAAAACGCAGAAATATGAACACTTACATGGTTTGATGAATCCACAGTCGGTTGAAAATGAATAATAACCAAAGAAAACTTAAACTAGATAGAGTTGTATAAGATCAAATAACAGTAAAACAGCGGAGCCAGCAGAGAACGTCACCGATCTCACTCACGGATTGCATTATAATAATAAAAATAATAAGAATAATAATACTAATAATAGCACTGGCTAAAATATAACCAAAAGTTGTCTTGCTTATCCCGGTCGATACTCGAGACGATTTTTCATCTTGAAAGTTGTAATTTGACAAAGAACACTTTTCTCTTTTAACTTCAATGCTGTATTTTTTTTGTCTTTGCGAGAGAAAGGCCTCACTTGGCAAAACGTTAAAGGAATTATTTTGCGAGACAACGATCCACGAACGTAGATAAATGATTGAAGACAACAACGGATTTCGATTCAAACAGTTATCTACGTTTTTTCACTGCTCAAACATGAACAAACTATATAACAAGAAATGCTGTATTTAAGAAATGTACACATGGAGCTGATATCCGCATGTACATTGTCATAGGAGTCGAGCCCTACAGCACCCCGTGTTACTGCCAGCGCATATAGATTAATGTTATTTGCAGATCATTGTTGTACATCGTACATCGTTGTTTGCGAACTTAACTGAGTGACTGCATAGTAAAGTTCGGCCCTCGCAAACCTCTTTGAAGAAACTTTTGATAATTGGATAATTTTTGGTAAATTGTGTGTGAAATCGTTCGTAAATCAGAACAAGAGTATGTTAGTATCCCCCTCTTTTGCTCTGCTCCTACTTTATTGAAATTGTGGGATTATTTCAGCTAGTTCTCTGCTTTTTTCAACTCGCCACCTATTTGACAATGATCCCCATGACATTTTAATCCTATTCTGTCTGATTGTGCCCAGCAAGAAATAGCACATAAATCTCAACAGGTTTAAGTCCTAAACATTAAGAAAACTGGATTCCTTTGTACGGTAGCAGTCGCGACAAAAATAAAGGAATCAATTTGTCGGACAGTATTGATCTTAAAAGCAAGGGTTGCTGAAGTTTCTTCCTGACTTGCAGGGGTCAAGAAATTTGGGGTATGGACAACTTAGTCACGTTTCTTATGGCTGTAAAATCTTGTGACCCCTGTAAAGGCTGTAGAAGCTTGTGACCCCAGATTCTTTAGGCATCTAGATATGATTTTGTTTCGGATGTATTGCTTTACTATTTATTCGCATCTCACAATACGGCAGATTGACCTTGTAAAAATGAATTGTTTTGATTCTGTTTTTAATGTTTAAATGTTTTTATTTGTTGGAAAGATTATAGCCTCTAATAAAACTGCATTGTTTTAATTTGCTTTTTATTGCTGGTCTTGGGGGGGGGGCCGGGGGAGGGGGGGGGGGGGGGGGGGGGGGGGGGGGGGGGGGGGGGGGGGGCTAGTAGGCCCGCGGCACTTTGACACCATATAACTTTATACCCAGCAATGCTATTACAAAGATATTTGACACGATTATAGTTTAACTCTTTTCCAACAAATTGAAAAAAAAAATGTTTAATTTGGTGTGAATGACGTCATCTATGGCTATGAAATGCTGCGCAATATTTAAAAATTTCAAAAGTTTTGTAAAAAGGCCTTAAAACATACTTTTTGAATTACATTTTGATTTTTCAAGGGCTTTTAGTATCTCTAAAGTATTTCTACATGTATACGTTGTATTTAGGCAAGATCTGTTAGATTTTGAGAAAATTATTTTCTAAAATGTGTGAGATTTGAAACGACCGAACTGGTTGCTCACTTATAATCAAGCGGTTTTTGATTATTTTGAGCATTATGACTAAAAAATAGCCTACAAACATGAAGAATATAACTCTTAATTCACTGTTGGTACAATATTCATCTAAAGATGTGACTTTCTTATAATCTTTTTGCATATATTGTTATATAAGATTCTCTAGCAAGCTTCACCTTATTGCACGACATATTTTATCATTTTTTGCGAAATTTCAACAAATTTTGCATTTTTCACTTCAAATTTTCGTACTACGAAACCGTCAGTACAAATTCAGGAAAGAAAACCTAAGTTTAAAGATATAATAATCATGTTTTTCAAAGAAAAGTAAGAAAACAGGAAAGGAAAAAACTCCACTATAGGTCAACAAAACGCCAATATCGCAAAATTTTTAAAAATTTTAAAAGAATTTATTCATCATTATACTTCTCAGTAAATTTTGGGAAAAGTCACCATACTTCGTGTCAATCGGGCCAGCCTTTAAAATGTTATGAGCTGAAATGTGTAGCCGCGGGCCTACTAGCACCCCCCCCCCCCATGTAAGATAGGGTTAACTCTCTCCACAATTTCCCCATCAATCACAACATCGTGAGGAGAGTATGTTATTATTTAGCATTTGCCACTGTTGATGTTCATTCCCCAATTGGAACATGCTTTTTCTAAGTCTTCTGTGGAGAGCTGGAGTTTTTCAAAGATGGCAGATAATATGTTGTGTATACCAGCAAACCTTAGTTCTGTGGACATTGTGTCACTAATGGTCATTGAGGAATCAACGTGTACAACCTCATCGATAATGAATTCAAGGAAAATATTGAAGAGGATTGGGGAAAGCAGGCACCCTTGCCTGACACCTACGTTAACTTTAAACCAGTTGGTTAGTTGGATGTTAATAACAATGGCGCAGCGTTCTTGTAGAGGTTTTGGATAATGGTTACAACTTTTGGTTGAATACCTATGGCTCTCATTATCCGCCATAGTGCCTTACGCAATATTGTATGGAAGGTTCATTTAAAATCTATGAAGTGTGGATGAAGAGACACATTCCTTTCCTTAGCCTTCTCTAAAAGTTAATGAACTACAAATATTGCGTCTATTGTAATTGTACTACTGCTATTGTATTTTTCCTGAATCGAAACTGTGATTCTCTCAGGAAGGTTTCTGTTCTATCGTTGATCCTTTTCAGCAGTATTCTGAGGAAGACTTTGCCGGCAATTGATAATATAGAGATCACTCTATAATTTTCTGAGTCTTGTTTACTACCTTTCTTGTGGATGGGATTAACAGTAAACATCTTTGACTAATCACTAGGTCTCTTCAACCTTGGTGAAAATGGTGTGCACATTGTTTCTCCACCTGCTAAGAGTACCTCGGCAGTAATTTCATCAATTCCATGTGCTTTTCTTTCAATGTTGATGCCTGCAATGGGGCTACCAGGGCTCAGCCCCACCCAAAATTTTCCAGCATAAGTTTAACAGTTTCGGTTGTTATGATCTCTATATTCATCTCAGTAAATTGTCCATATCTTCAGATGTCTTAACTTAACCTCATTATCATCTGTCTGTCTTCTTGCCATAAGGAAATTGGTGTTCACCAATAACATTGCGATCTTTTGAGGCTAGCCTCAAATGGAGGAAATATTAACTAATTACATGCTGCTTCAGTAGTGGCCATTCAAATGTTCCTAGACCTCTGATTGGTTAACTCCATTAGAAATTTTTTGCATTTGGGGCTAGTTGAAGCTAAACGAAAGAAATAATTGACACACAATGCAATCTATGTGGACAAGCTTATCAATACATATGACATCAAACTTTCTGTGGAAGACCATGAAATGCCATCATGGAGAGGATCTTGGCAAGGGAATTCTTAGAAAATAATCTAAGAACAATCATTTAAGCCTGAAATTCTGTTAATGATCAGTTTGCTAAAGTTTGGAACGATGAAGTCAAATATTTTGAGGTTTGGAGATTTTAATTTTTAAAGGAAAGTACATTGAATGGAGTTAATTAGTTGAGTGTAGTGTATGTTGTTTGACTCAAAGAAACTTTGAAGTGAAAGATTTGGGCCGCATCTACGAAGTTGCATTGCAATTGCACAGGAGTCTAAATACTTGAGTTCTGGTCTCAACATTTCGTGGCTAGAAATTTAAGTACAGAAATTGTGTCAAGTTTTGTTTGTAGATTGGAGGATTAAATGCCCTTGCCATACTCATACTCTGACTTTGATTCTAGTATATATAGTCACGGCGGGTAATTGTTACGCACTGCAGAGTGTCGGGTAATTTTACGCACCCCCCATTTTCTCCCCTACCGTTTCACTAAACACAATTTTTGCTTTCCTATCGGAAAGATCACTCTCTCAGCTTTCTTTTGCTGTACTGATCATCTATTTCTGACATTCTGACACCAATCTACGGCTTTGTAACCAAGCAACAGTAAGATTTGCAGGGGTAAGAACTTTGTTGAAGGTCTGTGAAATTTCCTCTCTGCTGTCATCGCATCGGTTAATTTTGGCTTTTTGTTTGCTCAGACTAATGGTAATTA
This sequence comes from Alatinidae sp. Z8VKAUB7J3, assembly GCA_010016025.2. Lineage (NCBI taxonomy): Eukaryota > Metazoa > Cnidaria > Cubozoa > Carybdeida > Alatinidae > Alatinidae sp. Z8VKAUB7J3. Next base: position 20,874,497 of record JAAAKM020073195.1, read on the forward strand.
CATAACGTTTAATGTGTGAAGTTGCTGTTTTGATGACCTTTTCCTAGCTTTCTGGAAAGCCCTGCATAAAAAGTACCCGACGGTCTGAACACAGTCGGGAAATTTTTACGCACTCCTCAGATGACGTAAAGACCTTGGACGTAACATGTTTTTACCGGATAAATGCTTCTAATTTTGAGAATTCTAAGCAGCTATTAAATAGTTATTGTTTAATATATACTCACAAAATATCATTTTAACTTATAATAAGTAACATGTGGTATGTACAATACAGTTCAAAGTTGTGGTGTGTAACAATAGATCGTGTAATAGGGTACTACCTCTGTTAAAGATTAACTCAGCTAGATGTGTTTTATACTGATCATCTTAGCATTTAAGCATGAAATGTTGAAACCAAATGAATCATGAAAACATCAAAGTTTGGAGAAGACAACAGAATAATCATCATCTGTTGAGAAACTCAATGCTCGTGATTTCATTCGAATCAATCCATTGTGTGACAGGTTTATTAGATTTAGGCCTATCGTAAAATTTATGAACACCAAGTGAAATAAAATCATAAACTTTCACACTGTCTGTCTACTGATGTTTTGGATGACTTTACAGACAGACCAGTGATTGCAATATATGCTTGATTTCTATTAGTTTATTTACAGATAATAAGGCTTGTTTTGACCTTGTGCAAGATGCTCATATTGATAACATAAATGTAACAGGCGACAAATAGTACAAATTTCAGGTAATAAGATATCTACTGGTGCCATTTTATAGTAGCTGCTTGAAAGAACCTGAGAGTAATTAGATTATGCATTACGTTATGCATTAAAATATGGATTTTAAACATTTAAAATTTTTGCTAAATCTATATTCACTGGACATGAAGAATTTTATTTTATATTCAGCAGACGTGTGAATGTGTGCAATTACGTAAAAGGCTCCGAAATTGTCAAACATTTCTATATTGCTCTGTATTACATTGGCTTGATCCTTTTACATTTAACAGTGATTATTAAGTAACTAATTACTACATGGCACCAACTTTTTATTGTAATAAATTAAGTAACAAAAACAGAGGAAGAAATCATATCACGTGCTCGAAGGAAATTGTAGATTCTGACAGTTAACCTTAGTTTTCTTCCCCTATTAATATGCTCTCAGTAACCTTGTAAAGAGACAAAGGAGCAAGTAAGCTGGCTATAGTATCTGTATGACTGCCGTTGTATTACCTGAAAGCAGGGCCTAATTTAAGGCCATTTTCCCTACACAGTGTGGTGTTGGAAATCAAAAGTGTGATATTGGAAATATAATTCTGTGATGTTGACAAAATACATGTTTTGTTTTTATATCGTACAGCCAGTGTCCGATACTGTCAATCACAATCTACAACAAAGCAGTGGATACTCCGTTCAAGCTCTCAGTGTCTATTACTTGTTGTAGGTTGTTACTGGCAGGATAATTCGACAAGCAATAAAAAGTGTTGTAAGCATGTTTTAAATAATAGCTGCAGGAACGCATAATCACTTTTTATACACTTTGTGCATCAGTGATAACGTACAGTTTGAGACTATCAAAATTGCTTAATGGCTGCAAATCCTCATTCGGCCGATGTTGAGAGGCTCATTAGTACTTATAACAAGTTAAAAACTATTGACAGATCATCATTTTCGGCAACTACTTTGAAAGACTACTTATAAATGGCATTATAAACAGTAAACTTATAAACAGTAACTATTTTGAGCCAAAGCTACAGAATAAATAACATTGTTTACATCTATTTTACTGTGGTTCTGTTTCTGTATAGGATAAACAACACAATTCAATTCAGTCAGGTAGTAATAAGGTCACCTGCACTTTTATTTCTGTAGTAGAAAACTGAATTTTCTGCTGGTACTCACCTGAATCGTAACGTACTCTACCACCTTACAGATAAAATAGAACAACGTCGATGCATCAGTGATTCCTGTCCTAGTCATCAAACCCCCTTTTTGCACATTTTTACCACAAGCACACTCACTGGTGCACGCTTGTTTGGAAATTTACGCACAGAAGCTCTAAAAGTAAAGTGATTAGCTCGATGCAAATTGTGCTATACATGAAACGTTTGCACCGAAATTGATATAGGGACTATGGTACCAACTCCGGAGTAAGAAAAACTACACCAAGCGAAAACATCTTAACTTTGGAAAAGTGAATTTAACTTTTAAAGTTAAACAAGAATTTATTACATCGCTTTAAAACATGAATATTGTAAGGCCGAAAATACTGGAGAGCATACAAAAGGGCTATATATATAGGGCTATATTCATCAGTGCCAGACATATACATATTCTGTATGTATATGTATATGTCTGGCACTGATGAAGGCTCAAAGCCGAAACACAATAAATATTAATTAATCAATTTACCCGTACCCACTGACTGGAGGAGAATTCGCGAAAGATAGACACTAAAATCTTCACCTTAGCTTTTGAGCCTCGATGGCTCAATGGTTAAGGCGTTGGTTTAGTAATCATGAGGTCAAAAACCGTTTGCATACATTCAGTGGAAATTCAACAGACCTCGATATCTGAGTCCGAATCATTGTCAATACGTAAATATTTAGAAGCACACATTTCGCGTTCCGTTTCTGTGGTTACAAATGGATTTCCAAGAAAAGGCTCGTTTAGAGTGCCGATTTGCCGAGTGCCTTGAGGCGTTGCACACCTTTTTCGCACGGTTCATTTTCCTTAACACAATGTATTTTGTCATCATCAGAGCCGTCAACGGGTAAAGTGAGTGCACTGAGCTTGAATGACTCAACAATGATTTTAGTGGAGAGACTGTCCTAAGAAGAAAAAATCCATATTTGCCGGTTACATATAGATATAGAAGGGGTCTGTAATTAATTGAAGGCAATAGAAAAGGGGGTCTTTAATTAGAGGGGGTCTATAATTAGAGGGGTCTATAATTACTTGACATGATGCGAAAAGGGGGTCTATAATTAGAGGGGATCTATAATTAGAGAAAATACGGTAATTTAAGTAAGAACAAAGCGATTTTTCTGTTTCTAAGACAATTTATAAAATTATTTTTATATGATAAAATAATAATAATCAAATACCTGCTACTCAACTTGTAACGCTGAAAATCGTGAACTAAAAATAAGCTTTGAGTTGCAGGACCCTGTTGTTGTGGCTTGTGCAATTCGCCATTTAGCTTGTTGAAGAGAGGAAGAAATGGCACTCAGTAAATCGAAAGTTCACATGTCTAAACCAAAAACTAAGCGAGGCTTGCAAATGTTAGAACCTGCAGTTAGGGAGATCCAAGTCAAAGAAATATTGTTATTGGCTTTAGACTTACTTGAAAGCTGCAAAGTCCTAGTTATACCGATATAGAAAGTCCTGCAAATTTCATGCTTATCTTTTGTTCTGTTATATTCACATAAAGTTCCCACACTCCCTTAAACTTAAAAAGTTTAATGGAATCTCGCTTGCATAACATCTTATCAAAGGGATATTCAAAGATCTAAATCTTGACAATATGATCTTTTGTTCCAAGTTCGTTCCCATCTATAGGAAGACATCTGTCAGATTCCAAAACATTACTGTACTTCAGTTTTAGTTGGGTCAAAAGGATAAGCATTCAGAAAATTGAATCAAACTTGATCGATTAGTGTTGATCATTGTTCGCCCAGCTCAAACAAATGGATTGTTTACTATTCACTGGCCGTAGTGGCAAAGAAGCCCAACTTTCCACTTTCCTTCATCGGCCAACTTAAATTCAATAATTTGACAATAATATTGATTAAACTCTATATTGACAAAATTATTGATCGTCTGTTTGCAAAAGGCAATGAAAGAGACAACTCGAAAACGACAACTCGAAAAAGACAACTCGAAAAAGACACCTCGAAAAAGACACCTCGAAAACGACAACTCGAAAAAGACACCTCGAAAAAGACACCTCGAAAAAGACAACTCGTAAAAGACACCTCGAAAAAGACACCTCGAAAAAGACAACTCGAAAAAGACACCTCGAAGAAGACAACTCGAAAAAGACAACTCGAAAAAGACAGCTTGAAAAAGACAACTCGAAGAAGACAACTCGAAAAAGACACCTCGAAAAAGACACCTCGAAAAAGACAACTCGTAAAAGACACCTCGAAAAAGACAACTCGAAAAAGACAACTCGAGTTTCTAGGACACGTAATGACAAAGGAGGAGATAGAGCATCTTAGTGTTACAGGTATGATCAGCGGAAAGCGAAGCAGAGGAAGGCAAAGATAAACTTACATATCCAGCCTAAGTAGATGGATGAATGTTACAGAGCAAGAGCTGATAATGGCTACAAAAGATAGGAAGCGGTGGAACCAGGTACAATATACATTCAATGATTCTAAAACGCATATAGTCGGTAATATTCTAGTACTCATTCCCTGGTCTCTGTTGTCTCTCTCTCTCCCTGTCAAATGCGGGAGTTATTCATCCTTACCTGGGCGTGACTGTCCGGGAACATTTTTCTAGACTCCTTCTTTAAAAAGATTATGCCTGTTTATGATGAAAATCCAGCCTGGATGCTCTACATCTTTCCCGCAAATCCTGGAAAGAAAGGATACCTCTAAATGTCTATATTGGTTATTTTAAGCAATGGCGGCCCCATTGGGGGAATCGGGCCTTTGTCCCTGACTTCTTTTAGGAAACACATTTTCAAATCGTTCCAAACTTAAAAGAGAAATGGAGGTTTGTTTAGTGATGGTACTTCTGTCTTTAAAAAAAAGTCTCAAGCCTTCTGAACTTAAATATCTTCATTCATTCGCTCAAGCCACTCTTGCTGTACGTAGGTGACATCAGTGGTCTGGTTTAAGCAGGAATCTTAGACTTGCGTTGAAGTTCTCTGGTTAAAGAATGTTAATGAAGCACTCCCTCCATTCCTTTCACCTTGAAAGAACTGGCGCCATCACTGTCTGTAATACAACTTCAGCTAGGGAATAAGGAAATGTACACAATAACGCATGTTGTATGAAGCTGACTGACTCGAATTTCACACCAACGCATCTTGCAGGAGAGAAATTTGAGCCCCTTCTTGGATACAAGCTACATAAGGTAAATCCCTTGTTGTCTCTTGTAAACACCGACTTTGTTCTGTGCAGATAAGTCAAGGAGTACGGAACGTGTCAAAGAACACAGAGTAATAAATTGATGACGTCACAAAATATTTTTTTCGATCAAAGTGTTAACCCTGCCACCAAATACTTGTATACAAAATATCGCGTTTCAATTTAATATCAGCTGTGAGAAACGAGCTGTTTTAATACGAAAATGTCCTTAAGAAAACTGTTAATTTTTCTCAGTTCATAATGAACTGTGTTAGTTGAAGAAGGTTTTGATTGGCATGATTTAAAGTTTGAAAGAGCTTATCTCAACGATTGCTCAAGGTATAGTTCTGAAATTTGGATAGGTTGCCTATGTCAACAAGAAGAAAGCGATCAGTCAAAAATATCATCAAATTTCTGATATTCATTAAATCGCGGTGTCACACTGAAGTACTCAATTGAAAAGACTTCGTAACTTACGTTTCTTCCACATATACAAGGCCTTGGGAGACGGGGTCAGGGGCTCGGCCCCGCAGGTATGAAATGAGACAATTTTGAATTTAGTTAAAGTGCTTAAAAGTGATATTAATTCACTCTTCTGACCTTCTACATCCTTCATATATTGCTCATGTCAAAGAGGAAGCATTAAATAGCTAGAACAGTGGATCTAATGCTTTCACGGCATCCCTGGTGATGCTGCCAATGTTAGAGAGCCATTGGGCATACACGTTTTTGTATATAAGCAACTTAGTTGCTTAGGTGTGAGGCCTCGATATGGTCGAAAATCTAAGCTACAAACTAATCAATTCGAGGCCTCAAAACGCCTGAAAAACAAATCAAAAAAACATTTTTCATTAAGAATTGACTACAAACTGTTGATATATAACAAATATCAGACTGTTGATAATGTGTCTAGCAAAGAGATCAAAGATCCAACGATCATTGGGTATTTCATCATTTACAACAAGCTCGAAATTCGACGATAACCTGTAGTGATACCTATGCAACTACTTACGCAACTCTAGGCTCGATTTTGGAAAATTGCTAAGCAACTCGAGGCCTGACCACGAAAATGGGTTGCTTATAAAAAAATCGTGTAGGCTAGAGTTAGCCTGTTTGGTGGCTTTTCTGTTTATTTAGGGTAGTTTCAATGTCGGACCCACTGCTCATCAGGGGTCTTTGACTGAGAGATTGCCTGGGCAGGATTCACCGCTTGAATCATCATTCAAAAGGCATTTTGAGGTTAAATTTTGTATGTAACGCTTTGTAGGAGCCTTAGGGTAGCGCATTAGGGTCGCCCATAGAGTAGGCCTACCATTGCGTTACAAAAGGTACGTATGGTATACTCTTCCCCACGTTCCGCCCATAATGCTTTAAGAAGTTAGCATCCTCAAACTCTCGTCAGATGTCCAATGTTAGATTCCAGATAGCTGTAAATGAGGGATCAATCAACAGAATGGCATCTCGAATCCTGATACCTGCCAAAACCTGTGGCACTCTCGGTCAATACCTTTATGTCCACCGCTTCATAATCTACAGTAACTGGCTTGTTTATGTGGTTGCGAGGACAACCTTACGTTATTGATCAGCCTGTTTGGTTGTTTGACAGTTTATTTAGCTCAGTTTCATTGTTGACCAACGTCTAATTAGCAGCCCCTAAGACAGACACTGCCGCTCGTAGTGAAAACGTAGTAACTGTATGGGCCCCGTTGCAACTACTGTGCTTGAAAGAATCAGTACATGATAAAAATAACTGATATAAACTTTCTGTCCCTCAAAATCAGTTTTAGTTTTGGAAAAATTTTTGTTTTACTGCTGTTTTCAGCGTTGTGTATGATTGTGCTATTCAAATCCGTAGCGAAAATTTTGAAAGAAAAACGGAGGCTGCGCAGAAAAGCCAAAAATAGTCGAATAGATGCTTATTAATTATTCATTGGGATATTTTACTTAACGGCCATTAAGCTAGCACCCCACCCTCGTAATCACCCACTGCTTCAAAGTTGCGCAATTTTGAACGAGGCTTAAGGTGATATCGGATTTTTCAGAGGCAAAGAGAGTCGATTCCTTCCTGTGGGCAAAATCTTGCACTCCTAGGCTGCCTACCTGTGGAGATGTCAAAATTATTTCTTGTATGCATAGATTGAGCGTAAACGTCATGCACCATGCGACTGTGGCGGAACTGTTCAACATATCCTAGGCTCGATAAGGCATGCTCCAACGTCGCACAGAACTACCCGCAGTAAACTTTAACCAAGCTCCACGAAGACGAAATATTGTTTAATGAAAACTCGCGTCGTTTTTGAATTTGGTAGTATTTCAGCTTACCAACAGGTAAACGCTTGTTGTTTTTGTTGCCGTGGACACGTCTTGGGTACCGGTTGGTATTTTTGCTCACGCATGCGTTTTACGGTATCGGTTACCGTGATGAGTTTTGTGGTGCATTAGCGTACGACAGATGAGCAGTGTTGCATGGGCTTGTAAATGCAACTACGATTTTAGCTATCAGTATGCTGGGATTTTTTAAGTACATTAAATGAAGTAAGAGATTGTGTAAGACAGAATACTTTAAAATATTGGCACTTGTGACTTGTTTTTATTTATTTGACGACCGGATACTTCGATCGCTGAACGCGGCGTGCTTTGTACTGCTTCCACCATTATCATTATCATCATCGTCTTCATCATCATCATAAACGTCAACATCATCATCATCGTCATCATTATTATCATCATCATCATCATCTTTATCATTATCATCATAATTATCATGATCATCACGATCATGATCATCATCATAATTATCATCATCATCTTCATTATTATTATCATTATCAGCTGCAGCAACATCATAATTATGCTCATTATCACCATCATCATCACCATCATCATCATCATTATCATCATCTGCTTTGAATTGTTTGATGTGCCATGATATAAAACAAAATACGTGTTACTTTGTAGGCAACTTTTTGCCCCACTTGGAAAAAAAGCAAAATTTAAGGCAAACAAGTGCAAGTTCAGGGCTTTTACCTAATCATTAAATGTCACGTTTCCGTTTTCGTGACACTTTTCCAAAGACTTAATTCAGATAATTAACAAGTCAATCCACAAATATTCTCTTATTCACAACTTACTGGTGATTGAGTCGGAAAACTCTAAAGTTTGATACTTTAATTGGGTTGGGAGTGCGTCTGTAAATTCGTACTTTCAGGATCCACTCTAAAGTTATACCACGTCGCTCCAGACTCGTGACACATGACATTGAACAAGTGAAGTTACTAGAAGTCCTTTCAAGACTAATCTCTTTGCCTTTACGCAACGCCTGCTGTACCGAAATGTGACTTTTATGGGTAAGCAGCCAGTTGTGTTGTCTATATTATGTTTAATTCGCTTTGTTCGTCTAATATGTTGCTATCAGAATGATGTCTACTCAATGTATTGTGTCTCAAGCTGTGCATTGTAGTTTTCTTTTTGGTGTGTTGCTTGATCTCTTGATTGCATAGCAGTCATTCTTTGAGGATTATAATTGGTTTCAAAATTATCCATCCTGAATATCCTTACTCCAATACGCTCATTTGTTTGTTTGAGTCTGCTAAAATCCAACTAGATAACAATTTTTTGGACCAAAAATCGGAGAACTTCTACCAAATCTAGATGAAAGTTGCGTAAAAATTATGGACGACACTTGATGAAGAGAAAAACTGCTTTTATTTCTGGTATTGCTCGGCATCGGCACCTTTCCGCACGACAGGAGTGAGTTGTGATACGTAAGTTTCCTAAATCATATTTCTAACATCTGCCAATGGTTGCAAGCAGATGGGCAAAGAGGGTTAGAGGCCAGTATGCACTAATTAAAATCCTGAACTGTAGGACATTGTAAAGTTACTCTGCTAAGTTCTTTCTTGTGAGACGTAGTTTTTTGTTGAATGAAGTACTATAGCAGTTAAAACAAACCCCGATGGGTCGAAAATCATGTAGTTGTTCCCAATGTTTACCGATATGGTATACCGTTATCCTATTTCATCGTCTACGAAAATTGCCTCCTAAGAAATTTGTTTCTTCCGTTTGCTTAATGGTAGAGAAACTGCCTCTACCCTTTACGCAACGCCCGCCATTTATTCGACGCCCCTCCCCCCCTCACGCTTTTATCAAACCGTTAACTGTAGTTCCCACTTTTTATGTTATACGTTGTAACTTTTGTGATGCATATTATGCGACATGACGTATATGTCACGTTACATTCTCAGCTACTTGTAAATGAATATCCTATGTTTGTGATCACACATTAAAGATTAGAATGGAACTTTATTTTAACGCCGGTCGAACACAATACCATCTTGTTCTGCCTGGCTTTAATTTACGTGTACAAACAGTTTTAATAATATATCTTTAATTGTACAGGAATTTACAGTACCATTCTTCATTTGGTCTCCTACTTTTGTGAACTTTTGGTCGTATTTGGCAGTAGTGCAGTTACATCATTAAGGCACTAAATCTTTACTGACAAATGGCTCAGAATTTCTTTAGTGCGTAGTGTTTTGGTATCGTTTTGTACGGGAAACGATACAACCACATTGTTGAGGTTAGCAAATTTTGCGATAAATTCTTTGATACCCCAATGTGATTGATTGATTGACTGATTGATTGTTTGATTTTGTTTGATTGACATGCTGGGCTTAGCATGTATTAAGGTTGCGGCACCTAAAAGTACCAGAATTCCATTCAGGGTGTAACTTGGAGTTATGATACTTGTGGTAATATGTATCAAGCCATTCTCCCTGCATTCATTGATTATCTTCTCTGACTTAACTCGTTCCTGGTATTCTACGTCAGCAGTATTGTTCACCTATGGGACATTCAGTTCTAGTACTAGATCAACTGTGTTCAAATCTATGCTTCAATGGAGCATTTCATGCTGATATGTCAAGTTCTTTCCTGTTCACACGACTAAAAGTATCAGAGATATGCCTATATCAGCTCAGAGCTCCAGTTTCCTGTCCGTCCTCGATTCTTCTCTTCCTGTTTTATGGATCTTATTCCTACGCTCTTCATCAGCTTTATGAAAGGATACATTTGCTATTTAATCATGGACCGGTAATACGGGACACGTGAGTCAGACGAGGTGCTTATAAAGAAAGACAAACACCGTCCTACTCTCACAGCATCCATACCAGCACATAAAGTAGCAAAAACGTAAAAAACGCATTAATATCGCCTTGTATGTAAAGGTTGATGATATACGTCACATACCTAAGCCAATAGCTTACTTTAAAAAAAGAGAAGTATGCATTTATTAAATCAAGGGCTTGAGCGTACAGTACCATTCATATTCCATAATCATACAAGTAAAGGTATACGTAACTCTAGCAAGCAGAGATGCTACGCCCAGTATTTAATCAAGTCATTTCCTGTTGCTGTTATGTATTTAACATGAAGGGAAAATATTGCAGAAATTCGAGTGATATTTGTCTGTCTAATATACGTTACCCTGACACTTTCTTGTAACTTGAAACGTGGTCTCTGCTAAAAATTTAAACTGCATCACTGCAAAGTGTTGCACCCAAACCACCCCTACCCGTACCCCTTTGAAGTTCATATTAATAGGTATCAACACTGTTGGAATAATATAGGCCTTTTCTTGTCATCTTATCGTACTACTATGGAGGAGGATATCGTCACAAACTGTGCTAGCATAAAGTGCTATAAAAACCTTACCTCAAAGTTCTTCCCCACTTCCTGCATATTTTTAAGCAACTTTGTACATTCCTTGCACCAAAAAGCATGAAAGAGAACCAAAACATCTCGATCCACATCCTTTACAATTCTATCAAAGTTGCCTTCATCCAAATGAATTACCTGCCTCATAAACTGCTCTGGTCTCTGTTTGACTTTGGAAGCTCTTTTGATGAAACGAGTTAGATGATCGTGCGTAACTGGCAACTTGTATCTATAAATGAAAAACAAAACCTCATCTAAGTTTCAACCTGTCACTTACCACACTGAGATGTACCAATAAAAATTGTTCCAAATCTGATCAATGTCGTGTTGAAAATTTGTCACAAATTTCACAAAGATTGGCGCAAGGCTACCCAGCATTGAGAAAAATTACCTTGGGGGCTCATTTTGATTTCATGCCATAGTTTACTATTGGCATGTCACTGATGCTACAGAGCAATGCAACTAGTCTTCTAACGATGCCGCTTTGTTCTCACACTTAAGTTTACACCAATCTCACTCTCAATATACAATTCCTGTGTCAATCTGTGGCTGTTAGTGAATCAAAAAGAACATCTTCAATAGGATTTCTGATATTTAGCGTTTTGCTGCTGTTGACCCGTGCATGTGGATAAGTCCATGCTTTTTACAATAGAGTGAACGTAGTGTGGTTTGTTTTTCAAGAATGACAATTAGACCTGGAACAAGTAAATGTAGTAGACAATAGGTAAGACACGCGAGGCACAATGTTTTAGCCTTTATGCAAAGTATTAGATCGAGATTCAATGGCTTCAACTTGGATGACCTACTTAAAGCTAGAACAAGAGGAACGCAATTTCAGTATTCCAGTAAAAGATATTTCAGTTGGATTAAAATGTAGGCTTGGTTAACTATCTTTGTCAGGTAACAAGGTTTGGTTAACTATCCTTGCTAGGTAACAAGGTTTGGTTAACTATCTTTGTCGAGTAACAAATTTTGGCAACAGAGATTTAAAACTAAATAATGCGATAAGCCAATACATGGTAGGTATTATTAAAGTTTTTTGTGCAGTCACGCTAGCACCGCAAGATCTTCATTCAAGGCGCCTAAGCTATAGAGTACTAAAGTGTAACGTCACGATTTAATGAATATCAGAAATTTGATAATTTTTCCAACTCGTTGCTTTTGTTTTGTTGGGATAGACAACCTGTCCAAATTTGAGAGCCATACCTTGAGTAATCAATGAGATATGCCCTTCCAAACTTTAAATCATGCCTATCAAAACTTTGTTAAATGAACCCAGTTCGTAATTTTATGAACTGAGCAAAATTAACAGTGTTGCCTTAAGGCCTTTTCCAAATTTAAACAGCCGTTTCTCGCAGCTGATATCAGATTTGAACGCGGTATTTTGCATACAGGCATTTGGTGGCAGGGTTAACGCTGTGATATAGTTATAATTGCGATTCATCGAAAAAAGTGTTTTGTGACGTCATCACTTTAGTACTGCGACCTTTCTTCTCACTTCGATCCCTTCTGCATAAGAACTTTTACTAGGGGACCCATTAATCATCAAATTAAATTCTTATGTTCTTATGCGCGCTTTCATAAGGGTTTTAATCAGAGATCTTTTGAATAATCTTAAAATGCCAATTGTATTGCTGTTGATACTTTCCTTGGGAATTATGCCAAATATGAGTAGAAATCATCATTGATTCACACAAAACGTAATAGGTTACGGTCCGAAAGAAAATAATTAGGGCAGCATCAGCAGAAGCCAAGCTGGCCGATAAAATCTGTTAGCGAGTTCGCTATTTATCTGCTACAAACAGGGAAGCTTCAATAGTCAAACATAGTAGCGGAGAGTACGACCACCAAAAAGGAGCAAAATTTGCCGATTTAAGACTTTTTATGAGCACACCTAAGGGAAATTGATTGCTGTTTAACAAAGGAGCTTTGAAACCTACTCTTGGGTGCCTAATAAACGGTGGGGGGGGGGGGGATGACCCAAAAGGAAGTCAAGAAGCAATGTTTAGAATCAATTGCAACTCTCTAAACCTAGGGTAATACAACACAAACAATAGCCAGTTATTCGAAGTCATGACAGTCTCCTACATGAATTCCAAGATTTTTAAAAATGTTCCTCTCATCCTCCTGCTCAATGACAGTATTATTGCTAATATGTGTAATGCTCGTCTTCACACTTCTTCCATCCTCGTAAAAGGCCACCGTCATCGTTTGATGCGTGATTTTCATATTTTAATAAAGACATTTTCTACTTGCCTGCCAAAGTACCTCCTCAAAAAATTGTCAAGAGTGGGAGATTACTTAAAAATTAATAGGCGGGGGGATTGGAATAAGAATGTCCTGGCAAACTTTTGAAAAATTAGTTAGCGGTTGGGGACGTCTATTAGGCACCCAAGAGTACGTGCGTTCGTTCGTTTCAGTATATAATTGACTTTAAATTTATCACACATGTATTGTAAAAGTTTCTAAACTACACGTTTTTAGCTTTCTAAAAAAGCCGGATTTTAATGAGAAATCTACCGGAAAGCACAAATCAAACTGATTTTTATGATCTTTTGCGCTAATGGGCTAGTCAATTTATTTTATCATTTTCTTGAGCTAAATTGTGACGTCAACAACACATGCTACGCTCGGAGTTAATGATGATTTTCCAGACGTTTGCAATTTCTATTGACATTTCATACACCGCTTATAAATAGGAATCATGGTGACAGCTTCTCATAACCCGAAAGAAGACAATGGATACAAGGTATTTGGACTTGAATAATGGATATTTAATTTAAAACTCATTGGTTAATTATTCTATTGTCTGAAACTGTCGTTTTAATGGAAAGCAGCATAGGCTACCAAAATCTTCTTCCTACTGGACACCATCACTGCAATTATGGTTTAAACGCGACCTGATTGACACTGACGTGGAGTTTAATGCTGTTGAGATTATGATATGAAAATTTACGATCCACTTGTTCTATATGGACTGTATGATATACTTCCGAATCCTGACGTTGATACATATAATATTTCTGATTACAATTCTTAAAATGAATAAATCCTGAGCTGGTTCTTCGACAATTCTCTATTTCTATAACGAACTATTTCCATGAATGTTTTCTAAATATGAATAGGTTCCGAATGTGAGTGCTTAATTAATTTGACTTTTTAGCTTATAGGTTGTTGAATTTAAAAGCTTGCTTGAAATTTAAGTCAAAGCTTTTGCAATAAAGGTTTACGAAATTTTTTCGCCCGGAAATCTTTTAAGAGTTGTTTTACTGATCATATGTCAAAACTTTATGATGTTTTATTTCCCTGGTTTCGCTTCTATTCCAAGTCAGCAATTCTAAATCAGAAAATACCAGTTTTCACAATCGGGATGCAAACACGTTCTTAATTATATTTACATTTCTTGTCTCTCATAGGTTTATTATGCAAATGGAGCACAGGTAAGAAAAGCCACAGATGACTTGTACTTAGTAGGGTGACCACGGAGGATTGGGGGCATGACCCCACTATGACTTCCCAGGTCAATCTCACCATTCATCCATAATAAAGTGTTGTTCTCGAAGACTAGTATTGAATGGGACATTACAGTCACTATCCAGCTTAAAAACTCGTAGATATATTTGATCTTGCAAATTATAGTTACTTGTTGTTGTAAGCTCTTTGTCTTATACGAAGCCATGCTAATTACAAATTTATTTTTGTTTTTTATGCATCCAATGAAAGTTAAAGCGTTATTAGCCAATTGAGAGTTAAAATTTTTAACAATTTTAACAATTTCAAAGACGGGTATGGTTTTTGGAAAAACTTTTTGGGGACAAATGAAGTTTAGAAAAGACACTAGAGAAAAAGAAAATATATAGCCACCGGAGATCGAAAACGCGACCGACGCATTGTAGCGTGTGCTCTACCAACTGAGCTCGGTGACCTTCAATGTGAATATACACTGTTTCTCTAGTCACGACATTAATGTGACAGTTTAGCGCATGACAGGATTGATAATATCAAGTTAATGCTAAAATAGGCGCACAGTGTCTATTAACTCCAACCCCAACAAGAGGACTCGTACAGTGATGCATAGAACGTTGATTGCTACTTCTGCAGTTTTTACTCCACGCGAGTTATTACGCACTCAAATGGTTGAAAATGCGTAAGAAGTAATGAATTTGAGGTAGCCGAAGTTCCGACTCCAATAAAGTTATTGAGAGCGTTTCCAGTTTATCCAAAGTAGTGTGTGCAGAGTTATCGTTTATTCCCCTAAACTTCAGTGTCATAAATCAGGAAAAACCTAGAACGATTGGTGAATTCAATTGACTGGTTAGGCTTGCAATTCGGACCTATATCTTTCTTGCAAAATGCAACATTTTCCATAACAATCGATGCAACAATAAGCGCAAACCAGAAGATTGCACAAACCACGTTTAGCGCTAAACGAAATGTTGCCTGTTTTGCTTTTCTTCCAGATTATATCTCCGCATGATAAAGGTATATCTAATAACATCATGGCAAACCTGGAGCCATGGGAATCCTCGTGGGTAGTACATGCGTGGTTTGTCAACTACCAACTGCGATAGGTGTACCCTGATGCTAACATACTCTGTTCCTGCAAGGGATATATGAGTCCCCCATCATCAGCAGGTGGGCATTGACATCCTCTTCCACTCAATTTTGTTTTTGATCCCTGTTCTCGATGTTTCTATTAAAGTATAAATGAACATGAAGACACTACTCTAGCTAACTTCAACAATCACTTGACTTACGTTAGAATATAGCATTGCTAAGAACAATTGTTACTTAAGGTTCTAGTAGCATTAAATATCCATGTACTATGTGTTTTTTCAAATGCTGTATTTTTAATTGTAGAGATTCCTAGCATTGTAGTTTTGCAAGAATAAAGCGGTTCCGCCCTGTGGGGCTTATTTTTCACTTAGACACTTTCGGTCTATTATTTGATGACTTAAATTTGTACACAAATTGACATAGAGTCTTCTTCTGTTTCTACTTTACTGCCAAATGAAAGTTCCATATGCAGGTGTTTGTTTACAATCTGGCCATTTGATACTTTTTTGCAAATTATCCGCCTTAAGTGTCTGTTGGTATGTGAACAGTGACAGGGTATTTGCAAATAATACGCCACTGTAAATAAACACTTTTGTTTGTTGTTAAGTTGAAAAGACCTATACATTACTAAACGTTGGAGGCTTTGATGCAAGAAATAATTTAGGCAACTGACAAGCGGTATATTTTTCGAAGGACAGAGAGTACCTGTCTCCCGAGACGAGCACTGTTACACCTTCCACAGAATGAATTCTAAAATGGCGTGCGCAAGTAATGTTTAATACACCATTAATACAAGTTGAATAAATATAGTACAAAAAATGAATTGTCAAAATCGCAAACTGTACACAGTTTGATTGTCAATATTTTCACCTCGTGGATTTCACAGAAAGTAATTTCAGGCCTCAAAACATTTACATCTGGCTTTACTCGATAATTCAAGTCGGAATTATCGGAGAATCTAGTTTCAAAAAATACAATGATGATGATATTATCACATTCTTGAACAACAGACAAATGCTTAACAATAATGGGTTTTTCAAGATATATGAAGATAACAGGGATACTTGTGTTTTAGCTGTATTTTACATCTTTAACACGGCAGGTAACGTATCTAGGAGAAGGAAAAATTTGAATAGTAAGGGAATGTGTAGCAACAACCTCAACAATTCACTGTAGAAGAAGCACTGTAAATTGACTCTTGACAAACAAAACCTCAAGTATGAACCGCAATCTTATATTAAAGCAATACCATCAATGGAAAGTTGCCACCGTCAATGTTTTACCAGCATCCGACGATCTGATTTTGTTTGAATGTTTGCGCGATATAACAGGTGTTAATATCAACACTTGTTGCTTCCAATAGCATAAGTTCCTAGGAATAATTCAATTACTATGCCAATTACAATACATGGAGAAAAAGGGGATTCCTATGAGTGGAATGTGTGGTGGACAAGACATAAGAGTGAGACACGTGATGGAGTTTGAATAGCCATTCCATCAAATAAACGTAGAAGACACCAGAAATATGTCATCATGTGTGCCTTGGATTGACTGTAAGTGTTACAGGATAAAATTCCGCATTATATCAGATTACACATCTACGGAAGTAGGAACTTAGAATCAAAAACACCAATTTTTTAAAGACCTGAACAAATGCTTTAAATTGGAATAGAAAAGGCAGTTGGGGATCTGTGGTGACATAAATGCCAGGGCAGAATATTGCACAACGCCTTCAGGGGCCAGTAATAATATCCATACAAATGTAATCAACAGCGGTGAAAGGTTTCCTGATTTTCTGACATCATATTTTGATTAAATTTGGCTTTAACAACCTTCTTTGTTCAATGCTTTAAAACAGAATTTTACTTACTGCATCCATTTAAGGAGGGAAAGTACCTTAATTTGGCATGAGGCACTGAAACCAATAGAAAACGAAATGAATGGAATTGAAAATGCGGTAACAAACAGGCATGGCAGCTGACGCCGATGCCGTCTTTGCATCTTTATGGCAAATTTGATGAATGTTATCACATACATTTGTTTAAAATTATCTATAAAATCCAATTGATCTCTATTTGATGGTAGTTGTTGTACAAATTTAATAACGGTTTCCTATGCCAATTTTATATGCATTTCAGTATTCGTTCATTTTTAGGAGGGCGTAATCAACTTGGCTCTCAAAATACGGCAGCAGTGCTTGAGTAACGAAGTTTTTGTTTTGATTATTTCGCCGAAAGTTACCTTAAAACTCGGTCCTGTTGGACTGTGGCGCCAAAACCTCATGATTACTACACCAACGCCTTAACCATTGAGCCATCAAGGCGTCAGAATATTAGACTTCTTGTTGTTTCTAGTCGTATTGAAGCAGCCACATCAACTATGGAAGAGACGTTAATACAAATTTTTTCTTGGTAAGGAACCTTAGTATCTATTGAGAGAGACAGAGTACGGACAGTGTTATAAAGAGACTTTCGCGACATTTTCCTCCGCGACAGTTTGTTTTTGGCCCGTTCGCGACAGTTAACTCCCACGACTTTTAAATTTTGTCAGAAAAAATTCAACACAGTTATTCACTTTTTAAAAATTGCGTTTTTTATTGTAAATTTTCCCATTTAAAGTATTAGTGACATAACATACTTTTAATTGTCGAAAAAGTATTATTTGGTTTTGTTTAAGGTTCGGCATTTGCGGAGAGACGAGACCAAAAAAGTTACTCGCCCAATTAAATTTTCCAGCGTTCGTGACAGTTAATTCCCGCGACAGTTAAGACACAAAAAAATCAGAGCATTCGCGACTTTTCGCGACAGTTTCTCCCGTGACAGTTTCGTCCTTTAAAGTAGGTCTACAGTGATTATGGAGATGTATAGCTATCAGAGAATTCAGTGAAATTTCAGTAGATATGACAACGTGATCTGAACTCCTGGTAAGAGACTGACAAGAGTCTCTTAAATATGTCAGAATTAGAACTCAGGAAGAGGACAAAATCACAGTCTTGAGAAGATGGAGATCGATACTGAAAATAATGATAACGTCTTGAAAGCAATAAGAAATATACGAAAGTTCATTTAAGGTAGGCGATTGGCAGCCTGTCTCGTACAAAGAGTTCTACGCTGTGCATGTAGGCGCTAGAAACTCTTTGAATTGTACCCTGGGTTGACCTGCTAGAGCAGAAATTTAACCAGTCGGGAAAAGAACTGGGCATCTTGCTTGATCAATGGGAAAACAGAGGCAGTAAACAATTAATTAATTTTAAAGCAAAGACACTGCTCTCTTCCTCAGGCCTGATCGACTAGGTTAGGATTAAACGTAGGATGAAAAGAATACCAGTTGCTCAACGCTAACGGATCGCACTCTCAGTTACATGTGATATGCTAGGAGTGGTAGTTTTTACTATTACAAATAAACCTCATTCCTTATAAAAATAACAGCCAAGCTAAGGATCTTTAAAGAAAGAGAGATATTGATACAATTTCTCTTCTTTTAAACTAACCTAACGTTTCGTCAAACTAAACTGTCGACATCTTCAGAGTAATAACAGGATTTTACTGAGTGGAAGAATAATCTATCGAGATGCAGAGAAAAATTATCTGAAGTTAACAACGAACGCAAAAAACCAAAAGAAAAATTTGGAAAGTAGAAAGAAATTGAACAACTCCTTTTTTATTGTAATTATACTGCACTCCCTCTTTCACCTCTGTCCAAATTCCTTTTCTATGCAGTAAGTTCTGAGTAAGCACCAAAAATGCGCCAGGCCACCCCTATTGTACACGAAAGTATTAATTGACCAACACCCCAGGATAAGAACATATTTTGACGGTTGTCATCAATCCAGTCTATTTGTGGGTTGGGAGATAACGCTCAGAAAAACATGCTGATGTCTCATAAAAGAAATAGTGAAGTCTAGAATTGTTTTAGGCATAACATTTCATCCAATTTCATATCGTTTAAGCAAAAAATATTGCCAAACTCTATTTAATTGACATCTTGTAGTTCATTTGTGCCCATGCTTCTTCACCTGCTGACTGACGCAATTCCTTGAGCGTCTGCAGAATTACAAGCTATACCGATAAGAGAAATGGAGATCAAAGGGAGCATGGAATTTAGTGATCATTGCATTTGTTTATATAATTAGAATGTTGTTTGTATGGAAATCATAAAGTTAGGATTATGATATATTTGATTTCGGACATGCACACGATTGAACAAAAAGTCCTTTGACACGCATGGGCATGGAAACCACTTTCTAGACGTTGAAAACTCACAATTTAAACATAGCAGTAGAATTGACAGTGCTCCGCCCCCTCTTAAAAACAATAGCCAATTCAAAAGCTCAGACAAACCTAGGTAAAATCTGCCTGTAAAGAGGGCCTTAGTACGGAAAATAAGGGTCCCCATAAATTGTCGTTTCTGCCCCTATTCCCAAGGAAACTGTATGATTAAAAAGAAGAACGGGACTAAGATCTACTCTTTACCTCTGCTAGAAAACCTGGTAACATAAGAATGAAGAAGTGTTTGTAAACCTCTTGTTTTTGACACGTAGTCCCCGACCCGTACATCGTAGCCTGACACAATAAATAATAATATTTTAACGTACAATTTCGTTAACGTACAATTTCGTTAACCGTAACTTTCTATCCAAGACGCGACAAATTATCGTTAGTGGTAGATTAGCTTAGTATTACAAGAGAAATGTTTAGAATTAAACGTTGATCGTTTAAAGTAAGGGAACTAAGTCACTCAAGTATTATTGAACAAAATATGGCTACCAAAAATTACAAGGTAATACAGTACTACCTTATTGTTTGATAGAAAACAAATCGCAATTTGCCGTTCAGGTCGTCTTAACGGTATCCACGTAACTAAAATCGTACTCGGAAAGGCCTCTCAAGAATTACTTTACAAAGGCGGTATTCGGTAAAAGTCCCTAAAGAAAAAATCCCTACGGAAAAATTCCCTAATGGAAAATATCCACCTCGGAAGATATCCCTAAGAAAAAAATCCCAAGGAAAAAATCCCTGAAGCAAAAATCCACCATGAAAAAATCCCTAAGGAAAATATCCGCCTAGGAGATCCCTAAAGAAACAATCCATGATGGAAAAGATCCCTAAGGAAAATATCCCCCTAGGGAAACCCCCCCTAAGGACAAAATCCACTAGTGTCATCGCTAGGTAAAAATCCTCCTAAACATTAACGTCTTTTAAAGGCACGAGAAGCCTTCGTTTGTAAACATACTACATATTATGTTAGTTAGTGCAAATTAAGGGCGCTAAGTTAAGAAAAACTGACAAGATTGCTTGCAGGAGATTCTTCTCTAGGGTTGGCTCAGTCACTAATAAGTAGTGGAGCGTAGGCTTCAATAAATAAACAAAAGCCTTACAAATCATCAATGCCCGAAACAGGAACGTCTATGTTATTTATAAAACATGGATCACTACCTTGCATTTTTAGAAAGTTCTTGTTATTGGCCCCATGATTAACATTCGAGAAAGCTCGCACAATTTACCTGTCCTTTTACGTCATATTTATAATGCAAGAAAATGCAAATACAGACGCTCTAAATTTCTATTGTCATTTGGAAATTACGTAAAAAATTGTACAAGGAAAAGGTTAAGCGTATATTAAGAGCATGGATTAGACAAAAGGTTCATCACCCAGGAAAGAAATCGTGACTGTCTTGCTTCGTCTACGGTATAACTTCTATGACATAACAGACAATTAACTTGACCTGGAAAAGTTGCCTCTTGTTCCTTTTTTACTAGGCCTCCCGTTTTACTACTTCTCCATTACTCAAGGGCTGTATAGCGGGCGTCGAAAATGACGAGTAAAAGGTATCCGTTGTGTAACTTACAAAATTAAAACTATTCCGGCCAACTCCCTCGCCAGTTTTGAAGAAAAGTTCTCTCCGTACGTTAAAGAGTAGTACTTTTATGAATTACTCGACTTGTAATACAGCCCCAATAATTACTGCTGAAGCTCGATGAAAGAAGTGACCCTTTTAATAATGGTATGAACGGATAAGATTTTGCGCTGCTGTGTCTTTAATTTTCTTTGTATGAGTCATTTATATTTCGATCTTATGTCTTATGTAAATTAATATGCTGCATACGTTAACATTTTTCGTCATTCAACAGTTCTAAATTAATGGTAGATTTTTATTAAAAGAGGCGGATGCCTAGCGTGTTTTGATTTTTTGCTTGGCTTCATCGGACCCATTACACTCTATCATGGTTTTGCTTTGGAGTTGGTAAAGGTTCAATCAAAGAATTCAAGCAAAAAAACTTTTTTAACAAAGTTAATGGTAAGCAGAGTTACTAGCAGACCCCAAAGTTACATAATGTAGAAGTACGTTCTCTTTAGTCTTGAGTTACTTAGTTGCAAACTCCAGAGAGCCTTGCATCATTCCTCAGCATTGATTTCCTCCACTTTGCTCGATCCTGGCAGTTTTGCTCAGCCGTCAGCAAAGGCAATCCAGGGTCTCCCCTGACTAAATCTATCCATTATCTGGGAGGTCTTCCTTTTGGATGCTTTTTGGTGAAATCAGTTTTGTACGCAATTTTCATATAGCCTTCTTCATCTGATCGGTTTACATGTCGAAACCATTGCAGCCTCCTTTTTCTGATCACATCTATTATTGTTTTGCCGATATTCAGCAGTTGCAGCAGCAGTTGCAGCAGTTCGCTCATTTTTTTATCGATCTCGAAGGGAGACACCAAGAATGCTCCTCAGACATTTCATTTCAAAGGAGAGTAACCAGCGCTCATCATCTGCGCGAAGTGTCCATGTCTCACTGACGTATATTGCAATAGGCTTCTTTAATATACTAGGCCTAATACTAGAACACTCTCATCTCGTAACGTTTGGTTTATATATCAAACAGAGGAACTCACCGTGCTTCGCCCAAACGCGTGAGCACAGATTCTGAGTTATAACAGTAAAGCAGTGGATCTGCTTTCAATAAGGTTATATCTGAACTCATGTCAACTTAGATTTTGAGAGAGGTCCCTTCCTTTTAGAGAGAATCACCAATATGCCGCCGCCGAAGTAATAAGTTGCCAGGTATGTGACTATCGCAATCACATCTTTTGTCGTATGTGTAGCCTCTGTCTACACCATAGCTTTTCAGCTGGTTTGGTAACGAGGCACGTGTTCTATTGCTTTATCTTGCCCAAAGCACAATCCCAAGAGTCCATTGCCTCTTTTGCGAGAAATGGAAGTATCTTGAGAAGAGAGGATTTGAAATGTTAGTTTTGAGGAGAACACTAGAAAAGTAGAAATTTGTCACAATCGGCCATTACTCACCATAGCCATCAATCAACGACATTTAATTGTTTAAATAAACTTCTAGAGCGGCACGTTTAACAAATGTCCCCTAATACAGCTACGTTCCTTCTGAGTTGCTTGAATGTGATCTTCTCTGTTTTCTTTCGCTCCCCTGAAAAATTTTCAACAAATTATTAAACTGAATCTCACAAGGCAAAGAGATGACAAATGAATCTAAAATGTTCTATTTTATGATAATACATTAATTTATTTTTCCCTTTCTATCCCAAAAAAGTAATTGGATAATTTTGCCTTCTAAGGCCATAGAATGTCTTTCCTTTAAAGGTCGTAAATGTAGTCGGTAGGAAACCTAAGGTAGTCCGTTCAAAATATGATGCAAACCAGCACATGCCACCTCATAAAGTCAGTGCGAGTGTCCACAGTAAACCGTTGTGAGGTAGACCCTAGAACAGTGAGGGTTCTCTCCTGATGATGGTGGACAAAACACCAAGATACTAATCATCAAGTACAAACTGCAATTCATATATGGATACATTAGTGGCACCAAAGTTACCTTAGGAGCATGAGAAAAGAAATGGACCACATGACATCAACACTGTACCTCATGTGGTTTGCACAAGATGTTACATTGATTGATTAAAATAGAATGGAAGAAAATTGTACTTTTCTGGTGTCAAAGAAAACACCCAAACTAAAGGATAAGGTCTAGTCTTACCAGTCAAACATTAACAAAGGAAACAGGGCCTTGTCATGGGTATTACTAGGCAGGAAGGCTTTTTGAGGGGCCCCTAGGCATTGTAAGCTGGCCATGTGAGTATGATGCACATTTAATGAAAAATAAACGCTTCAATAAATGACTAACATCCTTTTGTGACTGATGTGGTATCGTGAATAAAAACTCCTCCGCTTTTCAGTTACAGAATGCTACATTCATTCATATTACAAGGCTTGAGCTCTCTCTACTACTAGCATGTAGCTTAGTCTACACTGATAGGTCTATTAAGAGATAGTATCTAAATTAAAATATGTGTATTCTGCTCTGTTGTCCTATCACATTATCACATATGCATTAAGATCCTGTAAAACTGCATACTATCATGTTGCACCTGCGACTAGGCCTTGGTCAGTTGTCAATGACAAGGGCATTTGATCCCCACCCATGATACATTTGGGTAATTTTTCAGTATGTGCTTAAAGTATGATATCATTCTCGGAAATGATACATTTGGGTAATTTTGTAGTATGTGCTTAAAGTATGATATCATTCTTGGCAATAAAAGTCAATCCCTGGTTGCCCACAATTAAAACAAAATTTTTAGTTGAATTTTCTATGTAGTACCTATATCAAATGCAATGCATTGGCTACAGACACCTGCCCATTAGACTCATTAGACCAAAGAGAATACAAGGTGATGAAATGACTCATTATCAAGGAGTCAGCCTACACTACATTTAGAGTACTAAAATGCTACCATAATACTGGCAAGTATGGTAGTCTTTAATAGATTACGATTTAGTTTTCACAAATAATGGGATGTTGCAGCTGACTAATGACACAGGTAATGTGGGATGTGCTACACACTAAAGCTCACCTGCAGTTACAAGGGCTATATCTTCATCTTTCCCTTTAAGAAGATTCTCAGCATAATTTAACTTCGAACCTGCAAACCATTCTGGAACTTCTTTTATGTTCTTTGACATATCAACAACCTGACAAGAATAAATTTGAGGATGCTATGAATCATTAATTTAAAAAATTTTAGAAACACAATATAAGTGCCTTGACTTGATCCTGGTACTGCTTTCATACCTCGGAAAACCTGACATTTCTTTAGTCAAAGGTAAAGTTAAAGTTCTGTTCCATTTTATTAAGAATAACCACTAAATCACAAAAAATGTATGCAAGTTCTGTGCATACATTTACATACATGCAGTGCTGTTTGTATGCAAGGGCCTATAGATTTTTTTTGGTACCAAATATTAGTCAAGAATATCCGGGGGGGGGGGTCAAAATTATAAAAAAACAATTTCAATTGATAATTTTAATAATCCCTCGTATTGACGAGGGAGCGAACTTCCTCATATACATAACATAAAGGGGTTCGCCCCCTTGTCAATACCTTGCTATTTACGCTAAAGTTTAAGTTTTGTTCCATTTTATCAAGAATAACCACTAAATCACAAAAATATATGCAAGTGCTTTGCATACATTTAAATACATGCAGTGCTGTTTGTATGCAAGGGCCTATAGATTGCTTTTGGTATCCAATATTTGTCAAGAATATTCGGAGGGGGGGGGGGTCAAAAATTATAAAAAGACAATTTCAATTGATAATTTTAATAATCCCTTTTGATTGACGAGGGAGCGAACTTCCTCATATACATAATATGAAGGGGCTCGCCCCCTTGTCAATACCTTGTTCTTTACGCTAAAGTTCAAATTTTCTTCCATTTTATTAAGAATAACCACTAAATCACAATGGCCCTTTAAATTAGAATAAATAGTTCTATTGAGATTACTAAAAATGTTTAAGCTTTATCAGCGAGGTATTGACAAGGGGATGAGCCCCTTTATAGAGATAATAATTTCTATTCGTTTTTACCCCCCCCTCCCCTCAACAAAAAAGAATAATTTAAAAAAAGCCTCTGATATCTCTGGAATCTCACCCCTGGTCAAAGGGTAAGGACTCCCCATGGGGGGTTCATCTATCCTAATGAGAACAGATACTATATCCATTCCTTGCCAAAATGCCGAGAAGCGATAACATAGCTATACCTTCCCCAATATGATAGCCCCTCAAATCATTACACCTTTCGCAACCCCTGATGTGAATTAACCTCCCAATTGTGTCTGTCGAACTGTCTGTTTATAAGTGGCCTGTCATCAAGCACAGCTTATCTCCTCTGGAATTATAGAGAGTTAAGCAAACACCCGACCATTCTAGCAACATGACGAGGCGCATTTTTCAAATCAAAGTAATCACGCAATCAATCTTGAAGGCCGCGTCGCGCAAGCATTCTTCATTTCTATGATCAGTAGCAAGCAAGATCAGAAACGGGCCTAAACAATCAACAGTGCTATCACTTTCCTACAAGAAAAGTATATATATATACTTATACTTATAATTTCATGGACGGAACACAGATCAAACGAGGAAGTCCTTGCCTTGGCAAACTCAAAGAGAGCACCAATTAAAACAATCAGAAAAAAGGCAGATGCAATTCGTTGGTCACATTGTGAGACACCATCCATTGGAAAGGTCGTCTTTGTTAGAAAAAATCAAAGGTGAAAGAGCACGGGGAAGTCAAAGGATAACATATCTGCAGTCCCTTCACGCGCGGGCAACCAATAGCAACTTAAGCTGCTGTGAACTCCTTCATATCTGCTGTAATAGGTTAGTGTGGAGTGCTGGTGTGGAGTGTAGGCCTATGGCAGACCTGCTATAGGTTAGTGTGGAGTGTGTAGCTATAGGTTAGTGTGGAGTGTGTAGCTATTGGTTAGTGTGGAGTGTGTAGCTACAGGTTAGTGTGGAGTGTGTAGCTATAGGTTAGTGTGGAGTGTGTAGCTATAGGTTAATGAGGAGTGTGTAGCTATAGGTTAGTGTGGAGTGTGTAGCTATAGGTTAGTGTGGAGTGTGTAGCTATAGGTTAGTGTGGAGTGTGGAGTGTCTCATTTATTTGTATTTGTATTTATACCTTAAGGTTATTTTTATCAGTTTGAAAATAAAAACAACCCTGCTAGTTTTAGAAATGCATATTTCTCTCCCTCCACAAAATCAATGTGGACCTCGGTCTTGTTTAAATCTGAAACATAAAGTAAAGTTATCATGCCCAGCAACTATGGCCAGTATTAGCTGTGAATTGACTTGTTCCACTGCATTAAAACCACTGCATTTTTCTTAGACCCAAAAGTTTCAAGCGAAACTAATCAACTCATGGGTGCCTAATAGAAGGGGGGGTGGAATAAATGGGAGGGTTGGAAAACTCCCCAAAACTTAATAAATGGGGGGTTGGAATAGACAGGGGGGCTGGGCTGGAAAATGACAAAAATGTAATAGGGGTGTGTGGACAAAAAGTTTAAAAAATTAGGTCAAAAAAAGTCAAGAATCAATGTTTAGAATCAACTGCAACTTCCTAAACACAGGAAAATACAGCCTTCATCTTTTTATTGTGTGATTTTCATATTTTAATAAAGATATTTTCTACTTGCCCACAGAAGTACCTCCTCAAAAACTTGTGATGGGTGAGAGATTACTTCAAAATTAATAGGCCGGGGGGTGGAATAAGAATGTCCTGGGTGGAAAATTTTTAAAAATTAATTAGCAGGAGGGGACATCTATTAGGCATGCAAGAGTACCTAACAGAGTTATGCAGAATGCAATTATGTCTCCAGAAGAGTTCCTTACCTTCTTCTTGCAATTTCCTCTCTGCTTCTTCTTTCTTGATTCTTTCTTTTTCTGCCTTTGAAAGTTTTCCTTTCCCTTTCTTCCCTCCTTTTGCCTAAAATGGTGTTTCCAAAAGTCATATTACAACTATGATTAGAAAAAGACCTGTATTGATCCATCCTTCTTGTTGGCTATATGTTGCTAAAATACCATTACACTAGCAGAGTTGTCACAAAAAAGTGAAAATAAAGGAGTTTCCAGGACTGTTTTCTGACTTTTATATTGTCTTCAATTTTTCAGGAAATTGTAAAAAGAATATAACTTAAGTAAATTCAAAGAATTTCAAGTATTTTTCTTAAAGGGTAATCAATGTTGGCTTAGGCTCATTAACAACTTAAATCTAGAATTAGGCTTATTAAGATAACAACTTGCCAAATATTTGGTATGGTAACATAGTGGGAGCTCATTTCAAATTATCTGAAAGGAAAATTTCTAGGGCAAACATAATGTAGGCCTAAAAAGTCCAAATTATTTCAAACTAGAAAACAAATCCCAGGATAGGACTTTCAAGGATTTTCAGAGCACTTTTCAAATTCTCTCCAGCTCATATGACAACCCTGGCTTATCTATAAAGCTATAAAGCTATAAAGCTATTTGATCTCCCTTGTTATTTTTCGCAACCTACTAAATGCTAAGCTGAATACGAGGCCTTGTTGACGATGTACGCCGAAGATATGTCCTGAAACACCGTATATTTTGACAAGAAATGTTTATATTCCCTACAATTAACTACTTTAGTTACCACCCTTTGAATACTGTGTCACAGATTCCTTCTTTACATACTATCCCTGTCTTTAGTCGTACCGGTACGAAACTAATATAATCGAACCACCTTCCGGCCCATCGTTAACGTTACGCGCATACGCGCCTATAAGTTCGGCCTGTGCAAGCGTTTCTGTGAGCTGCCTTCGCACCAAATAAATACTTCATTCACTACGAGAGTTATAATTGTAAAGAATACGTACCATTTCAGTTACTTTGGTAGCTTGATTTTTAACACACGAGATGAAATTTACTAGAGGACTTGAAAGTTATCAACAGGGCAGCCATATTGTCGACAAACAACTTCATGACGGCATAATACTCAATCCTTATAATGACGTCAGTCGACAAACATGACGTCAGTTCACAAACAACTTATTTTTATATATATAGATAGATGAATAAGTTTATCTTTTATCTTCTTTTGATATAATTATTACGTGAGTATAGCCGTGTAACGGCATTTAAATGAAAAATGTGTTTCCAAAAGTAAGGCTCTAAACCAATGTTCTCGTGACCTTTCCAGAAACTGGTGACCTATCTAGATCATTTTTCAGACCATAAAAACCCAGGGTGCCAATTTGAAATTAAAAGTTGGATCCCATTTCGAAAAAAAAATACATACACAACTATTGCTCATTTAAAGAGATAGTACCATGAAACAGGCAGCTTCACCACAGGTCCCTGGCAAGACTATCCGGTACGCTTTTATGTATAGATTTCCATTGTCGCATGTCTTCTAGCCAAGGCTGTTGTCCCAGTGAAGTAGCAGGTTGATTTACACCGTCTTCCCCTTCTCACATTTTCATGTAACCTTTGGCATTGTTGTTTGTGTCTCACAATATTTCATACAAGAGATCCATTAGGTTAGGAGAAGTCATATAATTTAAAGGATGTGCAAGGCAATCTTCAACAACTTCATCGAGGTCTAAAAAGTACATTTGGCCATATGAAGGTGGATCAATAACACCTTCATGATTTGCGGTTGATTTGCCACTAAA
This sequence comes from Alatinidae sp. Z8VKAUB7J3, assembly GCA_010016025.2. Lineage (NCBI taxonomy): Eukaryota > Metazoa > Cnidaria > Cubozoa > Carybdeida > Alatinidae > Alatinidae sp. Z8VKAUB7J3. The sequence goes on from JAAAKM020073195.1 coordinate 20,903,332, forward strand.
TTAATTTTATGATAAATTTGTCCAGCTACTTTGAAGCTGAAAACATAATGAGTTGTTGATGGCTCGATCATAGCTTAAGTTGAATGAAGCTAAAGCAAAACATGAGTTCAAGTTCCGGATTTGCTAGTCGAAATTTTTAGAGAGCAAGTGACGTCCTAAAAAGGACTAAACCGATTCAAATTGAGAAATTCGACAAAGCACGCAGCAGCCTTCAAATGAATCACCTTCATTTGCCACTCTTTCCTCGGGAAAATGGAGGGTTCCACAGTAAATACACGAGACGTTGAAGGGTCCCAATGACTCATATTTAACACTTGCGTAGTTTACGGCATCTTTGTAGGTGTGTACTGAGTTTTGCGCCACAGTCTGTTCGCGTCGAAGGTACAATGACGTTGTAAGAGAAATGTAACATTTTTCTCTTATTCACTTTCATTTTGCCTCGCTCTGATTCTTACTTTTAACAACATAATTCTTTGTCCTTCACTTCACGTTCTGATACTCCCTTTCGTGTGTCTGCTAACTGCACAATTCTTTGTTCCTCACTTTCATCGTTGACACGTTCTGATTCTCGCTTTGGTCCACCTGCTGATGTTCTTCTTTTTCGTTTATCATTACTTCGTATATTTTTGTCAATGCCCTTTGCCTTAGCTGCTTCTGGTAGGTCTGGTAGCATTTCATGGTCTAGGTTGTTTATTTTCATACATTTTTAATTTAAATTGGTTTTATCGTTCTCTTGTTCTTGTTTCATTTGATGGTTCATTTTTTTCCATTTTGAGCAACTGTTAATTTGCGTTTTTGTCCTCTAAATATTACAAAAGCGCTTAAACCACCTTTTGTAAATAAACTCATTACACTTGGTCTTTTACACTAGCTTTGTTTCTTGTGCAATTTTGCATGCGTCATAGATACTAAAAACAATACGACCACTCCTGAGGCGGAAATGACATACCTATGCTTTTGAAATCTATATATATAAAAATAAGTTGTTTGTCTGTGGGTCTGTCGAGTGACGTCATGTCATCATGTCGTCATGAAGTTAGTTGTCATGTTTGTTATGACGATGACGTCATTAAAAGTATTTAAGAAAATCGTTCAAAGACAAATTTTTAATTGTAAGAAAGGCTTAACGGTTTTCATAATGTGCTCCCATAGGAATAGGGAACACACCAGGTCCTTATGGGAACGGTGGTTCCCATGAGGATGGAATGGACAGAATATAACGTTAGATCAATACTGCCCTGGTGGCGTGTTATCCATTTGCGACTTGAGGCGTGCCCTCATGATCATCAAAAGTGCGTTGGTCTTCATAGACCAGTTCACCGTTGATTTTCATGGAATGAATACGCGTCAAGAAGCCACCTATCGCAGCCCCCAATTCACCAGCACGCTCACCTTGTTTATAGATGAATGCTTTGGCACGAGGGTTAGCCATATTAAAGCGAATCAGCACATTGGCATCTTCGGCTTCGATAGCTTCCCGGTGTTCTAACACAACACCGAGTACGGTTTCAGACGAAATAACGAGATCATGATATTCATAATGCACGTTATCCGCTGGCCCCTGGATAACCGATACTTGAGCTGCATAGCGTTCAGGTTTTCCTTCAGCACCGAATTCACGAATGCTGTTCAGATAACCAATGCCATTGGCATACTCGTTGAAGTACCGGTTGTTTTCTGCAGTAGCAGAGGACGTTGTTGTATTTTCGGTTGGTTTACTCATAGCAGTGCTCCTGATTCAATGAGTTGATGTGATAAAAAGAGCCGCCGACCCAATGGGGCAACAAGCTCCCCGGTTGGGTGAGTGAACAAACAGATCATTCAGCATTTCCGTAGAAATAACTGCATACCACACCGAAGCGTTGATCCGGGTATGTAAGGTGCTATTGAGACAGCAATAGCCACTGTGGGTATGTGTTAGGTTATTCATGATCAAATCATTTCCCTGCTGCCTTCTTACCTTTCAGGCGACCGGCTAAACGCGGATTAATTCGTCCCGCCCCGGCTGTGCCACGGGTGATCGCCTGGGTAGCACCATCAAGCTGAGAGGCTACTCGAATACCTGCCAAGCCGAGGTAAACGGATAACAGTAATGGCAATACCAAATACAACCCGCCAGTAAGAAAGTTAAGAATGATCCGTTTAAGCGTGAGGTCAGTGCTAAACAGCGTGGTCACGCTGCCAGGGTCAGGATAAAACGCCTGAATCAGGTTTTGATCCACCCACCAGGCAAAGAACCACAATACAGTCCAAAATTTGACAGTGAACAGGATCAGCGCACCGATAATCAACAAAGAAAACTTGTAGCGGCTGATTAGAATAAAGAACGGCAACAGCGTGTAGAGTCCCATCAGAATCAGAGCTTGCACCATGGGTGCTGCTTCAAGGAATACACGTAGATAAGCGGCAAAAGACACGCTGGTTTTTCCAAGGCCGTAAGCAGCCAGACCTTGTTGTGCGGCATTCTGTACCGACACCATCACCCCAGGCTCCCCAACACTGAAATCGACCAGATTCCCATAGGCAAAGTCGTAACCGCGAGTAGTCCAACGCGGCGGAGAATTGATCAATGCAATTTGTATAACCGCATCGCGACGTGGCGCAGGGTCCCATCCCGGTTCAGCGGCAGCAGAGAGCAAATCGAGATCACCCTGCTCACTGAGAATCGATTGCTGAATACCCAGCCACCACTCCGAACAAAATGGCTTTCCATAAACAGGATGGTTAGTCGCATCCCATTCCACGTCCCTGAGTGCCGACCAGGGGTACCCTTCCCTGACGGTATCCGCACGAATGCTATCGTAATATCCCGGTATTTCCTGATACACATGCGAGCCAATCCAATCGGGATCACTCTCCCCATAACTGTTTAGCAATGCAGTAATTGCTGCGCTGCTGGGACGTTCGGCCAGATATTTTGATCGCGCCTCAACGAAACAGTCTCGAAACCCCGGATCGGCGCAGCTTCGCTGCTTGTCCGGGGTGACGCGCGGCCTCTAAGGCTTGGTCCGAGTGCCCGAAGAGAGACACGCAAGATGTGTGCACACCTTAGCCCACGAGGGGGAGAGGGCCGGGGTGAGGGGTATTCCCATGGAAAGCAACGGCACATTTTGAGCTAGACGATTTCAGGAACCTAAACCGGCGGCGCCATCCCGGGAATTCGCTCATCGGAGATCTCGTCGCGGCAATGGCTTCGGAAGGCCCTGACGATGCCCGTTTCATGGTCGCTGCGGACCGTGGCAAGGCCCAGCATCATGGGCCGGAACTCGCCCTTCAGCGGCACCATGGTCACGCCGCCGCCATCGGGCGCCAGATCCGTTCTCGAGCGAATGTTCAGCAGCGCGTATCCGAAGCCTTGGGCGACCAGACTACGCAGGACCGGCACCTCGCTGGTCCGTTCGGCGATCCTCGGCCGCAAGCCTCGGTTCTGGAACATGGAGAGGAAGTATTCCCGGCTCATGGGCAGGTCCAGCAGCACCATGGGCTTTTCGCTGAGCTCCTCGAGCGTAAGCCCGTCGCGCCTCGCCCACGGATCATCCGCGGACAGGAGCACGTAGGCCGGCAGGGACGCCAGCGGCTCGAAGACGATGTCTTGCGGAATTTCCAGATCATAGGTGATGGCGACATCGATCTCGGCGAGGCGCAGCATTTCGAGAAGCCGGACCTGATGGGCCTCGGCATGGGAGACGCGGGCTTCCGGAAAGGCGGCTTCGAAGCTCCGCCTCAATGACGCCAGGACCAGCGGCGCGAGGGTCACCAGGCAGCCGAGACTGATCGGGCCGCGCGGTTGTTGGGCGATGTCCGCGGCCAGATCGTGCAAGGCGTCCGCCTGTTCCAGGAGCAGCCGGGCCTGCTTCATGAAGCGCCGCCCGCCGGGCGTCAGCGACAGCCCCTGGGCGTGCTGACGGATGAAGAGCTGGATCCCGAACTCCTGCTCGACCTGAGAGATCGCGGCGGAAATGGAGGGCGACGAGACGTTGATCCGCTCGGCCGCCTTGGCCACGCTGCCGGCCTCGCCGACGGCGACGAAATAGGTCAACTGACGGAGCGTGAAGCGCGGCGGCATGGGCTGAGTATTCTACACTGGGCAGCCAACGGCACCCGAGAAAATCACCTTAGGTCTCGTCCGGGATCACCGCGGTCCCGTCGATCTCCACCAGCCATTCCGGCCGCGCCAGCGCCTGGACCACCAGGCCGGTCGAGACGGGGTGAACGCCCTCGATGTACGCCCCCATGGTCCGGTAGACGGCCTCGCGATGGCGCACGTCGGTGATATAGACCACCACCTTTACCAGATGCTCCATGCGCCCGCCCGCTTCTTCGATCAGTTGGCGGATATTCCGCATCACCTTGTGGGTCTGCTCGGCCGGGTCGTGGCTGTCGATGGTCTTGGCATCGTCCAGGTTCTGCGGGCACTGGCCGCGCAGATAGACGGTTCTCCCGCCCCTGGTGACGACCGCCTGGCAGAGGTCGTTGTCGAGGTTCTGCTCCGGATAGGTGTCCTTGGTGTTGAACTTGCGAATGCGCTCGTGGGCCATCGGGGACTCCGTTTCTCACTAGGCATCTTCGGTTACGCGCTGCGCGGAAGATCGGTAGGCGAGATACTTGCGTTGCGTGGAGATGTGGTCAGCCAGATGCTTGGCATCGTGCCAGACACCCCAGATGAAGGAGGAGGCGCGCCGGGACAGCCACGGCAATCCCAGGAAGTAGATCCCGGGCTCGGCCGAAACACCGCGCTGATGCTTCGGCCGGCCGTCTTCGTCGAAGGCCTCGACTTTTGTTTAAAAACATACGGCGAGCAGTTTATATTTCCAGAAAGAAAGGCGGGTCGTTTATTTTATGGGGTCGTTTATTCTACGGGGTCATTTATTTAAGCTGTTTTAATTTCAAGATTTTGTTGCAAATGATTTGTGCGTGAAAAGGTTTTCCTTCTGGATAATAAATCGTCCTGAAAATTTCCTTGACTTGAGAGGTTTCCATGTCTAATTACATAAAAAGAAATTGTGCCAAAAACGTCCCAAGAACTTTGTAATTACTTGGGGGCTTCTATTGAGAAGGGGTTAATTTAGATTGTAGACAAAATAGGATGGGTATTTGGGGGTTGTTTGAACAAACGGATAATTAATTGGAAGCATAATGGTAATTGAGTTTCAAGATTTAGACTTGAGCAACAGTTCTGAAAGTTGAAATATCTGCAAGACATTACACGTCTAACTGGACGCAACAGGATAACATACTGTGCCCTATAGCCACAAATGATACCATTAACTTACGTCATACCACTTCAATATATACGCTGCAGTTGAAAACAACCACGTCAAAGTTAGAACTTCTTTGCGAACCCGAGAACGTGACATTCTTAGATACACAAGATCGCTATTGTTGCCACAACGATGGATAGCGACTTATACATATGACAAATTGTAACTTCTAGGGATATCATTTTTTCGAAGGACAACAGGAAAATGTCAAGAAGATTGTTTAAATTGCCTCGACGTCTCTTCAACTATCGATTTCAATTAGAATCATTATATGCGTACTGTCCATACATCCAATGATGATAGGGACGTCGTGTTTATGAAAAAATCCTGCCTTTGTCTTGTTATTAATCATAAGAAAAGCATCACGATATCTGACAACAATGTTCGTTGCTATTTTCCACAGAACTCGACTGACATTGCTTAGATCAACATTAAGCGAGGTCCCTAAAAATATTTGCATGAAACCTGTTGCAAAATATCATAATCCTATGCAAGACTGTTGCAAAGGAGTTGGTACTGAATTCCAGCGAGTAGCGTGTTGGAGGTCGACCCTTAGATATTTGGTAACCTACATGAAGCTATGTTTCTGAAGTAAAAGCATTCTCTTATTTCTACTTCATAAAATTCTAAGGGTTTGTACGATCTCTAATTAACCTTTCTCGCCTAAACAGTCGACACATTGAGTTCTCCTATTAGACAAACGAATACAGAAAAAATTTGTCTCCTTCCTCAATTAAACTTTTTTTTTGAATTGCAATTTCTGTTTAAAAAGATGATATCATATATTTTACGCAGTTGATATATGTTTTGATTTCAATTTAAGTACGCTAGCAAAATATCACTCGCCATTCAAATGGTCTTGGTCTCTAATTATGATAAACAACTGCAAATTGATGCAATGAAATAGCAGACCACCATTGATGGCTTTTATTTGGGGGAATGATAAAACTGAAGTGGCAAAAATTTATATATGTTTAATGAGGACAATTTTTAGTTCTGTTTATTCTCATATAAAATTATAAATCTTCACTATTTCAGTGAGGGTTGTGTAATCAGTATGGCTGATATGCTGTTGGTAAGTTACAAACTGAGGTATATATTTCACAGGGAATCAGGAGAAGAAAAGCGGTACGGATCCTTAGTTCTAGGAAGGGTTTGTAGTCACGTTTTGATAACTTGTAAATTTGATTGATGGTAATACCTTTCAGCTGTGAACGTGAATTATAGCTACATTAAGATTCGTCAACATCACCTGATATTGACCTAGTGAGATCAACAAGTATGAATAAAGTGCACACTACAAGATATGTTGAAGTAGTAGAGTTACCTGACAAATACAAATAACCGTGAGATATGAGGTAAAAAACAGACTTGTTGTTGATCTCATTGACAGGTAACCATTCTTCAAATGCTGCTACGTGTCAAATAAATTAAATCAGTCAAATCAGTAAATATTGACAAATGACTTACACAAAGTAATTAGATAAATTAAAGGACTCAAGGACCTTCCTTATCATACTAAATGTTCAGATTATTTTATTTGGTGCTAGTTGCCCATAAAGTAAAGTTTTATGCCAAGTAAGAAGTTGTTACAGTACCTTATTCTAAGTTTTTTTTTTTCTTTCATTGCAATCCTTATTCATCCTACACCTTTTGGTAAAAATATTACATTAATGTATATTTTCTACGTTTGCAGGAAAAGGTTGCATTGGCGTCTTAAATGTTTTTTTTTTGGGGGGGGGGTGGTTCTTTCCTATCCCTTTTAATAGAGTATTTTGTAATATTATGCCGAAATATCACGTCTAATAGAAATTTCCTTTTTTGCAGGAAGAGGCTGTGGTGGCACCTTATACAACACTTTCGGTTCCATAACTAGTCCTTTTTATCCGATGCCTTCTAATGCCTCATCAGAATGTCAATGGGATGTTAGTGTGCCCCTTGGATACCATGTCAAGCTTTCATTTAGCAGTATGATTTGCTTTCTTTTTTTCTTTTTGTATTAGTTCGTTAACGTGTTTATAACTCACACAAACAAAAAGAACAAAAAGGCGGATTTACAATAACAGAAAAAAATATATATTCAACGTGAAGAATCTGAAAAGAAAATGCTGAGGGGGTAAATGTACATTAGCCACGCATCGTACGCATAAGCTAAAAGCAATTTGAGCCATTAGGAGTATCTGGAGCTGATTATCGTGGGGAAAAAAAAAACTAATTTGCCGATTTGTTTGCTGACTTTCTTCACTCACAATGCTCAGTTGCTGCTCGATCCTATTGCTGTTAGAATGCTGTTAGGTCTGGTCCTGGCGTCGGGTCCTGGTGTCAGGTTATCCGGTCCTAGTTGTCAGGTCCTGGCGTCAATCAGATGGCACATGAACTTCTAGTCTCAATTAATGAGACGAAGTATCTTTTAGGCAAACAGTTTTCACAGGATGTTTTCTGTTCCCATACCGCATCTCTAAGTTTGAAATTATATCGTCAACGCCCAAATTACTAATAAGAATTGGATGACTTTTTATTGAATCGTTTTTATCCAATCAAAGGAGATCAAAAATAAATGTAAAAAATTTGAAACAATTTATCCGGGTTTTATTATAAAGTAATTGTCAAGATTGACAAAAATAAATATTACAGATAATGAAATATGATTTTATTTTAAAAAAGGGATAATTAATACAATCAAGTACAAGCCACAAAATTCGCTAAAATGACAATATGAGAACTGAGGAGCATTTTGGCCTCATGATTAGTGACTTGACGATTTTTCTTACACTTCCTTTGCTCGCTACAGACGGGGGCTTGGCTCTTTGGCCCTTAGAAAAGGTCCTCACTTCAATCAGGCGGCGCAAGGGTGCTCAGCCATAAATAATAAGAACTTGCATTGCTCGGGCCAACGGCCTATCAAGAGTTTTCTGTACTATCCAATCACTATAATAATAACGATTTATTTTAAACCCTCTTTACATACATAAAATGCACTTAGAGGAGTACAAAAACACAGAAAAATAAAATAAAAATGGAAACAATAAACTAGAAAAAACACAAAAACAAATAACATCTCAGCTATTTAAGCAACACAATTAAGCTATACAGTTAAGTGGAAAGTCGACAATATTTTCTCGACGCTTACGGAACCTGTCCACAAGCTGTTTTTTTTTTTTTTTTCTGAAGAAAACTTCACAAAAACGGAATCGGCACCCACCCGATCTAAAGCGTCGCCGGATCGATATCGATGATCAACTGCACTTCCTTCGGCAGCTCCACCTTTTCCAGAAGCTGGCGTAACCGATGCCCCAAGGTCGCCATTTGCGAGGTTCGAATCACAACCTGGTAACGAAAGAACGCCTCCGCCCGTAGCAGACTCGCCGGGGCCGGCCCCGCCACTTCCAAGCCTTTGAGCCCGGTGATATGGCGATCGACTTCCTGGCGCAGATAGTCCGCCGCCATCCGTGTCCGGTCCTCGTCCCGTCCCTTCACGGTGAGTCCACACATGCGCCGGATGGGCGGGTAGCCGAGTTCTTGACGGAACTCAATTTCCTGTTCAAAGAAACCCACAAAGTCGTGCCGGCGCGCGTATTGGATCGCGGGGTGGAACGGCGTGAAGGATTGGACAAACACCTCGCCCTCAACCTCGCCCCGCCCGGCTCGTCCCGCGACTTGGGTCAGGAGTTGGAAAGTCCGCTCACCGGCTCGGAAATCCGGGATATGAAGACTCAGATCGGCATAGATGATTCCCACCAAAGTCACATTCGGAAAATGCAGTCCCTTGGCGATCATTTGCGTACCCAACAGAATATCGATCTTCCCCACCCGGAACTCACTCAAGATCCGGCGATAGTCTTCTTTCCGTTTCAACGTGTCCGAATCCATTCGAGTAACGCGTGCCTTCGGGAAGAGTTTCCCCAAAGTCTCCTCCACTCGCTCCGTGCCGATGCCGGCAAAGCGGATCTGGGGGCTCCGACAGTTGTCTTCCGGGCACACCTTCGGCGCCCCTTCGCTGTGCCCGCAGATATGGCAACGGAGTTGTTGCAGTTTGCGGTGGTAGGTCAGACTCACGCTACAATTCGGGCAGCCCGCCACATACCCACAGAGCGGACATTGCAAGGAGGCGGAATAGCCTCGCCGATTCAGAAAGAGCATCACTTGTTCCCCCTCTTCCAATCGAGTCTGAATCCCTTCCTTGAGCTTCAGCGAAAAAATCGGAACCCCCTTTTCCTTCCGCGCTTCCATCCGCATGTCGACGACTCTCACGATCGGCATGGTCTTGGTGTCCGCCCGCACGGGGAGCTCCAATAATGCATACTTCCCACGATCCGCGTTGTAATAGGATTCCATCGACGGCGTGGCCGATCCCAACACCACAACCGCCCCCTCGCTCTTGGCGCGAACAATCGCCACGTCCCGCGCGTGATACCGCGGTGATTCCTCTTGTTTGTAGGAGTATTCGTGTTCTTCGGCGACAATCACCAACCCCAACGGATCCACCGGAGCAAACACAGCCCACCGAGCCCCAATCACAATCCTTGCCCGTCCCTGCCGAATCTTATGCCATTCATCATGCTTCTCTCCGGCCGACAAATGACTGTGCAACACCGCCACCAGCGTACGCTGGGGACCTTCGCTGAACCGGGCTTTAAATCGCTCGACCGTCTGCGGGGTCAGCGAAATCTCAGGCACCAACACAATCGCCCCTTTTCCCTGTTCCAAGGTGTGTTGAATGGCTTGCAGATACACCTCCGTCTTCCCGCTACCTGTCACCCCGTGCAACAGAAACACGCGCTGACTCGCGGCGTGATCGTCGCAAGCCACCAGGATGGCATCCAGAGCCTGCTGTTGCCCTTCATTGAGTGCCAGCTTTTGAGTTGGGAGAATGGTTTCGTTCGCATAGGGATCACGCTCTAAGACTTGAGGCGTGATTGAGACCAGGCCCTTGTCCTCCAAGCGCCGAACCGTCTCCGGCGAGGTGTTGAGGGACTTTAAGAACCCTTGCAGTGGCATCTCCCGACGAGATCAAGTGAATGAACGCCAAGTCTTTTGGACACAAGACACTAGCATTGCTCTCCATGCCTATCTTGATCTTCGCCAATTCTATGCCGGTGGGAGAGACGCCTTGTTTGTTAATCTCGTTTCCGGCAAGCGGTTACACCAACGAAGCGTTCAAAAACTAATCAAAGAATATTGCGAGAAAGCCGGACTCAATCCAGTATTATTCAAACCACACAGCTTTCGCCATAGCTTTGGGATGCGGGGAGCTAAAAAGCAAATGTATCCACCGCACCTCTCTCGTCTCATGGGGCACACCAATATCCAGGGAACAGAGGTCTACTACAACATCCAAAATGAAGCTATAAAACAGGAATATCATGCCAAACTCGGCGATGGGACAGCTCAGGATTAAGGTGTGAAGACAACCATTCCGCCAGTTCTTAACAAAAGGCATCAAAACCACTAACAAATCCAGGAAAAATACAAGGCATTATGCGTTATTATAACTGCGTATCTTTAAGGTGATTTTATGCAGGTTTTTAACTGTGGATAGGTTGGTTGCGAAATATTAATTTCTTTAGTATATTTGAATTGATTAGTAACAATTGAGCCAAATGGAATGGCTTTTATTAAAGTCTCACAACGTCGGACAAACCAATTTTTACGGCCTGTATTAAAAATTCGCTGTTAAAATAGTTGATATAAGGCATCAATTGACTACTAATTTAAAATTATTAGTCATTTTTTAAGTAAAAATGAACACAACTCAGATTCACTATTTGAGTATCGCATCCGTTCTGTTCTCTAAACCCACTCTTCTTTCCAATCAAGATACCTGCACCTTCACACTCGTACCACGAGGGTTTCGATTTCCGTTTGGAATGGCGGTATTCATGGTGATTCTCCCCATCACTCCTTGTTTTGAAGTTCAGGACAAGGGGTTTTGTGGGTGTACTTGTTCTTTCACAAACTATGAATCCAAACATCACCTATCTTGGACGAGTCGATTATCGAACCGATACTCGTCCGTTTGGCATTAAGCACGCTGACCGCCGTCGAGCGATGCATGTTATTGGGAAGTCAGGCACAGGTAAGAGTACCTTGCTTGCGCAAATGATTGCACAAGATATTGCCCGAGGCGAAGGCGTTGGTGTCATTGATCCCCACGGCGATTTGTGTGATCTCGTCATGCACTATATTCCTCCGCACCGAATCAACGACTGTATTGTCTTTGATCCCAGTGATACCGATTTTCCCATCGGCTTCAACCCGATGGATCTCGGCTCAAAAAATTCTCAGCATGAATTTGATAAAGAGCTGATTGCCTCATCGCTCCTCGGCACACTAAAGCTCTTATTCGGTGACTCCTGGGGGCCGAGACTTGAGCATACCTTGAGGAACACCCTCTTTGCTCTTCTTGAGGTACCGGACACTACCTTACTTTCCATACTCCGAATGCTCAGTGATGAATCGTATCGACACACCATTATTCCCCATATCACCGATCCCTTGATTCGCCACTTTTGGACAGATACGTACAGTCGCTACACCGATTCGTTTGGGGCACTCGTTGCCAGTCCCATTGAAAATAAAATTGGACAGTTCCTCTCAAGTCGCATCATGCGAAATATCGTTGGCCAACCTCGGTCAACATTTACCTTGAGCGAGGTCATTCAGAAACGAAAGATACTCCTCGTGAAATTATCAAAAGGGATCATTGGGGGAGATAATTCGTCTCTGTTGGGTGCTCTTCTTGTCACAAAATTATTCCTTGCCTCTCTTGAACAGGCTCGAATTCCTGAAGACAAACGCATTGATTTCCGGCTCTATGTTGATGAATTCCAACTTCAAGCCGAACTGCCCGAGGTCCATCTCGGGTTTATCCTACGGAAGCAGAAACAGGCCTTTTATCAGGCGTTCGCCGCTGAGCTCAGAGAGGCCGCTCGATTGGCTTCCGGCTTTCGCTCGAATGTTCATATCACATTTGCCAATTCGCAATCACCGAAGGAGTTCTCCGATTTATTGCAGTCCGCTGGCTCAAAAAACGACGTAATTGCAGCGACTTGCGTCGATCATCATGACGTAACAGACGCTGTTTCCGCACTTCGCCTGAATGGAGTGCCGACCTACTCACTGTTGTCGGATTTTGCTCAAGATGTCCGCGAAAGCTATGTCGGATTAAATAATATTAAGGCCGGCCGCATCGCGGCATGGACGATTTCGAAAACCAGCAAACCAGGAAAAATCGCTATCTTTGTCGGGGGTCACCGGTGGCATGGACATGCATTACGAGAAACAGGTTTTCGTACATATTTTAGAGAGATAGCGCCGCAATTTCAGATTTTGGATACACTTGTCAATCTCGAAACGCGCCAGATCACGTACGAGGCGACATTGGACCTGCTAGCTCGCCATCCCGATCTAAAGGGTTTTTACGTCGCTGGTGGCGGCATGGAGGGGGCTATCGAGGCCATTAGAGAATTGAGCCAGCCCGACGCGCTGTCAGTCGTTGTGAACGAGGTGACGAACGTGTCGCGTGCTGCCCTGCAAGATCGCTTTGTCACCATGGTTGAGGCAACGCCACTTCGACTGCTCTGCCGTGACTTGATCGGGCTTATGATCAGTTCGGTTCAGAACGGCATGTCGGATCGGCCCGGTCAGCACTTTCTCTCCCCTGATCTCTATACGCCAGAGAGTCTTTGATAGAATACTTTCATGGGTACATCGATAATCTTGCATAAATGATGGAATTGAAACCGGTTGCAGATTGACCGCTACCCCGTGGACGGATCATCCTAGGCGGAAATGAAGTGCGCATCTGAAGAACAACGCGGTGCGCTAATGGGAGGACGCCGTTCAATGGTCGCGCGGACGCAAGCGCTGCCAGTAGCGCTAAATCACATGACCGTACCGAGGGCGCGCTGTGGCCGTTTGTTTGCCATGGCTGCCGAACTCGGTTGCGTCGGCGTCGAGTTTCGCAACGACCTTGACCATCCCCTCTTTGACGGTAATGCCCCATCAGCGATAGCAGCGCTGAGCAAACAACATGGCGTTCAGGTTTTGGCGCTTGCTGAAGTCAAACAATTCAACCGTTGGACAGGCGAGACGGAATCGGAAGCGTTGGCGCTTATGGATATGGCCGTTGAATGCGGTGCGTCGGCAATTAGCCTGATTCCTCTCAATGATGGAACCGGTTGCGGAAACGGTGAGCGACAAGCCAATCTGAGACTTGCATTGCGAAATCTCCATCCAATGCTCGAGGAGCGCAATCTCGTCGGACTGATTGAACCGTTAGGCTTCACCGGTTGCTCGCTTCGATACAAGGAAGAAGCGGTCGATGCGATTGAGGGAATTGGTGGAGTGCACTGCTTCAAAATAATTCACGATACCTTCCATCACTTC
>JAAAKM020073195.1:20916990-21030210 GCA_010016025.2 Alatinidae sp. Z8VKAUB7J3
ATGCTGGACGCTCACCGCGTTTTGGTCGATGCCGGCGACAGGCTTGGTAACATCGCGCAACTACAGACACTGAGGTTGCAGGGCTACCGTGGACCGGCATCGTTTGAGGCTTTTTCGCCGACTGTCCACACGCTGAGTGACGTCGAATCTGCAATTCGAACATCTATGGAATTCATTGATTCCCATCTCGCTCGGGAGGCGGCTTGACGCTTCTTCGAACACGGGAACCTGCCCGCGCGGCGGGCATCCGGCACAGCATCACACTATTTCGAACTTTTTCAGTTAAGTGGTACTAAGCAGACTCAGTTGCACCTGGGGTCAGATGCACAAGAGTTCAGTCGCTTGGGGCTCAGTTACGCGCAAAACCGCTGCTGGCAAATTTCAGCCAAACTGGGTTATGTTCACACTCCTCCAAATTGTTTTAAGACCCCATGGATATGTACTTCTTGTAAAAAAAAGCTTTGTGACTTCGCTGCCCTTACTATATTGGAAAGAGCTCTCTGCGTAGGAGTTTTTCTTCTTTTTTCAAATAACTAGTTACAGTACAAAGCCACCTGTGACTAACTCAGTCCGATAGGCAGGGTTGAATCGCAGTCTCCAGTTTCTAGGGTTGGCTTCAACTGGTGGGCTACCATGAAGGAATTGTACTAGAGAAATCCATTTAATTTTATTTTCTCCGAATTTTAATTTATTTATTAAATTAAGTTACCAGATGATTATTTTAATTTAGTATAATCTTGGAAATTGTTTTAATTTAGCTGAAACTTTGTATACATGGATCTTCTTCTGAAAAATTGACGTAATGTATGTGTACAATACAATATCGTTTAGATAACTGTTTGCTGGATAACCCCGAAAGGACAACAAAAGACGCTTTTTGGCACAACCCCTCCCCCCACCAACAGCTACTTAAGACCTGACAAATATCTTCCGATTCGGCTTCATCCACCCGAACGAACTGCTAAAATAGAAGAAAGGCAACCAACAAATTCATTGAAAGTAAAATTCATAAACTTTACTGCTTTGATTCTTTATTTTAGTTGAAACAGTATTTATTATATTTGCAAACAGTCACATTTTCATTCACATTAGAAACACTGAATTCGACCCGAAATTAGATAAAGACTTCTTAATACTGCAGAAGTAAATGTGAACTGGTTCTCCTGAATTTCCAACTCATTCCATATGCGAAAGTAATCCCTTAGTGTAAAGATAGATGTTTGTCTAGACCGGATATCCCAAGGCCATATTAATGAAGGGGGGTGCACTGGGTTCCACCCCCCTAAATTCTTACCGGTCATTGTTGATCAAATTCATTTCTCTGATAAATCTCGAAATAAAAATTTCCAAACTCTTTTATTCATTTTACATGTCTTGGTCGTTTATATTGGGTTTAGTTTATTGAGGTACTCCTTTTGTGAGTAATTACTCAATAAATTTCTTCGTGGCGTAGGTGTTTGAATATTTCTTTGGAATTAAAACTATTTTTCTTTGGAAACAGGTGCAGACGGCTCTGTGAGAATGTTTGACTTGAGACACCTTGAACATTCGACAATCATTTACGAAGACCCACAACATACTCCATTGCTCCGATTAGCCTGGAATAGACAGAATCCAAACTATTTGGCTACTATTGCCATGGATGCAACTGAGGTTAGTCATGTCTATTTAAATATCTTATTTCGTTTTTAGTTAGCTATTCTTGATATTTAGTTCGTCCTATTTATTCCCATGATTTAGTTTTGTCAAATATTAATATTTAGTCTTATGATTTAATTTTGCTACATGTATATTAATATTTAGTTTTATTGTTTAGACTAATAGATGTCTTTGAATTTATTTAAGTAACTATATTCATTCAAATCCTACATTTCCGAATATTGACTTGTTTTCTTTATTTATTTAAAACGTATACTAATAATTGCTTGTTATATTAATTTGGAAAGAAGCAGGGAATTACAAGAATAGTGTTTGCAAAATCGATGCTATAAGCAATGTAAATAGACTGAAGTCTATTTTATTCCATGCTAGGCTTACCCCCCTCCCCCCCCCCCCCCTCCCCCTCTCTCCTGTTGCGATTCCCCCCCCCTCCTGAGCAAATAAGTTGAAACTAGCTGGCAGTGAAGAGGCGAGGGAAGCTGCGCCAATGTTTTTAAAAAATTGTCTTCTGTTCATCGTTTTTCCCTCTTATTCGTGCAAGTATTTTGGATCAGACATCAAGTAAGCGATGACTGTTCGCCATGCCGTTAAAGTGCCAAAATTATCGCGATAAATTTCGTCTCGGGTGTCTTCATCGATAGGCTCAAAATCGAAGTTGCCACAGCTAGTCCAAAAGTCGTCATTCCACTCATCAAACCAAGTATTGGTACTGCGAGTACTTCTGTCTTCCATGGTTTGAGTGAACAACTGCAGAGTTCTCGTTATCTCTGAATCAACGGGGGATAAGTTTTCACCTAAAAATAGCTTGTGTAACTCAACCAGTTTAGACCTGAGCCTGTCGGTACTTTCGCTTTGAGAATATACCTTATCCTCAGTCATTAACTTCACATTCAACGTTGCAGGACCGACGGAATCTTCCGGTGCCACATTACCGTTGTTGTTCCACTCTCTGTAGTAGGCTTCCACCACAACTGTAACAGTTTCTGCGGATTCAAAGTTGATGGGTATTGTCACCGGACAGTTATCGTTGAAATGTCTATCGGTAGCTATTGGGCCGCGATCTTCTTCTGGGTTATGAGTGGGATGGGTACAATGACCATCGATTCCTGTGCCTGAAACAATGTCTAAATCTGCGCCGTTCGAGGAAAGGATGACGCCACCGTCTTCACCATAAACACTTAGGTGATCGATAATGAGGGCGCGATGGTGATGGTTTTCCTCCCCTCGGTGATAAGTAGGATTTGCATAAGAAAGCAGTAATTCAAAATTACCTGCTTCCACAACGTAATTCTGTTGATATTCTTGTGAATTTGAATACCAAACATGCTCTTCCCCCCAATCTCTTTCTTCTACGGTAAAATAAGCTAAGCCTTCGACGGAAAAGTCATCGTTTTGCACGACACCAGGCACGAGGCTCTTGTCTATTCCAGACAAGAACTTGCGCTCTTGGTCTGTGGTGGTTAATTCAGTCATGAGAATAGGACAGGACATCTCTGCCGCGTGGGCAAGCGCGACTTGAGACATCATGGATGTCATTTCTCTTGCTCTATTGGTCACATTAAACGAGTCTATACCGCCGTACATGATATTAAAGTTTTGCGTTAATGCGGTACGCACTCGATTGTAGCGCCACTCTTCTACGTACTCGTTCCACACGATGCCAGTTAGAGAGCGTGTTTTATTATCTAATTCTTCCGGGGTTAGCAGTTTTTCTGTTCCCATGCGCGCCAACTGTTGCGCAGCCGAGGCATTTTCATTGTTTGCACTGGCTCTAAACCAAGGACTAATGGTTATTTCGGCCAACATGCGTTTTAAGTTCCAATGTTGTGCGAAATTCTCTGATACTTCCTGGATAAAAGTACTTTGTGCAATATAGGCTTCTTGTTGTGCAGCATAATTAGTATCACTGCTGTCTGCCGGTGCATAGAGTGGTTCCTGACCGATGAGTGTGTGCCACCAAAACTTCACAGTTGCTCTTGCAAAGTCCGGGCTATTGGCAACCTGTGCTCCTAACCACCGCATGCTGTCTTGACCTGCTGGTGCTAGCGTCGATTCAAAACCAGGAGCGCGCATATCTCGGTACCAGGTATCACCTTCTTGATATAGTGAGTCTTCACCATTTTCAGGCCATTTATAGCTTGGTGCTAATGAGTCCATGCCACCCCATTGATCCCGGTACCAGCCCCAATCGCCATAATCTTGGTAGGCCCCAGCGATGGGATCCAGGCGTTCGTGGCAAACCGTACAGTTTACGTTGTTCATGGAAAAGCGTCAGAAACTGAGAGTGATTGTTGAAACTGTAATAATCCGCGGGACGCAACAGCAAGTCTTCGGGGTATGGACGATTCCGGTTTCATTTCACTCACGGATTCATAACCATCTCAAAATGATGGCCAATTTCGAGGTCTTTTGTGACTAAGGGCAAGGGTTGGCGACAAGAGTCTGATGAGACATCTTCTTTCCGTAGCAGCAAGTGCCACGTATATCACCAAAGGTTCAGAATGGTCTTATTTTCATTTGGGGAGAAATTCTTCAACAGTCCAATATCGAAAAATCAAATGCAAGTACTTGCATTTTGGTGCTTGCTGAAGAAACGGTTTCCAATATGGAGCAGCTATGTGTTTGCTTCCGCTACACATCTACTAGAAATCTTCACCAGGATTTTCATGGTTGTGTCCCAGTTACGGATCTATCTGGATAAGGTCTCGATTCGGCAATTTCCCATTTTTGAAAATCCTTCGAAATGACTTAAGATGGTTGGCCAGGGGTATGATGGTGTGGCAGCGATGAGAGGCCATCTAAGGGGCGCTCAGGACGTTATACAACAACAGTATCCAAAGGAATTTTATGTCCACTGTGGTGCACATAGTCTCAACCTTGTCGTTTCGTATGTCTGCTCTATTCCTCCTTTTAGGCGTTTCTTCGGAATCTTATCGCAAATTTGCGATCTTCTCAGCGCTTCGCCACTGAGAGCCCAAAATCAGAAAGAAAAGATCAACGAAATTTTGCCAGATTGATGAAAACAGAACCAGACCGGACAACGCGAAACAATATGGGTCAAGCATTATAATTTAGATATGCGTTTTTTTTTTAGCTTTACCAGTCAATTCTGTGCTCTCTTGAAGCTCTTGTAAATCTTTTGCTTGATTCACGAAAACAGAACCTGACTGGATACTGCGAGACAAGATGAATCGAGCGCCATAATTCAGCCATGCATCTTCTTAAGCTTTACTAGCCAATTTTGTCTTCTCTCAAAGCTCTTGAGGAGAGCAGCAACGCCAAAACGTCTGTGAAAGCGTTACATATTCTAGACGGCATGAACCATTCACAGTTCGTTATGTGTCTCCATGTCGTAAAGGAACTTTTCTGCCTGACGCTGCCTTTGTGCAAGACTCTACAGCTGGATGACTGCAACTTGACTGCCTCTTGTAGACACGTAAAAACTGTCCTTTTTAGAACAAAGATAACGCGACAAGAATCTGTCACTGCCTTAGCTGCCTTAGACAAAGATCAGTCTTTTGCAGTTACTTTGAGCTGACTCACCCAAGAAAAAGAGGTGAAAGGAAATCTCATCTTGATGGTCCTGATCTTCTCACTCACTATAAAACCTCACAGTTTATTGCTTTTCTTGACCACTTCATATCAGAGCTGAAACGACGTTTTGAAGTCCGCCAGAATCTGTTGTCTCATGACAGCATCCTTGTCCTTTTAATATTGTATTAGTTGATCCCGAAAGCATGAAGTTGCAGTCTTTTCTGGAGTCATATGGCGATATTTTTCCTGAGCCAGACTTGAGCTTTGGCACAGCAAATGTTAAAAACTTTTTATCACAGAAAGGCCTTCTTGTACTGTATCTTCTCTGCACGAATGTGACTCCACCTTTTTCCAAATATTTCTCTTCTATTGACCTTTCAACGTTACCTGTCAGTACTGCTACTCCGGAAAAAAACTTTTCTGCACTTAGAAGGTTAACAACCTGGCTAAGAAATTCAACAAGACAAGAAAGGCTGAATGGTTTACTCCTGCTTGACATCCATAGAGACATTGATGTTGCCACGAAAAAGTCATAGACCTTTTTGGAGAGAAGAAAAAGAGTTCTGGTAGGATTGCTAACAGTCTTAAGGTGCTAGCAGTTCCTTCTTTGCTAGGCCTTGCCAGCAAAATATATTTTACTGGTACTACTAGTAGCACTAGTCACAGTCCTAGAGTGATGGTAGGGAGCACAGTCTTAGAAGCCGCAGAGTGCTAGTTCTGCTGCTATGATTCCCTTCTGGGCCTTATCGTGTTCTAGGTGCACAATATGGTGAGCAGCAATCTTTGAGTGCAGGTAGAATTGCTAGCAGTTTTAAAGTGCTAGCACTTCCTTCTTTGCTAAGCCTTCTTAACAAAATTTCTTTTACTGGTGCTACTAGTAGTACTAGTCGCAGTCCTAGAGTGATAGTAGAGAGCACAGTCCTAGAAGTCGCAGAGTGCTAGTTCTGCTGCTATGATTCTCTTCTGGGTCTTATCGTTTTCTAGGTGGACAATATGACCAGTAGCAAGCCTAGAGTGCTGGTAGCATTGCTAGCAGTCTTAAAGTGCTAGCAGTTCCTTCTTTGCTAAGCCGTTTTAACAAAATTTATTTTATTGGTGCTACTAGTAGTACCAGTCACAGTCCTAGAGTGATAGTAGAGAGCAGAGTCCTAGAAGTCACAGAATGATAGTTCTGCTGCTATGATTCCCTTCTGGACCTTATCGTTTTCTAGTTACAAAATATGACCAGTAGCAGCCGAGCATTTCCCATGTGCTAGTCTCTATAAGATGACAAAAAGAGCAAAAAAAAAACAACACAAAATATAAAAAAGCGATGAAAAACGAGAATATTTAAGAATCAAGAACTTAAAACACTTAGTCGAAAAGAAAATATTACCTTAAAAATGCATTGATTCCATCACTAGAGAAGGAGCCACGCAACGTCAAATACTTCATCTTCTTATGACTTATAACAGCCATAGCTGGATATCCAAAACCACCAAGTTCTAGAGCTTCTTCTAATTCTGGCTGACTGCCTGCTTCAGCCCAAAGCCATCCCCACATTTTCTTTTTGTATTTTTCTCCCATGGTTCTGAGAATTTTCAAGTAGTTATTGCGACATTCAGATTGACAGCCGTATATGTTTGACAGAATTGAAATAACGCAAAGTGGATGATCGACACAGGCAGACTTGAAGACTGCCTCAGATGTTATCTGTTCTATTTCCGGAGCCGGTACACTTTCTGCTGCTTTCTCAAGAGCCCAGGATACAATATCTTGTGAAACTCTGCCACCATCATAATCTTGTGCTGAATGTTTATCCTTCTTACCAGATGGAAAATACTTGATTGTTGGGTAGCCTTGAACACCATACTCTTGCGCCTTGATTGAGTGAACTGTCGCATCAAGAGCTCCCAGTTTGACTTTGCCTTTAAGTTCAGTGGCTGCTTGAGCCCAATGAGGTGCCAGGTTCTTACAGTGGCCACACCACGGTGCATAAAATTCGACAAGCCACAAATCCTCGGATCCAAGAACAAGTTTGTCAAAGTTGTCATCAGTCAGTTCAATAACATCGCTACTGCCCGAAGAACTACTCTTCTTTCCACCCATTTGATTATTGACTTTCGCTTTTAAAGCTTTGAAAGCAGCATCTATGAGCCCATCAGTAGTTCTTGCTCCATTGTAATCTTCTGGCTTCTTTTTATTTGCTCCAAAAATTGTAATTGTTGGGAAACCACGCACACCGAACTCACCACCAAGTGAATTATGCTCGTCAGCATTTACTGCACCAACTTTCACAACACCCTAAAATACAATTTATTAATCCGGAATTGGTGGTATTCTACACCAACACTTCCTGCACCAGTTTTCACAACACCCTAAAATTCAAATTCTTAATTAGGAATTACAATTAAACTTATATTATTGCTGTAAGCTAATTTGAACTGTTTATAAACCATTTCACTGTCTCAACAAGTTCTGAAATTTTCTAGAAAAAAAAACAAAAAAAAATTCTTTACTACCCTTTAGAGTGTAAAGGTACCTGTAATTCAAGAGAAATTACATTTTTTAGTCTCATTTTAGGTAAGAGACCAAGTTAACAATAATATAACAACCAATATGACAAATCAATTGTTTTTTGTCTTCAGAATTTGTAAAAAAAAAGATCTCTTATGATATTTATTATTAACATTCTCTACTTAAATTTGAACAACATAATCAACAAAACTTTTGTTGGTTGCTAGAACATGGTTATTGCTCAACAATGTCTCACAAGCACAGATTTTTGATCTATGATGTCACTAAAAGGGCTATAAGCACTTTGATGACTCAAAAATCAGGCTTTTAGTGTTCTCTATGCATTTTTTCATTCCTTGATTTTGTTGATGTTACTTCTTTGCCACTAAATCTATTTGAAGAAAGGAGTTATGTAGCTTAGGCTATGAAAAATACATAAAAAAAATATAAGATGGGCTACATCTTTGTACATAGAGAAGGGTGGTGGTAAAGTAAAGTGGAGCAATTTTAGGAAAGATAAATAGCCTAAGTATATACTTTATAATTTAAAAGTTGTTTTCAGAATTTTATGACATTTCTTTCAAAAACAAGTGATTGTATCCTAGCACCATATAAGATCAAAATACATTAGGTTATTGAAAAAAAGTTTAGCCTTTCTATTGCTAGAAGTCTTTCATCAAAGTTAAATAGCTTGCCTGAAGGATGTAGGCTAACCTGTCCTACTAGAATATAACCTATGAATATCCTATAGAGAACAATTTATGTCAATAATCAAAATACACTTGGTATCAAGAGTACCTGAGTTTTGGAAAAAGAGGCTGTCTGAACAACAATAGTCAGTAAAAGTTTTGGCAGAAAATGCCGCATTAAGCGTATTTTGAATTTCTTGGGCTATGTTGTCTATAACGAGATAAATAAAAGATCATACTAGATAGCACGGCGCGCTGTGTAAAATATTTCTGCATCCCACCGCCTGCGAAGAATTCGATAAACCGGCATGACGCCGACATAGTCGTTGGCAGCAGCCCACAAGGAATCTTTACTGCCAAATTAATTTCTAAGATTATCTATTCGAATAAAAGGCAATAATAAAGCGAAATCCACAGTTTCATAGGATTAACTAAAGAACCTTTGGAAAAAGAAGGTTTTCAATGAAAAGTAACTTTACCTTAGACCTTAGATCTTTCTGTGTCTCTAAAGACACTTAGGGTCTTACTAAACCAGTTAAACACCTGTTTTTAAACGCAAGGAGTTTATTTTCAAGTAGTTTATCTATGAGACAAGTTTCGAAACCATAGCAAAGTGCTAAGAGGATATTGGTGTTGAACAGCAATACCAATGATATGATACGAGCGTTTGACATCCAGACAGCCTACAGTATGTTTTACTATTTCCGATATCTCTCTCTAAGGCTATGGGGGATTACTTGATCTCCAAAAGAAAATTTATATGAGCTTTAGAAAATTTAAAGGAAGCTGTCTATTTCAAAATTTGGATCAAATCTTTTGCATGGAGGGCAACTAAAAAAAGCATATGAAGGGGCTTCTAAACCTCTAACTAAGCATCGGTACTGTTTCTGTTGTTCAGAAAAATAGAAACAGACAAAAACAGATGCTAAAACACAACAGAAACGGAAACAAGTCCGGCAAAAACAGGTAACCTATTTTGATTTTCTATTCTGTTTTTCGAAAAACATATAACAGCTGTTCTAACAGCTGTCTTTTTCTCGTTCGTAATGTTTTCAGATGTGAATCCTAAATATTTGGACTGTTATTAGTTAGTAAGCATTTTTTTTTTAGCTCTAACAGCCTCTCTAAAATTCATGGTCCTTGCATTTCTTGGAGGAGGGATATCTGCTACCTTATTTACAAAACTTATTTTCTAGGCTCCATATTTAAATTTATTGACATTCCACTTGAGAAAAAAAACTCAAGGTTTTTTTCAGGAGAGGATTGGTACTTTTAGGGAAGTAGCTAGCTTCTTCGTGACCTTTCTCTGGAATTTAGGGTAATTTTATGGAAATAACTAATTGTACTAGTGAACACCTAAACTATTTAAAACCCATTTGAATCTTTTTTTTCTTCACTAAGTCTACTGTTTCATGTATTTAAAGAATCAACATCTGATTGGAACGCTGTCGATTTCGACTTCTTGGTCAATGGTGAATTTTTGCGATTGAGTCTGTTGGAGCATTTGATCAACTACTCTATCCCTACTGAGGGTGTTGTTGATATTGAATATGTTGAACGCTTTCCCCCGCCAGAACCTCAGGACAGCTTAAATCACGATGATTGGGTTTCTGCAGTTGTCTGCTCCGACAAGTGGTAAGTGCCTTCTCTTTATCCGCTCAACCGCCCTTAGTGCAAAATTAGGAATAAAAAAAAGTAAAAAATACAAATCAAAGTCTACTATAATAAAAAGAAAAATCTTAAAAAGAGATAATAGATGAAAGAGGCTATATCCAAGCAACGGTTGAAGGGTAAACTGATAAAAAACCAATACTGAATGGCTATTCAGACTTTTAAATGACTTTCAAAAGTGTGGCATTATCAGAGATACTGTTATTTTGCGAAAGATGATTTTACGCAAAAATACGAAAGATCAGAATCCAAGCCCCATTTATGCTAAACTTATTAATTATAATCTTTCGCTTTTTTTAAGTTCCTTATATCCCCAATTAAGAGTTTCCAGATCCGATCTAGCTCGATCAGATAAAATCTTCAAAAATTCCATCAAGATGTCTGGACAAGGCGCAAAATAGAGATCAAACATGTCTTTATCTATTTCAAAAAGAACCGTTTCCGTAATAGCTCGAATCCCAGCAGATCGAGGCTTTGGTTCAACTAAAGAGATCTCTCCTAAAAACTCCATTGGACCTCTAAAAGCGACTGTTTTATCTTTCTTAAATATCTCAACTCTTCCGGAAAGTATCACGTACATCTTTTGACCGTAAGAACCTTCTTCAAATAACATTTCGCCCGCTTTTAAAGTAATAGACTCTCCCTTAGCCCAAACTTGTTCTGAAGTCTCATTGGGCAACATTTTAATAATGTCTATTTTTTTAAAAGCTTCTTTATAATCGTCAGACATGGTTTCGGAAGGATTAGAAGATTCTGGATTGATTTGGTTCATAACAACTCTTTCAATATTTTTGTGATTGTTTTGGGTTTTATAAAAACTCAAAAAACATCCCCATGAGAAACAAAAAAAAGTCGGCGAAAAACAACTCTTTTGACTCTAATTGAGACAAAATCAATATTCCATTACCAATAAACCGATTAAATCTAGCAACTTACAAAAGTCTCACATTGAGACAATTCCAACAAAAGGTAGATGTTAATCTAATACCCTGACCCGAAAACTTCAAGCTAAATTTTTGTATTTAGTAAAATATTTTGCTTGAAACTAATAATTCAAGGGATTTTTTTTATGTATATTATTTAATCGAAAGGAAAATTTAAAAAAAAATAAAAAAATTACTTTATTTTGGGTCTGGGGGCCTGACCCATTTTTCTTAAAGCGCCAACAGCTAGCAATTCAGATTGCTCCTTTCACACATTCCATTTCGGTCATTCTGACGTTAGTACTCTGAGGAGTGTCAGACGAAAAAAGCTTTTAAGTACACTATGTTTTCGCTATTTCGTGCAATATTCTTATAAAATAATTCTTATAAAAAAGAAACATTGTATCTTTATCACCAAGACGAACATAACGAGTTCAACATATTAACAGACGTCTGATATTCATTACATTTTTACGTGACTCGAAAGAACTGTATTTCTGTTTTTTTCCGGCCACCTGCCAAAATGTGTCTTAAGGCCTGCAGAACCTCAATACGGTAGTACGTTGAGCGTTAAAGGCAAAATTAATGTGATGTTGCCCTGCAAGACGTCCATTTGTAGTATCCCATCACTTACTCAGTCTTTATAGAAGACTCAGGTGCGACTTTGAAATTTTATAACTAAACCAAAGTTAGAATGTACAGTCGGTCAAGTCACATATCGCGGAGAGGCTGGTTTCCACTTCGACTCGTGAAGCAACTGCGGGTCCGTAGGGCCCTTCGCCTTCAATTTTATTTAAAAGGTTTCTAAACAGGTCTCTTCGTTTAAGAGGTTTCTAAACAAGTCTCTAAATTCAAAAGGTTTCTAAGCAGGTCTCTAAATTTAGGAGGTTTCGAAAATCTTTGAAACTGTCATTTCAAATCCTCTCTTCTCGATTATACTTACTAACTTTCGAAGGGCTTTGGGCAGATAGGCGGGCCGGATGGCAGCCCTTCCTTGGTCACGTCACATGGCGCAGAGAGGTTGGTCTCCAATTGCGTTGAGATGGATGTCGATGTCTACCGGTGGATGATTGAGAGCTAATGTTTGGACTAGAGAATAGAGTATCCCAAAGTCAGAGGTCACCTAGCTCAGTTGGTGGAGGGAACACCGCGAAAGCGTGGACCACGGGTTCGCTCCCCAGTGGTGACATTTTTTACTTCTCTAATTTTCTGTTCAAAACTAAGGCAAAGTTTAGAAATTTCTTTGCTCTTCCTACTTTTTTTCTGTGATCGTTGTTTCAAGTTATGACAGCGATGTCTTACTCAATCGTCAAGAGACTCTGCCACACAGTTTGAAACGCTTCTATCAAAAGACCACTCGTGGAAGGAAGCTCATAATGTTGGGAGTGCACATTTCCTTAAGACCGACAGCAGGTTAAAAGGCAGGTTTGTAGTGGTAAATTTGTAACGCAAATGGTGAAAATGGAAATAGAATTTCACTTCTTTTTATAGTCAGGAGTAACGAATATTTTTATATACCGTATCCAACGTGTCTTTCCGTGTTTGTATTTGCTTCTTAATTACATCAAGGCAAAGATCACACAGCTTGATGTTAACAAGACATTGTCTCAAAAATATTTAGCAAGCGTAACCTCGTTATCCCTTAGAGGCTAGATGGTTTTATGCTATTCCCAAAACTTTAGGAACATTAAGGCGTGATATCTGTTACCTCTCCAATGCACCCTTGGTTCTAAGCGCGAAATTGCTGTGCTAACCATTTGATGGATGAATCGTTTTCGTAAGAAATTGACATCTTGGCAAATATTTTAATGATGTCATCGTTTGAGTGTGACAGCGGCAGGCGATGCCGTTAACTTGACCCTCTTTGAAGTTTGTATTCCTGACCATACCCTAAAGCCTGGTTCACATACGAGTAAAATCCGTCGCCAGATTGGCGTGTTAAGGCAGGTTTTCTTGCATGCGAATGCTACTACTTGGCTGTGAAAGTTAAGATTTGATTGACATATGCCAAAGTATAAGTCGTCGGAAAGTAACAAAAAATTTTGTTCTTTTCCGACGAGTTTTCTCTGTTGGTTTCCGACTATCACTTGAATAATACTCCTCCCCCAGTTTCGACAGCCTTGTTTTTAAGTTGTAAAGAAGCTTGTTTCCGATTTACAGGAAATGATATGCTTAAAATAAGAAATAAGGTAGACTATCGCAGGGACGGGAGAACAGGGGACAGAAGAGGCCATGCCCCCCCCCCAAAGATCTGCCAAATCTCAATTATTTTTGTGACCACTTTTCATTTTTATGAAAATTGAAATTGATTGCGGCAGACATTGTGTCACATTAACAGCAAGATATGCATATCAAAAACACCCCTTTCCATACAATGACCAAAGGTACCTTAGTGGAATGTGAAAAAACAAAATTGAACCCAACCTAATTGCTAACCTAATTGGGAACTGTGACGTTTGATGTCCAGTTGGGAATGCTGATTCACTAAAATTTTTTTCATAGATCAACCATTGTGTGAGTCACACGCATAGAATTCATATTAATCATACAATTAAAGTACGAGTTTAATGTTCACTGGTATTTAAGCTCACCATTTTCCAAGTAACCACTTACATTTTTCTCAAACGTTCTTCAGATACAAGTGTCTATCATAATGGCTCAAACACAAAGGAGGCCAAACTTCGACGATGTTGAAGCAGATGTTATCATGAATTTTTACAAAGACAACAAAGATATTTCTGACGCTCCACTTTCAAGACGAATAACAAAGCAACTAAAAGACAGTTTATGGCAGGAAATGGTGGATAAGGTAAATAACATTTCCCAACACAACAGAACAGCCAAAGAAGTTAAAATCAAATTCAAGAATCTGAAGTCGGAGTTGAAAAACAAGGTAAATAAGGACAAGAGAACTGCCTCACAGACAGGAGGGGTCCTTTTGAGTCCACTGTGACACCGGAGGAACGCCTGTACGCTGACGCATTTGCTGAAGACCCTTCATTTCATGGTATTGGGGGCTACGAGTCGGGAGTAGGCCAAGTATCTGAATGTGTGCAGTCAATAGCCCCTATCACATCTGGTAAACGCTTGTGTCGACGAAATAAGTCCTTTTGTCGTTCTACGTTTACGAAATCCACGTAAGTGTTCAAATGCTTAACAAGAGCCTCAGACACTCTCCAAATGCATCTGGAAACTGTAGATTGCGAAATGTTCAACATATCCCCAATGCCAAGCTGAAAAGCTCCAGAAGCTGCGTAGTGTCTGAGAGCAGCACAAACCTGTGTTACCGCGTCTACTGGCTTTCCAAAGTCTCCTTCTTTGTCCAACTCTTCGTGAACTAGATTGACTATAAATTCGATACCTCTCCTATCAAACCGAAATCTTCGTATAGGTTCCTCGTCGCTAAATACATCCAGTGGATTTATTCGATTCTTAAAAACTTTTTTCTTTCGATTCTCAGGAGCAAACATGAACGCCATTCTGCCCCTCGCAGCTTCGCAGTTTGACTCGAATTGTGGAAAATGGCTTAAACCTGGTCTCGACCAGGTTTAAACCTACTATTGTTTTATCAATTTTGGTCCTCGATACGCTTAGCAACAAAGCCATGGCTTAAGCGTAATCTATCCCCATGAATACGATCTCGTCGAGATGATCGTGCGATCGGCGTAGGATGAGAGCAGGATTGGCTTAAGCTACCCCTATGAATACAGGCCCAGGACATTATGACATTGCCTTTCGTCGTCCTGTGTCTTGTGAAAGGCAAGAGGTACTCCATTTGTTTAAAAAAATGGCCGGGACGGCTCTATTGGTGTACCACAAGCACTCCCCGAGGGTTTATATTCCCTGCTGATTTTCAGGAAGCGATCCCTAAGATTTTTGAAGGTCTTTTTTACCAAAGTCAAGTCTATACGAAAGAAGAGAAAGGCAACTGTACATAGAATGGCCATGACTTGCAGCTGGTATGGTCCAAACCCTATAAGATCGATAACGCGAGATGCTATCGACATTGCTATTCTCGTGTTACTGATATAAACAATTGATCAACTGTGAGACTCCATAACTGCAAATTGAAGGATGCATTTGAAAGCCAGTATTGCTATCGCCTTGGGTGACGCTCCATTTTGCCATTCTGGTCGAGGGCATCAGGAGAAGTGTTACGATATTCTGATATCATCTGATCTACTGCAAGCTGTTAAATTGAACAGTTAAGTCTTGAAGTATGTAAAGAGATCCAGATACGGTAGTATACTTGAGTCATTTGCAGTCATAGTATAAAGGAATCATGTTCGTCTGAAAAAAAGCGAGGCAAATCAAAAATGAATTGGGATCCTTGAGTACAATGGAGGCTCTTTTTAATTTACTTATCTCATCGGAACTTATTTTCTATGTTGCAGATCGTGAAAATGGCCTCGCTGATAAGAAAGGTAGAAGGAGCGAAAATAATGTTTGCTTGTCGTAAAACAAAAGTTCATTAAACTTTGATTGATTTCAGACGAGGAGAGTATTTGTCTTGGAACACGCAAGTCAGTGGAATACAATAACGATTTCAAAGGGTTTTCGTCTGCTATTGTACGTTTTTATTGATATTTTGGATAACAAATCAATAGACAAGAGCTTGGAGAAACATGATAAGTGCAAAGTATTGACTGCCATTTCAATCGAGTTTTCGATCTTATTTCGTTTCATTCAACCAGTTATTGTCCGCCTTTTTTGAAACGTAATTCATGGGTTAGAACACTTCCACTGGTAATAAGGCTTACTAAGAAATTCTGACGTAACTATGGAGACCAGGACTAAAATTTTCAACTACAACCAAACAGAATATAATATACTCCTAGAGACAATTCCACCAGTTGTCAATAACTGCGTTAAACTGAAGCTTTGTCTCTTACTGAGTGTTCTTAAAAACGTTTATAAAGGACAATCATTCTTAATTTAGTTTTAAAACGCGTTTCAGTCAGGGAGGTGTTAATAGAATTGTTGGAGGACCAAAACACCTTGCCCAGTTGGCTCTCAAAATGCAAGAGCATGCTGGGTAACCGGGGGCAGATAACAAAAACAATGAAGTCAACTCACTGCCAGCAAGTGTCGCCATCGTATCGAAGTGCCTGGATAATCAAAACATATTTCGTCTGACACTGCCCGCTGGTTCTCTCTAGAAGCACACGTACACCCAAACCTACAGAAGAAAAGTACGGACAGCCATCTTCTAAGTACGCAACCCGAAATGCTTGTTTTGGTTTTCTTACAATCACAACAATGCGTGAATTGTACGCAAAGCTACTATCTTTCAACGATAAGCGAATATCGCACGATGTTTAGAAATGTACGAGTATTCAAATAGCCGTTTGATGCTGACATTCTTTGAGATCAGCTCCGAGATTTAAGCAGATCATTATTAGCTCTGCTGTCGTTTAGAGGATTCAGACTGAAAGAGGTGTTGATACATCACGACTGACTGTATTCCTAGAATCGCTGGTTTTGAAATTGATGGTTAGAAGCTGCCATTAGGCAAGCTGTCAAGAGGCAATAAATTTTGCATGAAAAGGACTTGGTAGAAACAAACAATGTTTATGATCGGTTTGCTTTTTAAATTATTGTCGGCGTTCATGATGCCCAAAAGTGGGCCTACAGTGAGGGTGGCTTAAGGGCTCAGTCTGTCTAGTCATACGTGTCACAAGAGTGCTTCTACACAGACATGAGTGTTCCTTTAGCACACAGATGTTAAAAGTTATTTGTACGTGTGTTTTGTAAAGGCGCAAGATACTTGTATCCTTAGCACACCACGTCTCCCACCTTGGGAGAAACAAACTTAATGTATTGAAACTGATTTACAGGACACTTCCAAAGGAGAAGTGAAATTAAAAAGGCGTCCTACTAACAACAATAAATACCTTATGATAGCCTTGTCTCCTTCAAGGAAGTATATTTTTACATTAAGGAAATTTAGTCTGCATGTATATCTGTAAAGAACTTTATGATCCGCAAATAATGTGATATATGACGAGAACAAAACAACTTAGATCATTAAAAGTCCTGTGACTGAGCACTGCTAGGGAAGCCACCGTTCTTCCCTTTTTTCATTCAAGAATGAGATAACTATTGTGACAAACCTATCAAAGCCAACTTCATCGAAGTCACAGTCATAAGAAGTCAATATGTAGTTCAAATCGTATCCTTCGCATCTATCATATGTAAGAATAACAAGAATTGAAATAATTCGAGTCCAAGTAGGTAAAATAGCAATCACAGTTATCCACGTCCCTCGTTGTCTCTGTAATGAGATCCACTGTTCAGCAGGTATTCGTCTATTTCTTGATCTTCAACCATTCATCTCCCTTGTTTTCTGTTAATTTTAAAGAAGAAATAGCAGCCATAATTATATCCAAGTAGTGAACAGCTAGTACAATTCGACTAACCAGGATTTTCTTTATTTAAATTTGTTGATTTGCTCAAAAACCAAACGTCTTTGAAATGAACCTCAGCCAGACTCCTTCATAAGGTGTCTTCATTCAGTTCTTTCGAGTAGAAGACCAAAACGTTGCTGCTAATTCCACGGCTGAAATAAATTTGCTGTATAAAATTTTGCTCATAAGAATAAAACTGCAAACTCCAAGTTGACCGGTGCTTGCCGTTGCCAATATTAGACTGAGCAGGGACACATTGAGCCCGGGTTTGCTTATATGATATCCAATCAGATTCAAATCATTCCCGCCTCGTGTCTAGGCTCCTGAACTGAAGTTAGAGGACTAGACACAAGGCGGGAATAGATGGACGGTGATTGGATGACTTTTCAAGAGATCGTTTTTTTCCCCCATATCATGTCATTCTCAAAATTTTATTGGCAACGGATGGAGCATGACATATTACTTGTGGACTACGAGGACAAAAAGGAAATGGTTGCCAGATATTTACGTATTTCATCAAGATTGTTTGACAAATACTGTATTTGGAGATGAGTAAGCCCTGAACTATTCCAAATGAGTAACATTATTGAGCAATGAGGATCACTGCCAAGACTTCACACTTGTACAGCCGGAACATTTGTAGCAGCATACGTTTTTTAAAGCCTATTTGAAATTGGGCATATCATCTCAGTTTTCTGAAGTAGAGATGGGAACTTTCTGTCCTCATGGAGAAAGAAATGATATTTTAAGAGAACAGATCATACTTCATCGCCGACGACTTTGAGGATTCTAGTCGCTTCGCTCGATGTGCTTCATCCTGGTCTTTGCCACCAATGATCAAAGGACTGTTTGCTTTTTTACCTGAATTGGACTTTGCTCGAAAGACATTAAATTTCGATAGCGTGCCTCTCGTATTCTATACATCATAGTGAGAAGAAAACCCGTTCTGTGCTTGAAATTCTCTGTTCTACAGTTTGGACTCGGTTAGAATTGTCAAAGAAGTGATCTCCCCCAATTAGTTTCGTTAGACTTTCTCTTCATGACTCTTCAGGGAGTGATTTTCCTGTTCGCCTTTTTGTCGCCAGCTAATCGTCTGTATCAGGATGAAATGTGTCTTTGTTGTCTTCTTACGAGTAGGGACGACGCTCTATACAGGAATGTACAATCCTTGTGTCCACGGTTGGTTATAATGGCAATAATCATGATAAAAATATGTTATCATAAGCTAGTGACAACTTGGCAGGCAGATCGTTCGAAGGGCTATAAATGTTATAAAAATTTGATGTAAAAGTAGGGCGAAATGAAACAAAACTGTGATTTCAATACAGCTGAGCTTTATTGCCTTTTACAATGTTGGAATGCTCAACTGCTACTGTTGTATTTTGAAACAAGGAAGTATCCATCTAGTGACATTTTTCACATTATATTTTGCTCTGCTATGTTTAAGTGGAGGCCAGGGAGAAATAAAACCAATAGGCAGCCAACGTTTATAAGGGATGTAAAAGTAGAGGAAGTTGATGTATGATGGGTACTCTGATAAAATTGTCCAAAGGGATGGAATATTAACTTCAGACAAATATTATTCTAGTGAATATTATCCTCAAGGGAAGCCTTTAATAATCTACTAATTTAAAATTACCTATTGTAGCAAGATAAGAAAAATATTGATATCTTTTACATGAAAAGCAAATTCAACATGCACAGAAAACATAGAGGATTTTGTTAATTGGCAGCGGAAGCAGCAAAACCTCGATTAGATATCAGTACGGGGCCATAAGAGTTTCCATCTCTGAGCAAAGTCACCATTATGAACAGCATCTTGTAGCCCACATGATCAGTGGGTAACTCTTGATATTGTAATTACATTTATGTCCCTACCCCTGGAACTAACAATATGAAGTGTAAACAAGTTGAAAGAGAAAAAAATCGGTGGTGTACTGAAGAACGAAATCAACCTGCCATCAGGGGAGGCGCCACTAAGTCAAAAGTTGGGTGCTGAAATATAATTCCCCTTTTCTTTTTAATTTTCATTGTTTTCTATGTCCTCTTTGCCAAGCAAAAACATACCTTGGCAAAAAAGAAGAAGCGGAGTGCTTAAAGACCCCAACTATTCCCGCTGCCACTGGTCACACAGTGAAGAAGGGACTCGAATTTTCTGTAGCAGAGTCTCGATTAAACGGCCGCTACAGTCGTTCTTAATGAAAAGAGATGTAGACTAGAAGAATATGCAAAGTATATTGTGTACCAAGTAGAGAAACAATCCTTATAGTCGTGCGGAATATTGTAATTTTCGGGTGGTTTCCTCTTTCATTCCATTTATAAGCTCTCGAAGCTAGAAGGATTTCCAGATGAAACAGGTCTTAAAAACCAACACTGTTAGTTCACTTATCAACCGATGCAGAAAAATTCAACGTAGTCAATAATTTGTGAATTAAGTGCCAACACAGCGTAATGAAAAGGCCCCGTACTGATATCTAATCCAGGTTTTGCTTCTTCCGCTGCTAATAAAAAGATCCTGTATGTTTTCTGTGCGTGTTGAATCTTTAGTTAGATTTCTCTCTTTTTAAATCTTCGTCCTCTGTCAAGTGTTTTCATGCAATGGTACTACTTTTCTCCTTTCCCGCTGTTAAGCCGATGTTGGTCGACTTTATGCATCGTGAAAGGAAGTAAAATTTTAGAAGACTTCGACGAAACTGCAACAACAGCATCCAGTGGAATTAAAAACCTGGCTTTTTCATTTTTTATTTTATTAGATTTCTCCATCTTGTACTATTTTACGTAAAGATTGACTGTATTTCGCAGTAAAACGCTTTTACAGAGTGACGCTGATAACTTTGGCCTCGTTTTCACGCTGAAAAATGATTACGTTATTGTAATTCGGGAAGTGTCTATTCAAAGACATCTTATGACAAATCCCTAGACCACCATTGTCTGTAGTCATGCAGTGCGAAATTTGAAGCCCAGAACACAGCTCCAGATGACAATGCATTGTGGTCTAAAAATGGAAAGTTTAACAGATCATAGGCACAAAAGTATCTTGAGACGACAAATACCTCTGGGAACCTGAGGAGAAAACAACCATACTAAACCAACCATTAAAATAACTGCAATATTTCACAACCTTTTTTTAAAAAAGTCGCTTGTCTCGTTATCTCATGCTCATTGCAAATACAATAGCCACCCTCTCAACCAAAAGTGTTTACTTTATTTGTTAAACTCTTTAAGTTACGTAACCGTCATCGTCTTTTGAAGCAGCAAACTTTAGCTGAAGTCACTAAATGAGCTAATCTGAGAAGTTGATTTACCACAACATCTGGTATGAGAATATTCTTCAAACTATTTTTATATACAGTACAATGATATTTGTCTCTATCTATTAAGGCCTTTCAGTTCTTTATTATAGTCTTCCGATGCATTTACGGATGATCATTGCAGTAACGTAATAATATCACAATGAATTTTTAAAACAGAGAAAAGCCTGGCACTGTTATTTCAATCCAACTAAAGACAACCAGTATTCAAGTTTCAAATAATCAATTTCCAAATCGATGATGGATCTGATATCACAAATTTAATTTTGTGTAAAACCACACATTAAGCTTAACAGTGACATCTTTCCTATTAAAATATTTGGACAACAAGTCTGATGTATTTACAGCTGTTAGATTATGTCTAATGCTCACCTGCGTAGCATACAATACAAAGTGTCTTTAACTGGAAATGTTTCAATAAGGCGGGACCTGGCGCCACATTGAAATCTCAAATCTGAAATAAGGACTGTAGATAGAATAAAATGTTTAACAATAGCAGGTGTTGATAGGAAATGCTTGGAAAGAGAAATAGGATTCAAGGAAGATCTACTTGGGAGATAAAACAATATGGTTTTTAAGAATGGAGCCTAGTTTCTGATAACGACTTGTATCTGTATTGAACGACTTTAATATTCTATGCATGCAACATCACTTTAAACTTGCATAACGCAGGCCTTAAAGTATCTCCAGTGTTAGTTAGAGTCTGTTTTATTATTCAATAAAGCAGATTAGTTAATCACTACCAGGTTTATCTCCACTACAAGGTGGAGTGTAGCTCTCAAAGTTTGGACTCTTCTTAAAATTACTTTATTATCAGTTTATTTTCATCTGAAGGCAATCTTACCTCCAATTCGTTTACTTGCATACATTTTCTTTATTTGTCAGCTCAGTGCGATTCAGGCAGGTTTGAACAATTTTGGATAAGTTTATTAATTTAGCTGTAAAAATCTTTGGACTGTAATGTATATTCTTGTCTGACAAACATTATAACGTACAAATATCTCTCAAGAGTATGACAAAGTAGAAGATATGAAGAAATATTTTCTCTAGCTTGTTTAGAGAACATGATTTTCTTATGTTATGGTTCTATGAGGGTCCATGTTCTGTGAATATGACCAAAGGGGTAGATTTAAGTGAATTAGCTGTTGTGAGATATCACTACAGCACAAAAATGTAAATTTCTGGGGTTGAAATTTTGGCTTTTTTTTCTAGTAGAGCTACAGTCAGGCATTCAAATACCCTGTTTGCATATCGACAGATCCAAATGGATCAGTATTTGTACTTGGACGGGTCAACCCTTCTATTACAATCCAAGCTCGTTTGTATTTGCTATCCGTACCATTCTGAGACTGTTTATGAGAATAGGAAAGGCTGGATCCAAAGAAGTTATGGTTTTAACACTTGATACCGTATTCAAACAGTTATGGAATGAAAGAGAGACAGAACAACTACACGTAGGAGATAAAGTTGACGTGAGCTACATTTATATTGACATTTTGATCATGAACATCTGATAAATTCAGCTTCAGTTAAAATCCTTTTCAAAATCTCATTTAAACTGTTGACTCATAAACACTGATAATTGTCTATGGGTCCTGGGTACGACTTTAAACTGCAACCGGTGATGATGCTCTGGTTCGGGAGATCCGGATTTACGGGGAAAGTGGAGCTACCCCTTAGTCATCACAGCTCCCTGGTTTACTCTGACCCGGGGGGGTAGCACCTGCCAGGGTTCCAGCTACAGAAAAATAGCTATAAAGCCATGTGGGCTTGCTTTGAGGCAGGCCATGATAGACTATGGTACTGGCAGCTCACTGAGATAGTGTCTCAGTAAAAATACTCAGTCACCTGTACTGTAAACAGGAGCTCATAACTTAACAACAACATGGAACTTCAACATGAAAGTATTTCAGACCGCATCGTCCCTTGTGCAGGTTACCAAGGGGCACACCCCCCAGTGGTACACCAGGCTGGGGTCGGAAAGTTAGCTACTGGTAAAGAGAGGTCTAGTCAGCCACTTCACCATTCCAGCCTAGTAAGAGCACCAAAATTTGACTCTCGACCAACAAACAGCAAAAAGAAAAGGAATGATTCCACAAAGAAAAGTGCATCAAAGAAACACTCGCACTGGAAAGTCCAAACTATTAATGTACTAACAGCATTTGATGATATGTTATTGCCTGACTGTTTAAGGCAATGTATATGAGCAAAGCTTGTTATATTCTGCTTCCAGGAGTTCAGGAGACTAGGTAGTGGCTCAGTGAGTTTGGATATTGTAGTAGATGACCAGAAAACTGATTGGAATGTATGGTGGTCAAGAACAAAAAGACAAGGATGCCAAGGTGTTCTGATAGCAATAAGAAAACACCGACACATAACAGTAGAAGACATTGGTCACGTATTGTCATGTGTCATGTGGCTTGATTGTGGATGCCATGGTATGAAACTTTGAATTGTGTCTGCCTATGCCCCAACAGAGGAGGGCTCTCTCCACCAAAAAGAAGCTTTCTATAAAGAGCTGAGTCAGGCATCCATGGTCAAGAAGAAAAGACAACTGATAGTTTGTGGGGACATGAATGCAACTGCCGAGTACTGTAAGAGTTCCATAGGACTGCACACATTCAGGAGCAAACGGAGAGAGATTTGCGAATTTCTTATCAATGAAGGCTTGTCCTCTCGAACACCTGGTTTCAACATAAGAAAATTCACAAAGACACATGGTATTCCAACGCTGGCAAGTTTTCTACAACAATCGATTACATCTGCCTTAGCAAATGGATTATAAGTCAATATTCTGTTGATTGTCGCGTCCGAAGGTCCTATGTTTTCAACAACAGTGATCACCGACTGTTAGTTTGTCAATTCAGAACACCCATCAGGAAGCGTGATCATGTCAAATTTGTAAAAAAGCAACCAAAAGCAAAAATGTATGATATTGGTAGCCTTAAAGATGAAATCGAACTTCATAAGCAAAGTTGACCAGTTATGCAGCATGATTGACCATAACACCGGGGATTTAGCAGACTGCACCAAGTTAGTGAACATTCTGGAGGATGCAGCAAAGAGTATCCTACCAAAGAAGGTCAAATCTAAAGAAACAAAACCGTGGGATGAAGATCAAGAACTGAGTTTACACCGTAATCTGAGAAACATCACTGATAGAAACACCCAAAGAGCTGAATTTAAAGCTATCACAAAGAAAATTCAGAAACAATTTGATCACTTAAGAAACTTGCATTATCAAGGACAAGCCGAGAAATTAAATAATGCATTTGAGGCAAGAAATCTTGAAAGGTTGTTCAGAATGTGTAAAGAATCGAGTTCAAATAAGAAACCACTTGAAACTCACGAATATGTCGACATGCGCATTACCATCATAGGCACAAATTTCGCAAGGGCACAAATTTCGCGCGACACCGGAACGTTTAAAGAAGGGTAAGGGTGGAGCAACAAAATTATCAAGAATACAAAACGAGTAGCACAATTAAAGGTTATGTGAAATGTATAGAAACAAACAGACATGCTACATGTAAGCATTGTTATTCTATACACCCTGGATAAATACATAGCGATGAAGTTGTGAAATATGCTGGTTCGAACGGATTGGTATAAAACTGACAACTCCAAAATTTGTGAGGACTGCATTTATTTCGTATTTACGAAAGTCTTGATTAGAAGAAAAATATATTGAATGAGTCCAGTTTATTTACTTTCGAATATTGACGATATTACTAAATCCAAGCGTGAAATAAGCCCTTAAACGAACAAAAAACAATCTATCTTAAAAAAACCTTAACGTTCTGAATTCTGACTATCCAATCTGAAAACTGTATAATCTCTGAAGTACGTTTACATTTGCCTTGTATTTCAACACCAAAATTACGTTCACTTGTGACGATATTATGCATCATGCTGCCTAACTAGATAAAAGGTAATATCATCTGTGCGTCTGTGCAGTTAGCACTCCATCGATATTGATAAGTGTTGTAATCAGGTTTGTTAAAGTACCGTGTGAACTGTTCATCTTGTAAATCAAACAGAATATAATACAAGCGGTAAGCGTAAACAAAATATGATATGTTGGCATGTGTGAACCAGCACCAAACAAGTTTACATCCGATGCTGAGTACCTGGTCCCCATGGTAACAATGTAAGGTTTCCCAACAAATGATGTTAAGAGTGTAAGGCCCACGTCAACCAACAAGTTAACAAGGATGAAGAATATTTTGTTAAGGAAGCAAACATGTGTATGGGGTTGGGAGCAAATTGATTGGTTGAATAATCATAGAACTCGCTGCTTTAATGTATCAAGATTTATAAGGACTTTGGTTAGCATCAAGCGGACAGGTTTTCCTCTATGTTGTTCACAACAGATTAGTTAGAGAGGTTGGGCTTTCTTAGTAGAGTGAGGTGCTCTTCGTGAGGATAACCTGCTGTTTTTCTACATTATATCGTAACATTTCAAAAACCTCGAAGAGTATCGGCTAGGGATGGTAAGAACATTAATCTGATTTTGCAAATGAAGTATCGGGGATACTTAGCTAGCTGTTTCGTAACGGAGAGGCAAGCCACTCCCTGGAAAACCCGTACAATTTGCTAGGTTGTTTCAATGTTTTAAAAAGAAATCCCTAAACAGGATCTCCTATTCTCTGTGTGTCGCACGACACAAGGAGTAAACCCTTTCGCTGCTAGGTGTGGTGAGTTACAAGCAGTGGCGGCTCGTGGTCAAAATGTGTGTGTGTGCAATCGTGGGCATAACCAAGGGTTTGAGTAAAACTGGGCGTGACCACTGGAGTTTTACAAATTGGATAAAAATTGTACATGTTGTTCTGTGTTGAAATAATCTGTCAGTCGAACTCATTTCAAAATACTCACAAATTAAATACTTAAAAGTTATAAATAAAAAATAATATTTTGTCACAAAGTCATTATAATCCAGCCTTATTGATTAGTAAAGCACATTCGTTCAAGTCACTTCACAAAATGGTCTGGTCAGAAACTCTTAATTTCGAGCTGTTCGGGTGATCTCCTTATAACAAATGGGTTTTTTTATAACGTCTAAGGCTATTCATACTGTCACTAAACTTAATAACAAGGGCCGCGGAAACAAGTCCGTAGCCAGGGTTAGAAATTTTAAAGGGGCTATTCCGAACTTGTGTGTGTGGGGGGGTATCTATCAGTGTGCAATATCTCAGATTGTGTATCAAATTTTCTCCCAAATGTAATTCCGTTACCATGGAATTACCCATATATATACTTTTCATCTCATTTGGACCTTTTTGTGACCAATCAATTGGCTGGCAGCATTTGCAAAATCTTAAGAAGCAATCAACCACCCCTTTCCCAGGGCTTGCTAAAATTACTTCCAACTACAGGAATTCCCATGTTTTCAACTTGCCTGAAGAGGCTGAACCATGAAAGGATACTTGCATTCTGAAGATAGCCAATTTGACCAGATTATATCCTCTTCAGTCCATGGAATTTCACTTTGCTTATACAAGCAGTCTAAGAACACTGCTACTACTTCTACCCCATTATCCTTTGAGTCAGAACCAATAAGGAAGGTGTGCCACTTTGATTGGTATGCTGTTGCTGCAGTGAATAGCATCACATGTTTGTGAAACCACTGAGCACTTTGAATCTCATCTTGGTACTGGCACAAATAGTAAAACGCTAAGTTGATTTTAGCTCATGTGCTTGCAAATTTTCTAAATCAAATTGAAAGAGCTTACTCTGAATTCTATTGATGTTAATATGTTGATGTGTTTCAATACACTTTGCTATTCACTTTTAGTATCTTTCATATGTTATTTTGATTTTCAAGTTGACTGTGCAATTTCTGAGCTTTTGAATACTGCTCGTATGTAACTTGTCAGCATAGAGCAACAATTTATAGCAGAAGGTAGCATCCCCCAAAAGAAAATAGGTAATACCCTTTTGCTTACTAATAAAATGTTCATAGATGATGAACCTACACCAGTCATACACCAGTAAGATATTGACTGCTTAAGTAAGACTGTGTAAGTAAAAAAAAATTTTTGGATGAAGGCAGCCAAACTTTAAAATCTTGATTTGAGGAGAGATAGCCTCCTCAAAGTTTGGAGAGTATGGTTCTCAAAGGAACATGGTAAGGTAGAATTTTGCCTCCCATTTTTCACACCATTTTACCATATTAACAACTTTTCTAGCCTGGCAAAGGATATATCTGGTCACATATGAAAACTCTGTTACAAATTTTATGGTTTTTGCATCAAGCACCCTTTTGGTGTATGCCTTGACAATTTTACCAATAAAATTTGGCACATGAATGCCATCAGTTTTGTAGTGAACATGGCAGATTCTTGTTACTCTTGCAATAGCTTTGGCAACAGATTGGGCAGTTCTGTGAGGTAATGTTTCTTTTTACCAGATTCTTGTTCTTCTACTGGCTGGTGTCTCTTCTTTGACCTGCGCTTTTGTTTCTTTTAAATTGTCTTTCCTTCTCCAGTTGGGCTTCTTTCTCCTCCTCTTATTGGGTCACATTCTTCTTTGCTTGATATCTTTTAATTTATCCCTTTTTCATGGACTAATCTGGACCTTTTATTTTCTGCTGCCTTTTGTAGTCTTAACTGTCAACATTACTTTTATACTTCTCTGTTGGTAGAGCATGGCCAGCCCCAAAATCACTCAGTGGCATATATACCAAATAGAGATATTCTACATATCCATTACAATTCAGGTCTTGTCATTACACTAACAAATATGAAAGAATAAAAAAATGCCTTCCCATATCTTCATGATATCAATTTGCAATTCAAAGAAACAAAAGCAATAATGCACTGAGAGGAATTATAGGAAATTACCAAAAACGATCATTGGAAGTTTCTCACAACTCAGGTGGGCTTATATTGAATCCTCTCTTCTCAACCAGGAAGGTACCCAGGGTTGGAAATTTGGTGGCGCTATTCTGAACTGTGGTGGGGTGCTAACTTGCAACTGCTTAAGGAAAGGCAAATAATGATTTTGAACCGGCCATTCCTACCCCCCCCCCCCCCCCCCGCCTATTAATATTTAAGTAATCTCCCATCCATAACAATTTTATGAGCAGGTACTTTGGTGGGCAATTAGACAAGATCTGATGGCCTTTTATGAGACTTGAGGAAGTGCATTACAGACGTTAGCAGTAACACTGTGATTGAGCAGGAGGGTGAGGCTGGATGAGGGGAGACAACCATGACCTCGAATAACTTGCTGCTGTTTGTATTTTTTATTGCCTACGTTTAAGAAGTTGCAGTTGATTCTAAACATTCATTCTTGACTTCATTTTTAAACTTTTTGTCTTTTTCATTTTTACATTTTTGGTCATTGTCCACCCTATCTATCCCAACCCCCTCTTTTACTATGTTTTGGGGGATTTTTCCAACCCTCCCATTTGTTCCAACCCCTCCTTCTATTAGGCAACCAAGAGTACAAAGATATTAGTTTATATCATGATCCACAAAACTGTTGCCTGGCAGTTTCATATATACTTACTTGATCTAAAAACTACCCAATGGTTGGAAGTCAATCTATAAAGACTAAAGTAATGATAAATGGTAGAGATGTAAGGGCAGTCAACGAACATGCACTGTATCCTTAGATGGATACAAGAAACGTGAAGGTAGTAATGCTTTGTAGTGTCAGTTATGCAAGTACACATGCAATGCAGTTATTGCAAAACGCAAATTACATACTGATGTGACCTTCCAATGCAAGACATTTACAAGAGCATAGACAGACATAACAGGCTCTCTGGTAGTTAATGATGATAATTAGTCTGAAGATATTGTTCAAGCATTGCCCTATCTCAATGACACACTGGGTGCAACAAGGGGTGCAGTTAAATTAGGTGTAGCCATCCTAGAGATAGGGAGTTGCAAAAATTCACAAACAGGAGGCAAACCATTGTTTAAAGTGTGAGGAACTACATTGATCACGTGTAGGGCAGTGGAATGGTCTTCAGACAAAAGTGAAAAGGCTATTTGGAGGCATACACTGTTGAGCCACACAATCTGATAGGGTCTATGATATGGTTGGTGGTCATTTACACTGAAATGTATCCATTCTGTAGCTTGGGCATACATCAAACATCTCCCTTGTTTCCATATTTACACCAAACAAGGGTTATTGAATATTGTGTCACATGTGCTGCTTGAAGATCCCTGTTTGGAGTACTTAAAAGTTAAGGGGATTGAAAGCTAAAAATTGACTAGAGTTACTAGCATTGAAAAAATTGTGTTATGCTTTATGAAAGTGAAACTTGACCTGTTAAAGAAGATCATGTCATCAGACTAGAAAAAATAGAAAGAACGATTAGATGGATGTATAGCATCAGTCTGAGACAAATACCTGCCAAGAAGGAGTTGTGGAACAGGCTCAATTCAATTAGTGCAAGGAGCATTTACAGTCTACAATATTGCAATGGTATGGTTGTTTGTAAAGAATTAAGGATAATGCTTGGCCTAGTTGATGCAGGATACTAAATGCTGATGGAATTAAATAAGAGGGAAAGCAAGAGAGACATAGTCTGCAGGGCTTGAACATGATGCAACAGAAATACGATGATACGATGATGATCATCATCATGGTCATGATCAGCAGCAGCAGCAGCTGCAGCAGCATCATCATAATCATCATGATGGCCATTATCACCACCATCATCATGATCATGATCATGACGATGAAGAAGAAGAAGAAGAAGAAGAAGAAGAAGAAGAAGAAGAAGAAGAAGAAGAAGAAGAAGAAGAAGAAGCAGCAGCAGATGATGATGATGATGAAGATGATGATGATGATAATGGTGATAATGATGCGGTACGTACTTGTGATTGCAGCCTACTCTGCTTTCAAGAAACTACAAATAGCAAATCTTCAAAACAAATGCACCCATAAGTGACAACTTCCGTCAAACAGACCACAATTTCAAGGGATCTTTCATTGATACTTAATCATTGTCAAATACCGTATTTTTACCCTTATTATCCTACATTATGGTTCCCTAGAAAGGACCTTAACTTAACATCTTATTGACAAGCTAAATGCAGGGGCAGTTTTCCGACGTGTGGGGCCCTGGGCACTTTCCAACGCGGGGCCCTATTAAGGAGATGTATATTTGTCAACATCTCACCCAGTTTAGCTCACATACTATTGGGCTTTCACAGTACCTATCGTGTGTAATGATTCTTATATGCAGTGCAGCGTGTGTATACATCAAAGAGTATAGCTTGAGCGCGGGGCCCTGGGTTACCGCCCAGTCCGCCATACCCTAAAGCCGCCCCTGGCTAAATGATACAGACACAAGAATGCCTCGTGTTGTACGTACACAAACCATGGCAGCAGCACCCTGCAATCAAAGAATTATATGGGACTGGCCCTCTCATAGCTGACGTAATCAAGAAAAGGAGAACGAGGTTTGTCGATCAATATTATCGCGGCACAAATGAATTAGTCAGTGAACTTCTTCTTTGGACTTCTGTACATGGAAAAACATCAGCTGGTAGACCGAAGAAAACCTACATTGACCAACTCTTGCATGACGTGAGTCTACAAGTTGACGATTTGAAACATGCTACGAACGACCGATATGACTGGGGGATAAGAGTTGAATTAATCCGGGCTACCCACCAAACCGTTAACGTAACCTTTATGTTAAAATCTCCTGCAAACTGTTGCCCATTTTTGTCTACATGGTTGCTTTCAACTAGAAAACTTAAAATGGTTTTAAACTTGTGTGCATTTGCCAATTGCATAGAGATATACTTGCCTATTTTGCTAAATCTATATTAACAGATATTGCCTATTGTTTTAACAATTTTACGGTTTTAAGGAACGTCTTAAATATATTTCGCTAGTTGCTTGATGCATTGGCGCAATTCTTTATAAATGTAACGCAAAGATGACTCGTCTCATTTCTGGTCACCACAAATGTTTGGCTACTCCCTTGTTTCTACTCTTGACTCAACTCTTCACAATCAATGCAACTTCAACTACAATCTCGATTCCAACTGTTTTATTACAACTGACATCAAACATATATAACCACGCTAGTTAATATTATTGCACAACAGAAAATACCCACATAAATTCAGGATTGGAATATCATTGGGTCGGACCTTGCCTCAACCTCGTTCTGGAATGGGCTTAAGCAGTGGTTTCGTAAAGACTAGTGTTTCGTACTTTGATATTCGTT
The DNA here is from genome assembly GCA_010016025.2 of Alatinidae sp. Z8VKAUB7J3. NCBI lineage: Eukaryota > Metazoa > Cnidaria > Cubozoa > Carybdeida > Alatinidae > Alatinidae sp. Z8VKAUB7J3. Next base: position 20,947,885 of record JAAAKM020073195.1, read on the forward strand.
GTACCTTATTAACATGATTATTACAACATTCCATCTGAACCTACGACAGTATAAGGGACGTCACAACAAAACATGTAAAACAATCAGAATAGGATACGTTTCTTTACGTGAGACACTGGTTTAGAACGGGGAGATCTTGGAAAGGTTGTGATGGACTGCGTCTATTGTAGAAGAGTTGTGAAAGACATATCGACAATAGTCGCAAGATGATGATGATGAAGATAATGGTTGTGATCCTTAATTACTGATGAAAATTAGGAGAATCTCGGCGGAACTTGCTAGACGAATACGGTAGCTCCAGGTACACGTATCTTTAAAAATCTTGTCATGAAAACAACTAGGAAAAGTGAATTTCCACTCTCCGTGAATATATTATGTTTCAGAGACACTTTAGTAATTACCGATGCCTTAGTATACGACCAGGACCTATGTAAATCGTTTCGAAACATTGAAGAATATTTCCCAGCCTCGGAATTTTCCCTCACTTCCATTTCTTCCCAAATCAAGTGTAAAAAATAGAGGACGACGCTAAGTGACAAGAAACAGCATTTTAAAGAGATCATTGCAGTGTTCATGTTAAACCCAATCGAATGTTCAAATTCAAACATTTAAAAGAGACCATTGCAGTGTTCTTATCAAACGCAATATCAGACCATGAAATGAGTTTTGAAATTAATCATACTTTAAGCATAATTTCAGGCTCAATTTAGGAAAATCTTAAGCATCTTGGGATTAAGTCCAGTTTACCAGCATGCTTATATAAAAACGAGTGTATGGTTAAAGTGGTAAGGAACATCGTACGTAAGTAAGGGAAGCAGAGACTAAAAGACTTTGAGTCCTGTTCTTAGTGCTGCTACTGTTGTCAATGTGTTAACTTGTGAGAAAACATTTTGGGTGTGTTCATTAGTGTGACCATGATCGACTTTTAAAAATAGCAATCAGGAAAAGTTGCCCCGAATGTGGCTGGCCTTCGGGGAAGAACTTTCTTCCAAGAAGGAGTTGCACTAAAATATATTCCCTCCGATTACGATGCGTGATAAGACGACGATAATAGAGAACACTCGAATTTATGATATACAATCTTTTCGGAACCTCCGTACTTTACTGTTATATTACGTATTGTGATTCGACTTACTACTGTGTTGCGATTGAGTTACGATGATTTGCGATTCAGTTGCGTTGATTTGCGATTGTACATACATACATAATTCTTAACCTGCTATACCATCTCGGTATCTAAGGCATCAACTTGAGTTAAGTTGATTGACCAACAATCTTTCGTTTACGACAGTTCCTCAAAAATGTTTCCATCGATATCCCCAGATCTACGTACAATATAAAGATTACATTAAGACTAGTTCCATAATAAATAATGACTAAATGATTAACTTGACAAAAATGTAATGACATCTTACCGATCGGGCCTTTCCACCAACCAGCTGGCTGGGACTCGAGTATCAGCTACTCAGCTGGGCGACTTCGCCTATACTAATTTAGTTTTTTGAGTTTTCCTTATTTATATGTCAGTCCGCTGACCACTCGCTGCAAGGTACTGCAGTGACACCGAAGTCAAAGTCAGATTACTTTTGAAAGTGAAGGAACAACTAATTAACTAACAGACTAACTGAGATGCTAGTTTTTACTAAACAAGTCTTGTGTTGCTTGTAATGGGTGATTGGTCTTTAGAAAGTCTCAATATTTTTCTTGTGACAAAATTCTATATATGGCTATACGCAGTAGGTTGTCACTGGCAGTTATTGAGCGTGACCATGTACTCCACATGGTAATCAGAGGAGTTCGGTTAAATATTGGACTTCTAAATAATAGCATCTAAATATGCTACTCAACAGATGCTATTATTTAGAAGTCCATGCGTTAATTCAAAGAAAATGCTACCATCATTAACAAGCTTTTCTATTTTTTTGGGTAGATTTTGAGTACACCTCTAGCGCATACTCTATCTTCTTCTTCCTCTTCTTCTTCTAGAGGTCCCACTGTCTTCTGTCCTCTGCAGTATGAATTGTCTCTTCTGTTGACAATCCAATCATCTTACATATGCTCTTTAAGTAAGAACGCCACTCTTTGTCGTCCTTTGTCTCTTTTGCCTTTAATCATTCCTGTTAGAATAAACTTCTCAAGTTCGTTTTCCCTGATGATGTGCCCTAGGGAGTGCATCTGCCGTTCTCTGATTGTATAAAAGAGAAATTGGGTCTTTTTACCAATCCTGCGCAGAACTTCGACATTTGATGTATAGCTTGTCCAGGGAATGCGTAACATGCAATGCTTATACAGAATGCTCTATTAAGGACGGAATGAAAGACAGGTCCAATGGGTCCAGGCCAAGGGAACGTATATGGGAAGGGGCTTTCCATGGATAAATTTTCGCTGAATGTTTTTTGAGGTCATGCATGGGAGGCTTATACTTAAGGTGCTTATATAGAGAGATGTTTGAAGAGCCGGGTTAAGGATAGACCCGATAGGCCCTGGCCCGTTTTCAGAGAGGAGCTTTTCCATGGATGAATTTTCGGTATACGTTTGGTGGGCTGTAGACTAGTAGATCCTGACCTGGTGCCCAGTAACCCACTTTCTCCGAAAGTTTGTTGTTTAAATTTTTATTCGCGTGAAGACGCACTAGTCGCTAGCAGCTGATGGAGAGTTATTCTGCGAGAAGTTCACTTTAACATGCCTGATTCCTACTTCGCTAGTGCCAAGTCTTGACAAATTCCAATTTCACGATTCCTGCAATAGCTGAAAACTTGCTCTATATGGGATAGTTAAGTTTTCTTTGAGCATATTCATGTAATTGATTGTATTTATTCATATGCAGTTTATTTTCCCTTGTGGTTGGGATAAGTGCCAGTCTGTGCTATGTGTTAGAGGCCCCCAAATCGTCACCAGGCTAAGCGCCCCTGAACTTAAGCAAGTTTTATTTGTTTATGGATTACACGTCAGTTGGCAATACCTCAACGTTAGAGCAGACCATGTGAACAATTCTTATTGAATCTCTTTGTTAATAGAGTACTTAAGTGATGACGCCACAAAACCTTTTTTCCAGGAATCCCAATAATATCTACGTCACAGTGTTAACCCTGTCGCCAAAAGCCCGTATAGAAAATGTTGTGTTCAAATATCATATCAACAGTGAGAATCTGCTCTTTAAATTTGCAAAATTCCTAAAGGAAACTCTGTTAATTTTGCTCAGTTCATAAGATTATGAACTGGGTTCAGATAACAAGAATTTGATGGGAATGATTCAAAGTTTGAAAGCGCGTATCTTGACGATTGTCCAAGATATCGTTCTCAAATTTGGATAGATTGTCAGTATCAACAAGAAGGATGCAATCAGTGCAAAATATTATCAAACTTCTGATATTCATGGAATTGTGACGTCACACTTTAGTACTAAAGTGTGACGTCACGATTTAATGAATATCAGAAATTTGCTAATTTTTTCGACTCGTTGTTTTCTTCTTGTTGAGATAGACACCCTGTCCAAATTTGAGAACCATACCTTGAGTAATCGATGAGATATGCCCTTTCAAACTTTAAATCATGCCTATCAAAACCTTGTTAAATGAACCCAGTTCATAATTTTATGAACTAAGCAAAATTAGCAGTGTTTCCTTACTGTCTTTTCCAAATTCAAACAGCCATTTCTCATAGTTGATACGAGATTTGAACGCGAGAGTTTGTATACGGGCATTTGGTGGCAGGGTTAACACTGTGATATAGTAATAATTGCGATTCCTCGACGTCATCACTTTAGTCCTCAATTGAGACAAGGGCTGTTATGACAATGTATGTGCTGTTGGATTAAAGGTTAGGCAATTTCCTGATGTCAGAGTAGACTACCTGATGAATTCTTAGTTGGGTAAGATCTTCGTTAATTCTGACAAGGGCCATTGTTATGACAAGATATAGAGGCCCTGTTGTGTTGAGCACATGCTTCATTTCCTTCTTAGACAAAAAACTTGCGTACCTTCTCAGTTATGTTTGTTATCACGGGACCAGATCACCACAGGGGTTAGACATTTGGAACCATTTTATGGCGGAAATGTCTTCCGTTCACGAAAGTAACTCAGAATCATTAGATGTGTTAGGTTTACATACATATCTGGTAGAGTGTGCCTTCAGTGCTGTAACGGATGTATTAACAAAGAAACGTGGTAGCCTGGACATGACAAATCCAGGTGATTTACGGCTGAAATTGACAAGATTATTCCTGATATTTATGACCTCGTTCAAAAGTATCAAACTCGAGGATCTCATTGAGATGAACATTTCTAACTTTTTATGGTGGAGTTTTGAATAATATTGATATCAAATAAAGACATTCTGTGGTTAAAAATGCTAAGCTTCGTTTTTTGCAAGGGTTCTGATCGCTGCCAGAAAGTGGGGAGGGTGACGAAACATGCGGATGGCGCATACAGTGGGATATGGCACTTTTAGCACATTTTAACAACAGGGGAAGGGAAATAACGGCCACAATGGTTTTTGGAGGAGAAAATATGGACTACACTACATAAAATTTTTCCACGTGAAAAATGCGTGGACAGATTTTGTTTCCTCAAACCCCCAAAAAGGGAGGTGGCTAGTCCCATCCATTCTATCCAGGGTCTGATCCGATTTGTCATTGCAATTTTATGAGCCAAGGGGAGGAATGAGCTAGCAGTTTTGGCCCAGGGGAGGAAAGTGAAAATAAAGGTTGAGAAGCACTGGTTTAGGCTATTGAGTATTTCCAGAAGAATGTTCGGATCTATCAGAGAACAATCAATGATGATCAAACAATCATCCAAGTACCTCTTCCAATTGTTGGTTATAAATTGTTGAATGTCTGGGCCCCACTTTTCAGCACAAAGTTTGTATAATTTTTCTTCAATAAAAGCCATTGCAAGGGGAGCATAAGTGGGTGCAACTGTTGTGCCCATTGCTGTCCCCTGGATTTCTAAATATCTATTCCATGAAATAGAAGGCTGTTATATTTTAAAACAAATAAAAGGTTTTTATTAATGAAGTTGTCTATAAATCGGTCGGGTTTAGTCCCAGGGAATTTCTCTAGCCAGTGCGAGACGGCCAATTTTCCTCAATCGTGTGGAATGCTGGTATAAAGACTGACCACGTCAAATGATGTCATAATCATGTTGGTATTAGTTTCTCTTTGGCATTTATCAAGAAGTCTTTTAGTTGGGCATTCAGGCCCGGCTACAATTAGCCTGAGTTTAAGGTCTTCTGGTTCTAGAAATTTGAGGATCCTCCAAATTTCCTGCGCACAACTTAGGTTTCTTTTATTTCCATTTATGGATTGCTTATTGTAAAATAGGAAGAGTAGCCTCGTTTCAGACATTCTTAACTTAATTGTCCTAATGAGGTGTACCTTAATATTCTAAGGTGTATGCAATAGCAGGAGTAGAAAAGGGGGCGTCCTTTTCAAGAGGGCACGTGGCCTCCAATAAGCTTAATGCAGCCTCGATCCCTAATTATTTTCTACTCTTAGCACCTATTCCATTACTCCCAAGAGATTACTGGATTACTTCAGCAAATGCAGCGAAGGCATGTAAACAGTGTGACTTTATTCACTGGATTAGGTAAAAACATGCATTGCTGTGTTGTGCTGGCGCTCGATTTCTCCAATGCCTTATATTTTCTACAAATGTAAATTCTATTTGATACAGTAATGTTTCCGACAGAGTTTGAGAAAAAAATGTATTGATATTAATCCATGAAGTAGCATAAGCGTAAACAAAACTACTGAAATTTGTAGTGTTCACTCCCATACGATGACTTTTCTGTGTAATTCAATTGTGCAAGTTTTTGGTTAGAGGCGAATTAGAAATGTATCGCGATTTGGAGTAATCGGTTATCGAAAAAAAATTACCAGTTTCTGACTCTGTCTGAAAGGGGCTTCATTTATGTAAACACGCGCCAAATCCTATGTGCAGTTGGCTAACAAGGGATCTTAGTAGTATAAGCTACATATGGAACCATAACCTTTTAAAGTGAAACATTCCAGAATAAGAGATATTTTGATAAAATTCAATCAAGTGCACAGTTCCCACAACTGCTGAATTGTAATCAGGCACCATCGGTTGAATGGAGAATACACACAGAAACTAATATGTTATAATTTGAGTCTCCAGTTATATGATGGGAAAGCCAAACCAAATGATGTTGTAAGAGGTAAATTAAAACTGGAGTTCAGACCCTCTTTTATTAACTTCAGGTTGCAATGATGGCCCTCCATTTCTTCAGACCCCCTTTTACACTGAACTCCGGAGTTACATTGAGTACAATTCGCAACAGAGGTTTTGGGAGTCTATAAAACATCTTTTCTTGAGCTATAACAGGGGTGGACAACACTTTTTGTCCGCTACTCACCATTTAACACTTCAGCATCAAGTTGTGGTCAAATCACAGTCTACTGCATGTGAAGTACATTTTGTTCTTGTACAAAATATACATATGTTAAATCGGAAAATTTTATAAAGACACTTGAAAATGTATATATAATTGCGTACTTTCATATAAAATAAGTTATATACTATGTTTCAAATATTTTAGAAAATGAAACTTAATCAAAAAGGTAATGAAATCCCGTTAAATGCAAACAAATGGGTGAGCCAGATCCAACCATAACATGAGTCACATACGACCTACAGGTGGAGGGATGCAACGATAAGTGTTTAAGGATAATTGTATTCTATTCTAGCCCAATAACTGAAAAACAGTTTCCACGATGTTAAGAACAAATACACAGTGTTTCTTATTTCCATACCACCACCTCTGCCACGCAGTCCCAATGCATTAAGCTATTTAATGGCTTCAACAGGCTTATCAATATAGTTTGCAAGACAACTAACTCTATACTTACATTTTGTTCCATATATGTGATACAGCCATCTATAGTTGTAAGTATTGGAATAACTGACTCTCCCGAAATTGAAAAGTTGATACCAGCAATTTTCTAGTGAGAAAGAAATGCATTTGAAATACCACATACCAAATGCAATAAAATACAATCCAATACAACAAATTATTGGAAATATGATTTTTATTTTTTATTTTGTGGACTGAAATAAACAAATATAATACAATCTGTACCTTTCCATACTTTGTGAATTTTCATGCTCCCTTCGTTTCAATTGTCAGGACAAAATTGACTTAAAATTACCAAGAATACACATTACAATACATATACACATTACGTAATGTCACATTACAATACACATTAGATAGCGAATAATGACACTGACAATATTTGTTGTGGTGGAGCAGCAACCTGCTAAAGACAGTCTTGCATAAAACCTCTCTCTCACTACATTGGTGAATAAAAATTCTAAACAATACCACAAAAGATAGCATAACGCTAATTTAAGCTTATAATATGGATAGCAGATGGCAAAAAAAGACAACATAATGCTAATTAAAAACACATAAGCCAGAGTGAAATGTTTATGATGGCTTTTGCCATATAACATATAACAAGCCATATTGGAAATAGTAATCTATTGTAACATAATACTAATACTCCTCATCATCTACAAAAATCTAAAACCATCCTATTTATCTTTACTTGTAACAATGTCATCCTGATAAGCACATCCCTGTTCCAATATTTTCTGCATTATTATTTACATGGAATATTCTTACCTTTATTTCTTTGCTTTAGCATCTATAAGTTTACTGGCTAATATACAAGTGGCTTATCTACAGGTCCATTTTTCAATAAGACTTTGATGGGCTTATATATAGGGGACAATGGAACTGATCGTGATGATGACGATCGTGATGATGATGATCGTGATGATGATGATCATGATGATGATGATCATAATGGTGACGATAATAACGATGATCAATTAATAAACTACTGACATTATGATGATGATCATAATGGTGACGATAATAACGATGATCAATTTATAAACTACTGACCATAAAATCCTACGAAATGTCCATAAAAATAAAAGCATTTCAAAAGAATTTCTTACAATCATCTCCCTGTCATTATACATGGGTCTATCACTACGGGCAACATTTTGAGAATTTATTGGCAAGTTAATGATGCTCATTTTCATAATATTTATTATCGTTTTCATCAACCTCATCAACGACATCCTTATAATTCCCATAATCAATTTTCTTGTCATCATTATCGTTTTCATCACCATCGTCCAAGAGTAAATCACCTTCAAGAATTTTCGCACACTATGCCCATTTAATGTGCTCTTTTATGATAATGATATGAAAGGCTGATAATGATGATGAACATCATTACGATACTTATTATTAGAAAGAGTTAAACGATAATGATCGTGATCGTGCAAAATTCTCATAACGTTGATGTGTATGGTGGTCATAAAAGGATACACCTTTTCGTTCCCCGTATCAGTTGATTTTAAGCCAGATAAAATGCGAACATTTTCGTCGTAACAAATAAGTTTATTTCAAAAAATAGATACCCCGCATAGGCACTGTAACCTCTCCCCAAAACTATTTGCTGTAACCAGTTTCTGGCGCAAAGCATCACGAAAAATATTGCGTACTTATACGCAGGTCCACGTAGACTCTACAGACTGCTTTTACAACGGTAAAAAGACTTATAATGTATACAAGAGATTCAGTATCCTACTTGAATGATCGACTCTGGTTCATGTTTCATTTACTGGTTTATTCCGACACAAAGCTTAGCAACAGTACGTCTACAACCAGATTAAAATATGAAAATTGTCATTAAAATTTATAAAAACGTTCAATTGCTAAAGCAACTAACCTTTGTATCTTTTTCGTGGACCTTGGCAAAGTTGCTGCATCGAAACTTCGCCTTTCCTGTAAAGAGAATACAGAAACTGACAAAATTAATGGTAGAAATTTTGAAGTATGAATAAAAACAATAGATTTTATGAAAGAATACATCAAACAAATGGATATGAGAGTAACTGTTGGCATGCCTTTCGTCTTTAACACTTGGATTCCCCATATAATGCCTTAAATATTCGTAGTATCGGCTTCATTTATAGCAGAAGTAGCAGAATTACTAAAGACTTACCGGAAGATGTCCAAATCTGTAATATCTAAGAGTGCGCAGCCACCTCAATCGTTGATTTTCAGTTCGTGTACATAAGTGATAGACACGATCTTTGCAACAAATGTTTATCACGTAGTGGAGATCTCCGATGGAGTATTTGCATGGTTCAATATTGATACATTCATCCATGTCAATTTGGCCTAAAATTGCAAGAAAATAATGAAACATCAGTACGAGGAATTGCCCATACTCTTCTTGCTGCAAATGCTAAGTGCATCCTGCAGCTATAAGAATGGTATCAAAATATCGGAAAAGGAAATAATCCCCATATCAATATCAGTGTCAGTGTCAGTATCAGTATCAGTATACTATACGTGCAAAGGCCAGTTTTGGTGGAATTAACCACCCTGATCGATACATTGGCCTACATTATGCGATGTTGCAGAAGTAGGACGAGGCTAAAAGAAACCACTGAAGCCAAAAATGATTCCACAATACTTTTTATATATGGTGCTTTACCCTTTGTAAAATGTTCAACGTATTGTTTCTTTCCAAGAACATAGGGGTTTAACGAGACTTCTAAACTTACTGTTCCCTCTTATTTCTTTACTCCCTATTACGATATTTAAATCTATGTGTTAATCATCATTTTATCATATTATCTACCTGTCTGCTTGTTTATTTGGTTTTTGCCATCTAAAGATACGTGTAGATATAACCTCTTCATTGACATGCCTATTAAATTATAGGACATTTAAAAGGTGCTTGGTGCTTGGTGCTTGGTGAATTATTTGTCACCCCTATACTTATCTAGTAGCAGAATATGCTATCTTGAACTGTAATGCAGCCAAAACTTCATGTCTGAACATATTCCTAACGCAAAATAGTAAATGCCTTTAAGACAGTGAGTGTGCCAAGAGCTATGAAAACCACTATTTTGTCAGAGGTGATGTCAGGCAAGTTATCAATTGCAGTAATCCTCAAGCAAACGCAATGAGGTCAACGAATCCTCAGCCCAACATAAGACAATTTTACCCACATCCAAGAGATTAACATCTCCGAAATCAATTATAAGAGATAAAAGCGGAAGAGACCGCTCACAAGAGTACTGCTCTTTCTTAATCGACCCTATATCAGAATGTCTGCAATCAAGGTCCATTTCGTAGATTAGTTTAATCAATCGCTGTGAAAACTCAGAGATTTTTAATCTTTAGAAGATTATAAAACGCTTTGCAATGTCATGCCAATGCTAGCAGGGTTAATCAAAGAAACTCAATGTAGAACTTTTCAGACTTTTTAATCGTTCATTTTCATGTGGGCATCAACGAGATTCTGCTCATGGCATTAAAACGATATGTCATATATATTGCACCTGTAAAAGTTTGGCCGTGCGAAATAAAGAAACCCAAAATCGACAACCACAATAAAATACTGTAATTGCAATAACCCTTGACATTTATACTGTCAAAATTTCCATACAATAGAAGTAATATTGCAAGCCCCACGGCAACGATTCGAAAATGGAGGGAGGGCAACCTTCCAACGTCTTTAAAAATCACTACACTTTCTGTTTTTTATAAACAACTCACTTTTTGAATTTCGCCCCAAAAGTTGTTTAGTTCTATGGTCAAAAACGCCCCCAAAAGTTGTTTAGTAGTTGTTTGTAGATTGTACTGATTAAGCATCTTGAATAATGATTTTGATGTAGAGGAAGAAAAGTTTGAAGTTGTTACAGGTGATGAGGTCGGAGACAGAAACATATTTGAGTTGTTACTCAGTGAAATATTGGCTGATGAGCTACTTGATGAATATATATAGACGTTTACGTCGACAGAAAGTAGGAAACAAGCTTGTTATGTTAATGTGCTTTTCTTTATGCAGTAACTTTTTGGCATGGGTTTTGTTACAGCTTTTTATTACTATGTAAAGCCTTTAAATGTTATGTTCCATAGCTACCCTTAGAAATTGTATTTTTTGTTACCATTCTATTAAGTATTGATTTGCCCTTAACAGTTGTTTAATGTTTTACATAGAAATTCGCCCAAAGTAAGTTGTTTATAAGTTGTTTAAAGTTTCAGTACTTTCTGGGGCGGTTATTTTCTGGGTTGTTTATAAAAAAAGAGTGTAATGTCATTATTGTTGCAGGCTAATGAAATGTTTACTTTGGAGCTTTGGAAACGGTTATTTTGTGCTACAATTGAGTCAGAATTTGGACATTGAACTGTAATATCTCCTTCTCTTTCTAAGAGTATGACCTTAAATCAAACACCGCGTATCTTGATATAACAAATTTAACCCAATTGATGCATTATTATGATTATTTGATGCCACACTCCACTTAGACGATCGTTGTCCCTCTCGCAGATGGAGGAGCATTGTAGCTTTTAAGACCAAGTTCCCTTAATGTCCATTATTAGTCTTGCAGATTTCAATATTAAGTGTTCGTAGTAGTCGTATTTCCGAATACACCAATCGTTTCCTTCCCCTTGTTCTGTGCTGATGTTGTTTTTCCTTTCCGGATCCTCATTTTTCGCTACGCATTGTTTCAAGATCATTGAACTTGGTCACCAGCTTGAAAATTGATTTCCCTGTATTCTGCCTCGGACATTGCTTAGCCATGCCATTGTCCCATCTATCTATTACTCTGGTAGGGAAGATGTCAACGCTCAAAACAAATTTGTAGATCATTTCAAAATGTATGCCACTTACGATGTATGAGACGCATTTTCTTCAAACCATCTCGCGTGCCGTATCGTAGCCAGTGCACCTTCCAACAATTTAACATCAACTGTAGCGATTCAAGGGACAAAAGATAACAGAGAATGATCACTTGAAAACACGCAAAGGATCTTAACACCAAGGAAGATGACACTGAATTGCAAGTCGCGTGTCCTTGGCTACTCGCTCAGAACAGTGGATGCTGGTGAAAGCTGAAAGGAAATGAAGTGCAAGAGCGGTTTGTCAGAGTAGAAAATCGAAGACTCCAGATAAAGCGGCCGTAGTCTACGTGGCAGGAGGGGAAAAAAGAGATACGGAAACGCTATAGGTATGGCAGCATTTAGCGCTAAATTGTGAAAAGAAAAAGATGAACTGTAGAACGGAATTTAGACGCCGGTCGTTAAGACCGGCAACAAGAGCCTCTTAGAAGCACTTACATATTTTAGGGGTGTTGTTTAGAAAAGGGGCAGTAGAAGGAGTCATTTTGAGGTAGTTATTGTTAGTTACTAGTTATTGTTTGGGTCGTAGCTTAACATGATCTAAGCTACGTAGAGCAAACGAACTCGGAATATTAGAATTGGCACGATAGAAGAACACAATTTGATTGATTAACAAGAAACAAAAAGATTTTTTACCTAGATCACTGCAGACGACCATAACTCATAAAAATTACCTACCAAGCGAGAGGGCAGTCTAGTGTTTGATTTATTCACGTGTACATAATTGTCATCCTGGAGTGTATCTAACTGTCTTGTCATAAAGGAGACTCTACAAACGATTGACATTCAAAGAGGAGAGAGCTGGCTCGTATTTAATCTTTAACTTCAGCATTACAAATTCTATAATTGTCACATGCCGTCCATAAGCAATACCTGAGTAGCTCAGCTCGTATTTCGGCCAGAATAAGAAAGAAAAACACTTTGCACGAAACTGACTTCAATAATCTTGTTCTGTCATTCATTTATAAAGGTGAATCAGCAAGCTGTTATTTCTAAAAGCATTTCTAATTTATACTTTCCATTTTATAACTACTTCCGTCAGTTTGAACTGTTGCCTTAAACTGTCCTTACCCAAAACGTCTTACTCCGCTTAAGGCCAAATTTTTCTAGTCCGGCTAAACCGAGTTTTTCATTGGGTACCTCTGTCCTTCACAACACCTATAGTTACATTCGGCACTACACAATTATAGAGGCCAGCATCTCTACCTCTAGACATAATGTGAATGGACTCCGGACATGTCTATTGCTTAAACTCCATGATCAAGTTACATGTCAGTGATATACAATCAGTCAAATATAGGTGATCAAATATTCTATAAAAATCTGTAACAAAGCCGACGCAGAAATAAAGGCTTTCGATGTTACAAGTTTATCATTCAGAAGAAAATCAGCTCGGTTATTTAACCTTACCATGTTTTTGTGGATCGGTACGAAGTAAGTTCTTCGGGAGTGTTGTCACTAAACATCTTGCAATTGCATTTTCCGCGCTACTTATGTTAATACCTCCACGGAGAAACAACAACCGTTGTGAACTCTCCACGCAGAGCTCAGGCTCTCCACGGAGAGCAATCTGCCTAGGCAATATCGCAGTGCGCCTGCAAACCGCTGGCCTATTCTTTAAACCTTATTGGTCACGAATGGCCGGTTTCGTTCGACCGCTGGCTAGTTCTGCGAACCCTATTGTTCAAAAATGGCCAATCACAGCGAGACAAATTCCTAATATGGAATGACTAAACTCATATTTTCTAAGCAACACCTTCGAATTCAGGACGTTGTTGTGTGTGAATTTGTCTGCCTTGGTTTTTGAAAAGGCAACATGCTGAATATTACATGAAATGGCTCTCAAAATTGACAAAGGCATGATCTTGATATACCCATTTTGGCCCTCTAGATGGTGCAATTTCCAATTTTTTCTGTACTCATTGTGTAATTCTACAATCAGAATGTAACAAAATTAGGCAAAATTGCCTTCTTTCCAACTATTTTCCAGTTAAACGGAACTCCTTCCAAATCACAGGCAAGCCACTTGAACCCCTTCTTCTTACAGCAGTTGCTTGTATACTTTTGATATGGGCATCGCTTGATGGAATGGTTGTTCTTGCCACATCGTTGACACGGATTGCTAAGGTTGCCATCATCTTTACACGTCGTTACCCTTGCTTTGCTCTTTTTTAGTGTATTATATAACGAATTGAAAGTAGGTTGGACTAAAAATACAACTAGACATCTAAGAGCGCTAAAACATAACATTTCCAGTTGTATTTTAAGGTCCAAGCTACTTTCAATTCATTAGGTTATGCGCCCAGGTAATTTACGCTTGGATTTGTAGTTTTATGGACAGGAAAAGTTTAGGATTTAGCTTCGACAGAATGGCTGCTGCACAGGAGGATGTCTTGTCACCACGCGTGGAGAAGTTTCATGGTACAAACTTCCATTTGTGGAAATTCAAGATGCAAATGCTACTCGAGGAAAAGGACCTTTGGAGTATAGCTGCTGGAGAAGACACTGAGCTCGTCAGGGACGGAGCTGTTGCTGGTGCAGTCGGGAAAGGAAAGCTTTTGCAACAATTTGTTTATCTCTGGGAGATAGTCAATTACCATTGGTACAAAACGCGAAGACAGCCAGGGTGGCTCAAGTTGGAAAGCCACCACGAAGTAAAATCATTAAACTCGACTAAAGATAGACCACCAGGCAAAAAGAAAGGTAAATGTTTTAATTGTAATGTGCCAGGACATTTCGCCCGTGATTGTAAGGTGCCTAGACGAAAGAAGAGGTCTAATAAGCAGGGGAATCTTGTTTCAGTTTATCAAAGTAATAATAGCAAATGTTCGAATTATGTAAATTTATTTTGGTCCCAAAGTAACAGCTTAAGGGGGAACAGGTTTACATGATACTTTGCTTCCTGTACGTAACAACAGATGTGTTGTAACAGAGAACGGCTAATGGATAACAGTAAGTTTTCGAAGCCAGAGCGTGTTCGCCTAGGTGATAACAGGGTTGTAAATGCTTTTGGAAATGTGTCAGTGTGGTTAGAAGTGCGGGCAGAGAATGAGTATAAACCTTCAAAGTTAACTGATGTATTGTATGTCCCTAAATTGGCTAAAAATCTATTTAGCGTTAATTCAGTAGTCAACAGAGGTTTTTCCATGACGTTTGATAAAGCCTCGTGTGCAATCCTTAACGAAGCAAGGGAAGTTGTAGGGAGTGGTAAGTTTAAAGGAAATCTATATCAGTTGGAATGTCTAGTGCCAGTCAATTTACCACACCAAGCAAACGCTGCGGTTGTAGCTGATTCCCTTGATTTGCGGCACCAAAGGTTTGGTCACTTAGGTTTAGTTAATGATGCTGCATTTACAGGGGTTGTTACCAAGACAGGAATCGTATTCCGTCCTTTGCCGCTACAACTTCTAGGAGTTGCCATTACACTACGGTCTTATCATTGCGAGAGAGAAATTTGGGAGGTGTTTACAGTAACTTCAATAATGAATGGGTGTTGCGATTGGCAAAATTTGTTAATGCACAATGCTACTACTCTTCCGAAATTCTTCCACTTTAAAAATTCATCCCTCGTTTGACATTCTTTCCAAGAGAAGAATAGAATTAAAGTATACTGCTGTCTTGTAGATGTAGTGTAAAGATAATTTTAAGAACCAAAGAATATCAGGGCAAGGTTGCTCGGTCTTAGTTACTTTACCCTGTTGCTTTCTCTAACAAGTTTACACTATAAAAACTTTTTTTATAAAATGGAAAAGCGTGGCAAGAGATGGATACTTGGTGTCACCACATCATTTTTATTATATCAACACGAAATCTTGTACTGTCTACTTTTAATCTCCTGATGCTATACCCAATGTTGCTATGTCGGTATCATTGCCCCAATGTAATTTGGTTGGTCGAGGTCTTGAAGGAATCAACAACGGGAAAAGATTCCTGGTACTACAAAATTTGTAGATAATATTTAATAACGGAATCATTAGTGCAATGTCATTGACAGGTTTCGTTGCACCCTCATCAGAAGGGCTCGTGCAAAGAACGAGTTGTTCAAACATTCAAGCATCATTCATGATAACTCGCAAACAAAGGAAGTGATCGAAGCAAAAATGTGTCGACCGCTGATTGGAGAATCGTAAAGGCCTACCAACAGCTTGGAGGCGCTAAAATTCTTAAAACAATTTCAGAGAAAATACAAACTCCTTATGTCGGATAGTTTGTACTCTGATTCTCTCTAAATTTTGTCTATATTCTTTCTGCACAAATCATAGAAAAACGAGGCTCGTTGAGGGACAAACCTTTGAACTTATAAAGTAAACAAAAAGGATTCTTATTTACAGTTCGATGGGACAAACTAGGTCCCAGACTACTTCGAAATCACTATCATTTGAAGGAACCGAAAAGGTAAATTCCTACTTTGGACTGTTTGCGAAAGTGCAAGTCTATGGAGGTCTATTGTCAATACACTAATGAAGTATTTTACCAGTAAAGTCTAAAGTAAGGTCTATGTTCGAATATTGACGGTCGATGTCACGGTAGAGAGTATTGACCGTACATGTAAAGAAAATGATCACTTGATACCCCCCCCCCCCTCCCTCCTGTAGCTACGTGCCATATACAACCGAATTTCCCATGCCTACAACTAATCTTCTCATGCTTGCATTTACTCCAGCCAGACCCATGTCTTCCCTACGAAATGCTGCTTTAGTAAAGCTCTTTAAGTATTTTTTTTTTAAATTGTCGCAGGTTTCTGACCTATAAGTACAAATTCAGTCATACTTACGGACTTTCTCGTACGATGGGTAGCAATGGAATTTTAACATCGACAGTCAAAGATTCTTGAAACAATCCTTCAGCGGTGTATTGCACAACAAAGTCTGGCTTTGTTTCGTTTGTGTAACCAATGAAGAGAAATGGATCTGAATCAGCCGGGAAGTCTTTGCCAGTAAGCTGCTCCTATGCGAAAAACCATAGTTTCAATATGTTGTGACCTAGCTACCAGCAACGGGGCCTATAACATCCTAGCCAGACATCCTATTGACCCATGCTACGCAAAGCTGGCAACATTGCACATCCGTAACGTTTACTGCGTATTATCGGGGCTTTCCCCTAGTATCTATTTTTAGTAATTACATGATTCCTTTATTTGCACTTACACACACGCACACATCCAAATATTTTCCTTTTTAGTGTGAGGACAATTAAAGAACCTTTGGAAATAATCCCTGCTATCTTCGCATTGCTAGTATTATTTCGTTTCTGCAAGCTGTTTTTAATATATGATATATATTATATATGATAAGATATTTGATGTCTCTCTATAGTTTTATATTTGAAAGAAAAATATATATTTTATTACATAGTTTTGTTGTTTATATTTGTAACGTAATTTTGTTGACTTATTCGGGTTTTGGGGGGAGAGGAAGGGGTTTATGGATATTGAGTACATTACTTACTACTACTCAAGAATCCTGTCGCAAAGCTACTTTCCAGGTGCAATCCTCCAAAATGCATACGCGTCAGGTAGGAGCGGTCTATTCAGTGTATTCCTATTTCACTTGCATATATATTAGCAGAGTGAGAGTGTAAACAGAACAAGGATATTGAAAAAGTACTACAGTTACAAGGGCAAAATACTTTGACTATAGCATTTGAGGAAATAAGAAGTAAACAAAAACCAACACTAATGAGAAGTTCGTAGAGACCATGGCGGTCTCAAATTGCCTATAATAGCACATTAAGAAAAGTTGGTCTATTCTGGCGTCGTGTAAAAAACGACATTTGAAATAAAACTGCTCAGAATGAGCTGATATTGACACACAGCATTCTTAATGGGTCCCTAGACACTATGGCGATCTCAAATCGCTCATTAGAGTACATTGAAAAAAGTTGGTCTATTGTGACTTTTTGCAAAAAGTGACTTTTGAAAAAAAAGTGCTCAGAATGAGCTCAAAGTAACACACGGCATTGCTGATGGGTCCTTAGAGACCATAGCGGTCTCAGATTGCTCATTAGAGCACATTGCAAAAAGTTGGTCTATTGTGCCTTTTTGCAAAAAGTGACTTTTAAAAAAAAAGTGCTCAGAATGAGCTGATATTAACCCACAGCATTCTTAATGGGTCCCTAGAGACTATGGCGGTCTCAAATTGTTCATTAGAGCACATTGCAAAAAGTTTGTCTATTGTGCAAGTTTGCCAAAAATGCCTTGGGAATTAAAAGTGCTCTGAATGAGCTGAAATTAACACACAGCATAGCTAATGGGTCCCTAGAGACCATGGCGATCTCAAATCGCTCATTACAGCACATTGAACAAAGATGGCCTATTGTGCATTTTTGCAAAAAGTGACTTTTGAAATAAAAGTGCTCAGAATGAGCTGATATTAACACACAGCATTGCTGATGAGTCCCTAGAGACCATGGTGGTCTCAAATTGCTCATTAGAGAACATTGAACAAAGATGGCCTATTGTGCCTTTATTCAAAAAGTGACTTTTGAAATAAAAGTGCTCAGAATGAGCTGATATTAACACACAGCATTGCTGATAAGTCCCTAGAGACCATGGCGGTCTCAAATTGCTCATTACAGCACATTGTGAAAAGTTGGTCTATTGTGCCTTTTTGCAAAAGTGACTTTTGAAACAAAAGTGCTCAGAATGAACTGATATTAGCACACCGTGTTGCTGACTGGTCCCTAGAGACCATGTCGGTCTCAAATTGCTCATTAGAGCACATTGAAAAGAGTTGGGCTATTGTGCAAGTTTGCAAAAAGTGACTTTTGAAATAAAAGTGCTCAGAACGTGTTGAAATTGACACACAGCATTGCTGATGGGTTCCTAGAGACCATGGCGGTCTCAAATCGGCCCATTAGCTATGCTGTGTGTTAATATCCGCTCATTCTGAGCACTTTGGTTTCAAAAGTCACTTTTGCAATAAGGCACAATAGACCAACTTTTTTCAATGTGCTCTAATGAGCAATCTGAGACCGCTATGGTCTCTAAGCACTCCATACGATTGCTGTGATCAGTGTATGGCAAAAACGTTTAGCAAAATGAATCCGTTACTCAACGCAATATTCACGTTTTGTACCGCAAACCAACCTGACGTAATATTAATTAAGAATTCGCTTGGAACAAAACGCCTGAGTCAAATAGTTAAGATGCTAGTTACTTAATTTTCAAGACGTTGTTATCCAGTTAAAGCTACGAGTTAAAGAATTATTCGACTGAAAACAAATATTCGATTAGAATCCTATATTCGATTGGAAAACGAATTATTCTAGTCTTGTAACCCGAAACTGAAGGCTGGGTACCTATCGAAAAAAAGGCAGTAAATATTCTCACAGGCATTATAAAGTACGATTTCAGTACACATGCCTGCGAAGCGGATATCACAGCAATTTGCGCGATCTGATGAACAAAGCGTACGGCCGTGATATAGAGCCCATGCAAGTTTTTTGGAAGAATTCTAATCTCGTTTTGAAAATACGTTTACAATATGGTTAGGTGAAGGAGATTACCTCGTCCAAAGAACTAGTGGATGATGTACAATGAGAGGAAAATAAAGGGCATGTTTTGGTCGGTCATGCGCTAACTAAATAAAACGGTTGTTTTTACCTATGCTATTCGCTGCCATACCAGTAAAATATTACGACGAACATAACACCGACACGTTTTAGGTGAAACGCCAACAACGAAACTTCTATGCATATAATGTGTTGTTATATTTCATGACTTTGCCAGGACTTCCCAAAAGCGAACAATTTTTATTTTATATTTCAAAAGAATATCCTAAAATTGTTTACATCGAGCTGTAGACGTAAAATAAAACAAAACTACTTAAATGAAAGGATGTCAAGGCACGAAAAGCATTCCCCAAAATGGCCTCCGAAACGAAATGATATTCTACAAATATGACCTTTCACAAAATGTGACCTTTACAAGATGACCTTCTACACAGAACATGACCTTCAGAAGATGACCTTCCACAATACATGACTTGCAGAAGATGGCCTTCTACAAAACGTGACCTTTGCAAGATGACCTTCCACAAAACGTGACCTTTACAAGATGACCTTCCACAGTACATCACATTTACAAAAATTACTCTTTAAAAAAGTGACCCTTATGGAAATAGCCTTCGACAAGTCGACGTTATAACAAGTTTGCAACTATCAGAATACTGCCTTTGTAAAATAGGTATATTTCGCGGAAATTTGTCATAGCAAGAGAAGAAGCATTGTCATAAAATTGTTGACTTGAGATGAGAACTCTTTCTAAAAAGCGCAATAAATGGAAATGAAGTTCCTTTGCCAAAATACAAATTCGTAAACAATCTAAGCTAATGGAGATACGAAGAATCTAACCTCTTATAACACTTAAGAAAAACGCTTCTGGGTTGCTGAATCTTTTAAAGAGCAAGTGTTTGGAACTATACCCCCTGAGTTTATGCACTACTTATCCAAAAGCTGGGATAGCCTTGGTTACGAGGTGGCAACCACATACTCAGCACACTTTTCTAATTTATAGTTTGGTCGCCTAGGCTTCTCATTATTATTTTGTTATTTGTTTGTATCTACATTTATACGCTAAGGGAGATGAAGAGCCAATGTAGTTTGGAAAGCTCCTATATATCGTTATTATTATCATTATTATTACGCTCTTCTTATTACCTATTTTGTCGAAGAAACAAACATTGAACAATCAAAGATAAGCAAAATTATCATTTAATTAGGACATTATCTTAAATTTTTTAAACTTGTATTGACTTTGCGTCTTTGGTTATCGCCACAATCGATCTTGTTGGTATTGTTATTATTGTTATTGTCGTTCAGAGGTTCATTAGTAACAGTAAAACCTGTTCCAAACGATACCTTCTCCTAAATGTTCGGCTGTTTGGTTGATTACAACGCTCTCTTTTTCACATCTGGTTATTTTATTTGTCGACTTACGTCACTTACCCTTCATGGCTACTTACACAAATGTAAATAATAAATAAAAGATCGCGCTTTCTGAGTCTAGTCTAGCATTCTCTTTATTATCTCCCGCCTAAATAACAACTACTTAGTCGTAGAGTAACAATGGCGCTCTAGAACACAAGCTCATTTCGTACGAGATATAAACAAAATGTATGCCGCGGAGATTTTGCAACGAGATCTTAAATTTTTAAACCTTTTACCTTTTACCACATGCTAACTTTTACATTTAAGGCATAACATCACCTTATGGAGCCACCGTAGCAGAGTCGTTACGGCATTGGATACGTTGAGCAAATGGTCGCGAGTTCGAATCCCGCCTGAATCCAATGGTGTTGCGTCCTTTGGGAAGACACTTTAAGACATGTTACCGTGGACTCTCGATACGTTCCAGGTTAAGTCCAGTCTCACTCATAACAAAACAAAACAAACAGAACCTACTAGCCTGGTATGGCATCTCTTGAAAGTGTTTTAGTCTGCCTTCCAATATCATGAGGTTGATCACTTTCTATTTAGATTATAAAATCATGTTACCGAACCCCAATCTTGTTTATTTTACCTTTCATATTTATCCATAATACCATCAGTAGCAATGGAGAGTTGTATACAAATTTGTGCACTTATTAAACTTTCAGATCCTCCATCAAATCAATCCCCGCTGGTGACACATTTTCTATTTTTCTAGTCTTCTTTTCAAAACTCGATCAAATACTGATACACCGCAAGCTGACTGGGCATGCGCTTAGTCAAAAACCAAGCAGCAGCTGTAATATTGGAGTTACGTGAGCGCCCTCACGGACGATGTAAAAGGGAACTTCTTAAAAGGAGGGCCGTTTTAGCAAAGACAACTAAGAGGATGGCGCATGTGGTCGGAGGCTTGGGGAGCACTTGCAGACAGAATTAGAGTAAAGATGTTCTGTGGTGTCAGAGGCACCAGGCCGACAGATAACTATCAACTAGTCAGTCCTTTGCAATAATTGCAAAGAAACATTCAGATGACTGATTTTGATAAAGGCTGTTATTCAATTCATGTTGTTTCTTGAAATACATTGAGAAACCTAAGAAGCACTTGTGTTAACGCTTGTTCCTTTTACTGGCAATGTCTCTCCGATCTGGATATGGATCCTGAGGCAATTTTAATGGAAAGTAACGAAGATGCTCTTTAAAGTAGAGACGAGCGGTGTGTTTAAATTCTTCATGGAAGCTTCTGATCATATATGGTTGAATAAATGTACACATAAATAAAGGGACCCAACAAATAATTGGTTTGGATTTAATAAGGCCACGGTGAAGCCTATAAACAAAACAAACAACTCCCCCCCAAAACCCCTAAATTAAAATAACTGAAGTGGAAAACATGTAAATACAAATAATACACACAAAAATAAGTAAATAAACACATGCTAATTAAGTGGTCTTAAATGCAACGATGAAAAAGCAAACAAACATAAGTTGGTACATTTGCATATTTGAAAATTCAACGTAAAAAAATAACAAAAATGACTCAAGCACTTATTCAGTGGATAAACAAATCAACGAACGAACAGGCAAGTAGGTGAGTAAACAGAATGGAGCTTTATTCGATTGGGATAAAGCAGACAAAGACACATATAATTCGTACTACGCATATCACACTTCGTTATGATCAACTGAACTTTGATTGACTTACCTTTTCTTTCACATATAGTAGTAGTAGTAGTAGTAGTAGTGGTAGTAGTAGTAGTAGTAGTAGTATTAGTAGTAATAGTAGTGAAAATGGTAGTAGTAATAGTAGTAGTAGTAGTAGTAGTAGCAGTAGTAGTAATAGTAGTAATAGTAGTGAAAATGGTAGTAGTAGAAGTAGTAGTAGTAGTAGTAGTAGTAGTAGTAGTAATGGTAGTGGTAGTAGTAGTAATAGTAGTAATAGTAGTAGTAGTAGTAGTAGTAGTGGTAGTAGTAGTAGTAGTAGTAGTAGTATTAGTAGTAGTAGTAGTAGTAGTAGTAGTAGTAGTAGTAGTGGTAGTAGCATCATTTAATTTTGAACAGCACAGACGGACAAACCTCTACATGTGTATACTTAAGCTTAAAGGTTGGAGCATGCTACCTCCTTAAATGATTTCAATTTTTCCAAATAATCTCAAATGATCTAAAGTATTTTATTACCATGTCAGCTACAGAATCGGGAGTAATCTTCATAAATTCTTATCGTAAGGGATTTCTCTATTCAAAGCTTTTCGACTGACACTTTTCACGGTCTATTGTTTGCAGTGGTTGTACAAGAATGTACAGAAGCTTTAGGACTGAGAATTTTTACAATGGCTTCCTTTAAGATGTATTTATTATCAAATATGCTCTATAAATACGAAAGGATGTATTAGTTTCATAATTTTCAGGTACTGAAAAGAACACTAAAGAAATAGAAAATATGTCACCACCGGGAATCGAAGCCGTAACCCATGCTTTGGTGGCGTGAGCTCTACCAACTGAGCAAGGTGACCTCCGGTGTTAACATACTCTATTTCTCGATGACAATTTTTCTAGTAGATCAGTATCCTGTATGATCAACGCACCAAGCATCACCGTTTTACAAATCGGTTTTTCACATCCATCACGCTAAACGAGGACGCTTAATTTACATTAATCTGTGTTAGCATGTATACACAGTACGTAGACCTTATAAATACGTACGTAAGCTTATTTACCGTAAGTGCTTATCAACGCTTTTTGACATGCTAAAATCGCTTTTTACTTGCATCACGCTAAGCGTGGACGCTTAATTTTACAGTATATCAGCACGTACACATTGTAAGTAGACCTTATAAATACGTACGTAAGCTTTTTTACCGTAAGTGCTTATCAACTGTTATTGACATGCTAATCTAAGTGCACAAACCGTTGCAGAACTTTACTATCTGCTAATGAAGTTTTGGACAATATCGTCTGTTAAAATATTTAAATTGCAGAGCTGGTGGTTGTATTTGGTCTCAGCAGTACGTGTTTCAGCTGTTCCTGATAGAGTACGGGGGTATCAGAATAAAATTTATCAAGGATATCTTAGATTTTGGTTTCATGGCACCAGGTACATTTGGTACCAGGATAGCCCTTGTGTGGGATAGATTTTAAACAAGGTAGCTTTTGTACTGCATTTATGTATCGAAGTGCTGTCTACGATTGGAAAATCGGTCAGGCGCTTAGCCTCGAAAGGCTACAGTGGGGCTTTCCATGCCACGTTTACCATCGGTCTTCCGAATCTACTGCAAAAATTTAAACATCTATGGGCTTTCCTTGAGCAGTTGCAATGTCAGCCCCCCCCCCCAAAGTCCATAATAGCCCCCAAGGTTAGAAAAATCCGTATAAATTTCTAACTTTGACTACGCGCCTGACCTAGGTCATCGGTCCTTGCCACATTTTTCTGTATCATGACAGTCGTTTGACTTCAAAATAACTTGTGTTTAAAGAAGTACAGTGGACTCTCTCTATCTCGAACTCGCAAGGGACCAAAAAATTTGTTCGAGATAGAGAAAGTTCGAGATAGAGTCAACAGGAGCCTTAAGGTATTGTACCACAAGATAAAGGCATTTTTAGATTTTTGTTTCGTATCATTTGAGCCTGAGGGTGATTCTTAAAACATTGTTAGATTTTAAGGATTTTGAGCCTCATGATTCTTATGAAAAGAATTCTTACAAGATATAAGCATTGTAAACGCCACAGCCTTACCCAATACGGTATATAGAATGCTATATCCTAGCAATAACTGCTACACATTCAGCTACCTTTTAGTGTCTTCTACATAGACGAGGACGAAAACTCCTCATAATGTTGACAGGGTGTTTGCTGAATTTCAGAAAAGCCTTCATATGGATGCAGACAGAAGGGCCGTGGAATGAGATAGTATCAACTTGAAATGCAAAGTAAATTACGGTAATGTAACGCTAACACGAGACATATTTTCAGGCCAAGATAAAAAGTAAATAAATTTTAGAAAAAATTAAAAGATTCCCAATTAATCTTTGTCAGCCTATCTGGCAAGAAACGACACTGCAATAGAATACACAGTTCTTCACTTACAGCTCCTAAGTATTTAAAATTTGGAAAAGATTCTTGGTACTGCAAAATTTGTAAATAATATTTAATAACAGGAGCATTAGTGAAATGCCATTGACCGGTTTCATTGCACCCTCGTCAGAATGGCTCGTGAAAGAAAGAGTTGTTCAAACATTCATGCATCATTTATGATAACTCGCAAACAAATGGTGCCTATAAATTGTTGGTAGGTCTTTACAATTGTCCAATCAGGGGTCGATAAATTTTAGCTTCGATCCCTTTTTTTGTTTTTGAGTTATCATAAATGATGCTTGAATGTTCAAACAACTCGTTCTTTGACAACATAGACAAGAAGTTATAGTGACATCTTGAGTCAGGATTCTGGAAAGTTCCAGATGCCTCACATGATAGCATCAGTTTCGATTTGTCAGCTATATACAAATGATGTACTCTACCTAAAGCGTAATCTGTAAATACATAAATATCTGTAAAGGAAAGTTGATCCCTCAGTCAGAAATCAGATGAATCAGTGAAAGTGCTGTTTCGCTATTACTCGATATTTCATCACTGGACTTCTAGGTATAGGGTTTTCCAGTAGAGATATAACAGTTATCATAGCTAACACAGAACTTATTAGCTGATAGCAACTGAAAGGGAAGGTAATTGTAGTGACTCGTCACTCCCATTACGAAGGATCCTTCACACATTTTTGTTTTGTCATTCTGATATTAGAATAGTCAATAAAAACAATTACAGTGTTGATGTGGGCATATTAGAGGATATAGCAGAGCATGACACATGACACATGATGAAATCAGCACATTTGAAGCTGGTCCAATACAAACAACTCCTGAATCTGCTACATGGCCCCTGTAATGGGTTGTGGTAATTTTTAACAGTATTCCATGCAAAAGTGATAATTAACCAACAAATACTATTACACAGGCATGCGTACTAATTGAGTAAGGAAAGAAAAACTGTGAATACAAATAATTTATATTTATTTCCATTTTTAATTAACGGTGTCAGATCATCTTGGCCATTGTAAACAATCTATGGATTATTGTGGAAGCACTGTCCTAAATCCTCTAATCTAATACTAATAAGGTCACCTGAATAACAACTTCATGTTTACCATTGAATTAAAATGAAGAATGTCCTGTTGATGATCTTTTACTGTATTATTACCCTATCTAATAATAATAATAATACATATTTCTTATATAGCGCCTAATACAAATTAATGTCTCTAAGCGCTTTACAATTTAATTTAAAATACATTCGTTTGGTATAATGAACTTTCTAGGTGCCGTATGCCGATAAAAATCTTTCAATTTTGCGATTAGCCATTCTAGGTCCCTACATAAAATCAGTTGCCTCCTCTTATTCTGCTGCTAAATCGTCGTCTTCACCCTCCATGGTCGTCTCGAGAATTTAATTTTTTCAATTTCTATTTAAATGACTCCTTACATTCATACTGTTCTTCCTGATCGATCAGTGAGAGATTTCCCAGCTTTTCTTCTATGTATGGTAAAACTTTTGATATATATCAACGAAGACCTCCTCGTTTCTTCTTAAGCTTTTGATAACTATCCATATTATCCTCAAAATATCCCGCTAGGTTGTCACGATGTCACGAAATTTGACCAAGTTGCGCCGTTTCACATAAATGGGGATTAATTACGCTCAAAAGTTTTTTTAGTGGATTGTATCTTCTATAATTCCACTTCCAACATCAATATGTTCCATAAAAATTAACAATGAGAACAACTCCAATTCAAACTCTATACAACAGTCCAACTCAATGCAATACAATACAATACGACAATCTACTCCAAAAAAACGTCTTATCAATCTTTCTCCAATCCTTTTCCAATCCAATCCTACCCAAATATAATTTACATGTCAATAAATACGAACTTACATATGCTAAGATATTACTGTAATTTGCATCACAACATATTTTGCTATGAAAACTCTATCATCAGTTTACAGCTTTACGTCAATCATAATGAGTGTAACATTTTTTTACATGCAATCAACGGTAATATGGGTAATGCTTCTAATTTCAAACTCGCCGATAATCATTTACTACGTAGGTGATCAAAGCAATGGCACTGGGGATTCCCTGACACTGCCACCCCTCGTTTGGTGGTCTACACCCCCTGCTGGTATGCCAGTTGATAGCATCGGACATGGAGCCTTTTGCTGAGTGTCTTTATATTTTTCGCATAAACTTCGTAAGCATTGAAGCAAGATGAAACATCACCCGATTTTTAAATGTCAACAAACTAAAGAGCAGTACTTACACGCTCGTCTCCATATCAAACCATATTTCCCGACAAATCCACAGCTATCGAACTCTCAAGGATATCTGAGAGCACTTCTACATCAATATTTTCATTAGAAAACGTATTAGGAACGTCTAATTCTCGAGTACAATCTTTCTCTATTATGACGATTTAGAGGCGCTTATCCAACCACAATGACTTTTCACACCAATCAGGACATGAAAAATGACCAAACTTTGATGCTAAATATCTTAAAATTTTCCTATGGCAGCCTATGTATCGTTCGATTCCTGAGAGTTCGTTGACCAAAATCTGCCATCTTTCATGCAATTTAGGGGAATGGAAACGAAACATGAGCGCCAAATTTGAAGTAAGGTCCCTCGTCGCCAAACGGCGACGACGGCCGTTAAAGGGCTAAGAGCAGTGTTTGGAGACAATGCCAATCGGCAATGGAATTATCTTCGGTGAAAATATTTGATATGACAGCATACGGATATAGCGTGACGCAAGCCTTCTCTGTAAAGAAACGGAGTTTTTATTTAAATTACCGGTTTTTGTGTGACATCCGCATTTTCACCAATCATGTCTTACCTATAGTAAATTTCGATACATTCAATGTTTGTATTTTGAACACTGTGAGTTCTTTTTCGGAGTATTTTAAAAACAAGTTTAATGACGTAGATGCAAGCTTAATTATAAAGATGTGAAATACTATTGTGTATGAGACATAAAATGTACCAGGGTTACACTCACCCCCACTTTAGCTCAACACAACCTTTGAACGAAGAATATCCCAATGTTTTACTTTGTTTACAAATTGCGAGTTACGGATGTGTCCTTTAGAAACACCAGGCTTACCACAATAGCTTGTAATTTAACGGCGCTGACCGGATTCGAACCCGGGACCTCATGATTACTAAACCAACGCCTTAACCATTGAGCCATCAACGTTATATATATTGACTCAAACCTTTGAACGCTCTACATATTTATGTATAGAGCACTGTATTTCTAGTGTCAGCGACGTTTTAGCGTTACACTATATACATATATATGTACAAAAACTAAAATATGCCAAGAGGCTAGCTCACAACCTTTTGGTTTAAACACCTTTCTCAAGTGTACAGTTGAAGGAATCGTTACCAATATTTATCAAACATTATAGACAATAAAATTCCTAAAAAATTCTACCGTACATATTCGTAAAACAAAAAATACTGCAATAATTGTTTGGCTGTAAGCGAGAAGAGCATTTGAAAAGATAGTTTAGGGATCTGGAGACGAATTACTAGTGATGTCACAGGTTAAAGTTATGAGAAAATAATCTATGGTCTGCCTTTTCGTCCAGCTGTCAGTCGTACTCGAAGCTTCATCTGACACCTATCAACCTCTGGGTGGCTATGAACCCCCAGGACCCTCCACTCCTGTAATACTATAATCATATCATAATTATATTAAATAATTATAATTAATGAATTTACCCTTACCCACTGAGTACAGGAGAAAACATCACCAAAATAGCTTGCAAATTTTTCACCTTAATTGTAGAACTTGATGGTCTAGTGATTAAGGTTTGGGTTTTCAAACCAATCGGTCGTGGGTTCGAATCCACTCAGCTCCCTTAGTGAAAAAAGCAAGCTATTGTGGTGTTGCTCCACTCATGATAATTATATAATGTGTCTGCTGAGAAAATACATATAAAGCTTCAAAAATGTACATTATCTTAACGTTTCGATATTATTTTCATCAGATTGAAGCTTGAGAAGACAATATCGAAATGTTAAGATAATGTATAATTTTTAGGTTTATATACTATTTATCCGCATAGGTGGTAGACGGCTTTTGAGACTTTATTTTGTTTACGGGCATTTGGTGGCAGGGTTAACACTGTGACGTAGCTTAAATTAGGATTCCTCGAAAAAAGTTTCTATGACGTCATTACTTTAGTACTCTATCATATTGTCATGTTTATGGGCATTTAATCTCTGTGTACATAATATTAAATCCGTTGTCGTAGATGCGATGCTGAGGGAAATCCGGAGCAGTGAGTGAGTCCCTTCACTTTTTGCAAAGAGAGTTCATTGTCAAATCTGAATGTTAAAAGATGCACGACTTCTCTGATTGTATATTGTAAAAAATCCAAACCTTTGATTATATATCAGACCCCCCAATTTTATCTCGGATGCGCCACACCTGGATGCCCTCTGTTCTGCGTTATCCCATACCTTGACCCTGATGTCGACGTGATCATCCTACCAGTTCATTGAGGCTTCAGTACCAAGATTATATTTGAAGTCAGGTAAAAAATTTCTACTGCTCAGTGCACAGGAAAGACGTCTTATAGAAAGTTGACAACCACTGTTAGTTTACGTCAGCTATGCTCTGCGCTGAAATAGACGCAGATACTAAAAGTTTGTTATTAGCAATAAACATAGGGGTAATAAAATTGCTACCTGATAGTTTCAAATGGTACTCAAACATACGATGATTTATGCAGATCCGATACACTGTACTTTCTTTCCATGAAAGTGATGTCATACAGTTGGATAGCATCTTATAATGTTCTACTCAGGGGCGATTCTACGGGGGGGCCAACAGGGGCCATGCCCCCCAGAATTTTGCTTGGCCCCTCGCTTGGCCCCCCCAGATATTTTTGAAATTTGGAAATGTATACTTGCTTTCTAATTGACAAAGATTATTTTCTTTTATTAGTTGAAAGAATGAAATTTCTGTTGTATTTACCCAAATTTAAAGACATTTGAAGCATCAATTTTGAAGAGTTTCGAACATTCGAATATGAAGAAAGTAGAAGTTGGTAAGAAAAAATCGCTTTAGTAAAAGCGCTGTAACTTTTTTTCCCCGAACGTTTTTTTGTTGGGGTTTTACTATGTTCATCTACCAAAAACTTCCGTTCTAACGATACCAAATATCAAAACGTTTGCAATTTCTTCGAGGTTCAGCAAAAATTCTCCTGGACTATATACTTACAATTATGCTTTGTGAAGTTCACGACAAGGGAGACTGATTTGTTAACAACTGTTCGATTGAGCCTCAGCTGTCACCTGTTTTATCATTGATTGTCCAAACCAGTTCTAATGTTAACAGTTCTTATGAAAATTGTTCTGATGGTAGCAGTTGTGATGGAAAATGTTCTGATGGGAAATGTTTTGATGGGAAGTGTCCGGGATGGGAAGTGTCCGGGATGGGAAATGTCCAGTGATGGGAAGTGTCCGGGATGGGAAGTGTCCGGGATGGGAAGTGTCCGGACACCCTTTAAAACAAATGACATTACAATTAAAAACTGGGATTTTTCGTAACAAACAGATGTCGTGGCACAATGGGAATACAAGGCTTACTATACTTGACTTTGTGATATTAAGGATAGTTTTAAAGAGGGCGGGAATTCGACAAAAGACGCAATATAGCAACAATTTTAGAGAAATCGGTAAAAGAAGACGCTTTCTGGGTTTATATAAGCGGGATACAAAAGCAGCACGAAGAGAGGAAGTTTACAATGAGCTTGTTTTTTGGTAATGTTTATTGACTGTTTATATAGGTACCAAAGTAAAACGTCATTACATATATTTTGATTTCTGTATTAAATTCTTTTTTCCGCCTCATAGTTTTCGCTAACTGTCTCTCTAAACTTATTTGATACTGACATTTTTTAAAATTAAAATTTTATGGTTTCAAGACCACTTTGGTTATTAACCTATTTTTTGAAAGTGATGTAGAAGTCAGATAAAGCAATATGGCTGCCAACAAACATCAAATGAAAACAAATGAAAAAACGTAATGTTTGCGTTTTCGGCATAATTAGTGATGAAGTCACCAAAGGCTCTTAATATTGTACCCAGCAAATACAGTCCCTTACTATCCCTTAACAAAACATCAAAAGTTTTTAATAGACTAGCTGCTTTATTTGGGGTGTATGAAGGTTTGAATATTGAGTTTATCGGTCAGAAGCTCTATTAACAATGAAAAATGTATGCATGACTTATGGCTGATCTCACCAACACCATGCATACTGCATTATTTAAGCAAACCTATACTTTTCACCTTCTTTGTGACAATCATAAAGTTATATTTAGAGTCTAGTGCGTTAGTGGCGTGTGCAACAGACCCCCACCAGCGACGTGGGAATTCATGTTTTCTGTCATATGGCTGATAGTGTCCACTTGAGTTTTGACATATCAGTGGAACCCAGGTAATTAGAACACCATCTGTACAGAACTAAATTGATCCACATAGTGTGATGGTACGCATGCTAAAGAATCTATTAAGCGCCCTACGGCTCTGACGTCACCAGACGAAACCATACAAAAGAATTTTCGTCTCAGTCACGTGGGATATTCTGTACATGAAGTGTGACGCGACAAAATAATATTTTAAAGTATTAGCTTTTATGGGCCCTTTTTTGAAAGGAATTATGGCCTCTGAACATCCTCCCCATTAATTCATTATCATATACTGATATATACAAGTATGTGTATATTATTGTATATTGTATAACAGCTTACACCAATCTCTAAAATTTACTTTTGAGAGGGAACACAACAAATCACTACCGTTCTTAAAAGAACACTAGAGAAATAGAAAATATGTCACCACAGGGAATCGAACCCGTTACCCACGCTTTCGCGGTGTGCACTCTACCAACTGTGGTAGGCGACCTCCGATGTTAACATACTCTTATTTCCCTAGTCACCACATTAGTTCCCAGTCACCGGTGGACATTGACATCCAGCTCAACGCAATTGAAGACCAGCCTCCCTGCACCATGTGACTTGACCAAGGAAGAACTGCCATCCTGCCGGTCATCAATCCAAAACCAATTAAAGTTAGAAAGTGTCATCGAGAAGAGAGGATTTGAAATGTTAGTTTTGAAAAGAACTTTTCAAAACTAACTTTTCAAATCCTCTCTTCTCGATGACACTCACTACCGTTCCTTGACGTTTTGATCGAAAAAGAGGGCACTAAATTCCGTACCAGCGTGTATGGAAAACCTACATTTTCCGGCCAATATATCGCCTGGAATTCGTTCTGCCCCAAAACACGGAAGATTAACCTCATCAAAACTTTAGTTCACCGCGCGCTCATGATTTGCTCTGATATAAAGTTAAAATCGGAACTTAATTTTCTAAAGCAAACTTTTCTTCCTAATGGATATCCTGAAGACATCGTTGACAGCACTATTAGATTTAAACCTTCACTGTTCTCCAAAGAAAAACGCTTTGAACCTAAAAAATGCCCAGTATACTTAAAACTACCTTAGCATAGAAACGTTTCACTTCGTTTTGAAAACCAGATCAAAAAGGCCATAGGGAAGTGTTTTCGCGCTGTCGCTCCATGCGTAGTTTATACAAACAAAATAGCATTATCAACAAACCACAAGGACCGTGTGCCTTCCAGAAATTCTAACTCTGTAGTTTATCAATTTTCATGCCAGTGTGCTGGCTATGTTGGCCGCACGACTTTGAGGTTGATTGACCGAATTAAGTAGCATGTACCATCGTATATTCGCCAAACATCGACTCCTAAAAAGAAACAACCACCTCGGGTTTCAAAGACCAAAAACACCACTAAGCAATGTTACTCTGCCATAGGGCAGCACTTGCTTGAGAATCCAGACTGTGCCAAAGTGTACACGGACGATTGCTTCCGTATCATAGAAAAGGCCAGGTCTGCATTTCATTTGGCCGTTCTGTAGTCAGTCCACATAAAAGCAAGAAAACCTTTGCTATGCAGGCAAAAAGAATTCGTTTTCTCGCTAAGCCCATTCAATTAATCTTGTTGGAATGGACGCTGATTGGTCCAAAATACAAGCCGTTCAGTCAATTCAATTTCTGATTGGCTCCTTCAAAATACAGTTGGGTTACTCTTTCACACATTCCATTTCGATCATTCTGATGTTAGTACTGTGAGGAGTGTCAGACGAAAAGAGCTTTTAAGTACACAATGTTTGCGCAATTTCGTGCAATATTCTTGTTTTGTACCATGAACAAACTGATTGTTACATTGCTCCTATGACCTGAGAGCTAATCACTGGCCATTTATTGTATCCCTCCCTTGAGTGGTTGAACTGTTAGGTAGACTATCAGTTTCCTTTTTTGAGGTTTCCCCCTTAGTTTGGTGTAATTTCAACATTGGATTCATCGCTTCCCAGGGGCTTCCTGGAATTATTTTCAATTCAAGTCTAGAGTCTGAGGGTGAACTTCTTCTTCTTTGTCTTCGTCGTCAATTACTATTACTACTACTCTACTTATACTACTACTACTACTACTACTACTACTACTACTACTACTACTACTACTACTACTACTACTACTACTACTACTCACTAATGGTAAGTTATGATGTCATTGGATAACATGATGACGTCGTGATGTTTGTTTTCAGTTTTTGACTATTGCACATAATTTTAGCTTAGCTTCAGGCAAGACTTAAACTATTACAATAAATCCCATCCCTCACCAATGATCTTTATACAGGCTATAAGAAATCCGGTCATAATAGGGTTTAATGAATACATCTACAGACCGTGCCTACATATTGCTCCTACTTGTATAATCGATTGTGAGGCAGGTTACAAAGGGTGGCGGTCGACAAATCGACACAGGGTATCAAAGTACAAGGGGGATCCAATGACTAAGTATGTGTATGCATAGTGGAAAAAGGTCTTCGATTTTCCAGATGGTTTGCCCAATGGGATGTATCATAGGCTT
Organism: Alatinidae sp. Z8VKAUB7J3; assembly: GCA_010016025.2. Classification (NCBI taxonomy): domain Eukaryota; kingdom Metazoa; phylum Cnidaria; class Cubozoa; order Carybdeida; family Alatinidae; species Alatinidae sp. Z8VKAUB7J3. Next base: position 20,981,627 of record JAAAKM020073195.1, read on the forward strand.
GATAAACCTTTTTGATGTACAAGCCCCAAATAAGTCGTAGCGCCGCAAAGTGTGGGTGCCTCTGAAAGAAACGGGATTATTAGACACAAAAGTGTTCAGGTCATTGGAAAGAAAAGGCTATAAGAGGGAGCTAAACGAAAGACGACACGGCCATACTGAGACATTTTTACCCGTTGAACCACAACAACATTTGGACGAAGCTACTGTGAGTTGTACGTCTGGTGAAATGGCACAAATTGAACCAAGAACGAACTTTATGAAGGCACTTTCCCATTGTAATAACATTGGGTGCTTTGGCAGCACCCCTTTATGATAGTGCAGGATTGCAACCCATTTAAATAGGAGGAACAAGAGGGGAAATACGTTGTACTGAAAAGCAATGGGTTTCACCAGCCATCTCTTCCCAACATCGGCTTTAAGATCCACCTGAAGATAAAGTGACAAATTCTAATCGTTTCATGGGAGGGTGATTGCCAAAATGTAAAGAGTGGTGTGTTCAACTGAAATGTTGTTGGTTTGAAGAACATAAGTAAATCGTTTATTAATGGCAAAGGGAATGATAGGAAATTTGACAAAAATTGACTTGTCGTAGAATCGATACATTTTCATAGCATACGTAGGACAATCACAATTTCTTTCAGAATTCATTCAATGATATGCTGTCATTTTCTCTTTGCAGAATGATTTGGATGATCTCATAGCAGCTGAGTGCCCCTATTGTGGAGATATCATGATAAGGTAAGCACGCGAACAGGTGGTTGTTAAAGTAAAGGACAACAGCTGCGCAACCTTTTGAGGATCAGCTGATCTAGCTGTCATACGTATTCTTTTATTTTATCAAAACAAGAGGAAAACAAAGTACGTGATACTCAAAGCTTCCTTTCAATGCTAAGCACATTGGTGTTTCTTCAAGTCGTCCAGTCACATAGACCAGCACTAGGCCTACTACAAGAATTTACCCATGAAAGGGGAAAGATGGAATTAGTCAGAACAATTTCATTGATAATCCCGTTTATGTATTGTTGGGATTGATAGTCTTTCGACGGGGACGGCGTAGTTGCTCTCTAATTCAAGGCGGCAGTATTGATGGCGGCGACAGTCCTGTTTAATGATGCCAGTCTTGTATCATGGCGACAGTCCTCTCTAATGGTGACAGTCCTGTTTAATGGCGACAATCCGGTTTAATGGTGACAGTCATTTTCAATGGTGACATCCCTATTTAATGGTAACAGTCATTGTCAATGGTGACAGTCCTGTTCAATGGTGACAGTCCTGTTTAATGGTGACAATCCCTGTTCAATGTTGACAGTCCTGTTTAATAGTGACAATCCTGTTCAATGGTGGCAGCTCTGTTTAATGGTAACAGTCATTTTCATCGGTGACAGTCCTGTTTAATGGTGACAGTTTCTGTTCAATGTTGACAGTCCTGTTTAATGCTGACGAGGAATTGTATCAGAGAGGTTTGACTTGCGCTCTGGGGTTCCGCAAGGCTCTTGTCTAGGACCTCTTCTATTCACATTATACGCAAGTGCGCTGTTCGATGTAGTTAAAGATTACCGACCTACAGTTCATTGTTATGCAGATGACACGCAACTCTACTTTTCCTTTAGTCCCAAAGAGCAGTCAGGGCAAGCTGGTGCAGTTCCTGCCATCGAAAACTGTATTCAAGCTATTAGAAGGTGGATGTCTCAAGACAAGCTGCTTATGAACGATGTCAAAACAGAAGTCCTTTTGATAGGTACCAAGCAGCAACTAGCTAAAGTTAGTAACCTTAAATTAAAAATAGGAAACCATAACATTGTCTCGCATTCTCTTGTGCGTAATTTAGGGGTATGGTTAGATTCCCATCTATCCATGGGTGAACATGTAACAAAAACATGCTGCTGCTTTTTATTATTTATATAACATAAGAAGAATTAGAAAGTACCTCACAAGAGGATGTACAGAGACTCTGATTCACGCCTTTATATCCAGTCGCTTAGACTATTGTAACAGTTTATTTTACGGACTACTGACACATCAGCTTCAGCGGCTTTAGAGGATTCAGAACGCGGCCGCGCGGCTTGTTTTTCAAGAGAGCAAATTTTGTCATGTCACACCATTACTTAAGAGCCTTCATTGGTTACCCATTAAATATCGCATTGAATTTAAGAAATTAATAATTACCTTTACGACTATCTATAGACTTTCTCCAGTAGGAGAGCAGCAGTAGGAGATATAATTTAAGGTCAAATAATAATGGTATAGTTCTAAACGTTCCGACATGCAAGTCTCTTTGCACCCTTGGTGATAAATCGTTTTATATAGCGGCCCCAAAGCAGTGGAATAGTATTCCATTACACATACGCAATTTGCATAGTTTCAATAGTTTTAAGAGAGCATTGACGACATATTTCTATAAAAAGCGTATTACCATCACTTGTAGATCGTTAGTCATGTTTTTATTGTACATATTCATACATGCATTTTAATCTAGGTTTATTATTTTAGAACTTTTAGTATGATTGTAATGCGCAGTTGAAAACATAAATGTTGAAATCTGCGCAATGTAAGTTGCCTATAATAATAATTCTTCAGCATTTTCAACTTATGTAGTCCTATTACCAGTAAGTAGATTTTTTGCACAATATCAAACGTATTATGACATTGTGACCTATTTTCTGATTTGAGAGGGTTGACTGTAATTCCGGCATCTACGCTAGCATAGCATTAAAATAAAAAGGCAATGAGTATAAATATTACAGGCATCACCAAGCACTTTAATTAATGTCATACCAGAGGATTCCCGCTGAAAATACCACGACCACCACTTGCTCGTCGAGAATACATGATATACCAAATAATACCACCAAAGATGAGTATTGAAGTAAGGGCATTCAGTGCCGTATTCCTAGTGCGAAACGATGTAACAAATTCGTAGTTATAACAAATCATATTACAGGAAACTGTTTCCTAGATAATAGCTACAACAAAATCGTTTGTAGCTAACAAGCAAATGTGGACAAACTCTCGATAAAGTTATTAAACATTTTTCATATATTCAATTGGTCATTATAAACTTTGGTCAATACTGAGCATAATTATCAAAATAAGTGGAGGTAGGAACTGTTATAGGTAAGTAGTTGGTGATCCTTCATTCTTTAAAAAGGACATTAGAGTTTAATGGTTCACTACAAGGTATCTAAAAATACATTCTTCTCTATTCCGTCCCAGTCCTCCGTTTAAGTGGGGATTGCCTTCCAATCTCGACCTCTTTGTCTAAATTTCTTGTATGTATGTATGTATGTATGTATGTATGTATGGATGGATTTAATCACTTTTTAACTCTATTAATTAAGCTAACAATGTTACCTCAGTAATTTCTTCTGTTCTTTGAGGGTCTCCTGTTTTAAAATAAATAAGATTAGAAATCATCTCTTCGTAGTCAAAGGTTACTAAAAGAGTGTATTCAATACAGGTTTTGGCACCTACAAACTGATGATTGCTGTTAAGCCACTCCTACAACACTTTTCATCAAGAAAATATTTTAAAACTTTATCAATATCACACATACAATGAAAGTATTGACTAATGACATCAATATTGCCAGCCAATATGTACTACTCCATTGTTGAGTGGTTATGGAGACAGTAAAATGCAGTCACAATAGAAGACTTGAGCATCAACAAGAAGGATATGCATAACACAATGATGTCCAAAAAGCTCCTGCTTGATTGCAAAAGGTGTACAGCCACTACCAAGTTTCACATTTTGTAACACAATGTTATATGTCAGACTGAAGGCATGGGTTGGAGATAAAATGAAAGCTTACACTCTAAATACTGCTTATAACTGGTCAGAGATATTAACAAGAGGTGTTTGTAAATGGAAAGGCATCAGAGGCTCAAACACGTCATATAGAATAACTATATGATCAATAGTCTTGATGAATATCAAAAATATACAAAATGCTTGCAAAAGTAAGATAATCATGGTTTCATCCAGCTTTTCAGGTCCCCCCATAACTTCTAGTTTCCCCCATAATTTTAGCCCCCCCCCTCCATGAGTAAAATTTTCTCAGGTCCCCCCCATAATTTGGTTCGTGATAAAAACTTGAGGTCCTCTTGGTCGGGTTCACTTAATGAGACGAGAATGACCAAAACTAATGCAACAGTTAAAACTGAATGATGGCAATTGATAACAAGTATAAAAATTGGGAAATTGGTGATAAATTGGTACTCAATAAGGTCTTCACATCATCATAACATCACAAAAATTACCAAAATGGTTCACATCCAATGATGATACAGTCTACCTGAATTCAATGGATTTGCTTTCTCAAATGCATGGTCATGTTTATCTCAACCAAGAGGTAAGAGTAGTTTTCTTCATTCAAAACAGTAAATATAGGTTAAGACATTGTGTATAGCACCTGCTCATTCTCAGATGGTTTTGAGCACAAAATTCCAACCATTCAAAAACCCAAAGGAACTCAAATCAGAGAAGAGTCTGGTTCTGTGCCCATTTCATTATTTTGGACCTCAGCTTGCAACGAAGCTGTAAACTGCAAGGCAGTGCCTTTAAAAGTTTCTCCCTGAGATTGACTTGGGTGAATTTAGCATTGTTCTTGCCCCTGGACTATTTCCTGACCAAATCAAACACTACCTCCCCCTACCTTTTCAGGTTCCTACACATTTAAGTTGTAGAAGAATTGAAATTTCTTTAACACTATAATTCCAAGCTGTTGTCACGTCAAATTAAAATTTTGTCAAAGAAAATTGCGCAAAAACTGATTCAGATGTGACTGCACAAAAATATAATAACGGACACAACCTAACAGTGCTTTTGAAGTCAGTTTCCTATGACAAAATGTCCATGAAGCAACATCACAAGATTGTGACATGAAAACCATTTTCCAAAAGTTCCTGTGCTTTCATAAAGAGCTCTTCCTTGTTAAAATCCTTAATTTTGTGCTGCAATAACAAAGTCTCGAGTTTCTTGATTTGTATTTTGTTTCTATCCTTATAACAAATTTTGGTCAGCTTGCTGTAAGATCTCTTCCGTGGACTCATGTTTGGCAAGGCTGACATTAGAATGAGCAACATTTCACATATGTTTAGAGAGATAATCTGTTTAGTTCAGTCTGTAAGAATGTTAAATTATTTCAGCTGAGGGTAGATAAAGCATATCCAAAACATGTTTGCAAAGTTAAAACATTACTCGTTTTCTTCAAATGTTTTAAAATTTGAAATTGGTGATATTGCTGATCTTTAATGACTTCCATTACTTTTTCATCATCCTAGTTAATAAGCGTTGATATTACAAGTGCTAAACTACAATGTAATTTGCATTATTTGTAATTGCAATAAAGAAAATCTAAATTGAGGCTGCAAAACAAATGTGTTAAAAGAAGAAATTTTAAACTTAACAGTGCTATGACAAGAAAAACAAGGAAATATTTTAGAGGTTAAAGAATTGACATGCCGTACTAATAGTTTAGCAACCATACTTTCTCTTATATCCACTTTATGCTAGCTGCCCTTTATTTAGATATCTGTCCTTCATGGCCACTTCGATGCCCTTCATACTTCTTGCATTGCTAAAACACATAAGTTCAGCTTAGTAGCAAACTTCACCATCAATGCCACTTGTTGATCTTCCTGATGTGTTTGTGCATGAATTGATGCTTACTATTCGGATATGGTAGTAGTTTTTCCATTTCATATGCTCATGACTCTCAAGTAACAATTCTTCGAGAAGCTTCATCCTAGCTCGATATCCATAGACAGCAATCAACTTAGCAATGGATACTACAATTTACAAGGTTGGTCTGGATGGGCAACGGTATAGGGAGTACAAATAAGTACTTGTCCCTGATATTTTGCCTACGCATTTCGAATGGATATGGTACATGATAGAAATCAGCAATGGTATTCACATCATTTCGTAAACGATTGATACATTTCATCGTGTTCTCACTGCGTAAAGGTCTTGAGCCCAAACAAATCACATCTACTGGAAATGTTAAAAATTGTTATCAGTTGCCGTGTAAGGTTTTCCACTACCTTAAATTAACGTTTTCAACCTCAATTTTGGCATGATTATATTTCTAAATAGACCGGCGACATACAACAAAATATAATATTGACATTGTTTATTTGCCAACAGATTGGCTTCTAAACCTCTTTATACTCAATCTATTTAAGAATTTGGCCTGTTCAGATTGAGGCTATTCAGATCAACGTAAATGTGATTCTTTATCACTACGAAGGAGGTGGCCATCTGTATCAAAACTTTAGTCAATATGAGATAGGCTCTACAGTGTTAACTGTCACCAAATCTTGTTTTGTGTAATCTTTCAGAGTTTTTCTGAGCCATCTTTTTCTCCCTTATTTCATCTTGTAACGCCTGTACAGAGGGCGAATTATGAAGTTGAACTGACGACCTTTCACTATCGTTTCGATTGTACTAATCAGCCACGGTCCATGGTTGAATATTAGTCTTATCGTACTGTAAAATAACGCCTTTGGCAAGAATAAGCCTTCTTGACTTTCTCAAATTTTGATGATGTTCTTTGTGGTAGAGAATTTGAATGTTGAATAGAGAACGGACACATTGTAAGTCACAAGTTTGATGCCTTTTTTCAGCTCTCTTCTCTGACGCCAAAATTACATTACAGCAAGAATACAAACCTTAAGTAAACTTTAGAATAACAACAGAACTTTTGATACATCTACCCGTCTATTTTCATTAAATGCAATGAAAAGAAAGTGGGATATCAAATATAACAATATAAATTACCTTGTACTCCTGTACATGACACAATATTTTCTGCACACCTGAAATATACGGGTTATATCTATATAATATCACGGGTTCGATCCCCGGTGGTGACATACTTTTCTATTTCTCTAGTGTTCTATTCAAAACTTACATTTCAAATCCTATGACTATGCTAGATTAAATGACTATGCTGGACTAAATGGCTATGCTAGATTAAATGACTATGCTGGACTAAATGGCTATGCTAGATTAAATGACTATGCTGGACAAATGACTATGCTGTACTAAATGGCTATGCTGGACTAAATGTCTATGCTGGATTACATGGCTAAGCTAAAAGTGAGATATATTTAAGAATTAAGCCAGACTCTATGCCTCTTTGTTATTATGTCCCTCAATTTCTCGTATCTCTTGGCCCCTTGATTAAGTTGATCTTCTCATATTATCAGCAGCCTTGGTATGTAAACTCTTAGATTTTTACTTGAAGATACCATTGATGATGTCAATCAAGTTTTTGAATATTGAGGAAGTGACATGACTGTTCAACTTCTGTCGTCCTTGTTATCTTGATTTGTTTTGTTTTGCTAATTTGTTGTTTTTCTCGAACCGCTCTTTAACGTTAAGCAGTTTTCTTAAAATCGAGGTATTACATCCTCAGTCGGAGGAAACACAAGTACTCCTCTTTTATTGTCTTCTTCCGCTATCGTAGTAGGGGTGGGCGTTACTCTTATCCCAATTCAAGTTTTAACCCCTTCTCCCAGCATAGCCGGTACTCATTTCACAGACGCAGTAAGGATGCAAAACTGAGTGAATATTGGCAGTTTCTCAATCAAAGACCCCGATGAGCAGTGGACCGGACATTGAAACTACCCTTAATAAACAGAAAAACCACCAAACAGGCTAACTAATAAATAAAAGGCAGCTGGGGCGTCCAAGGACAACGTCCCTCAATTTAGGCTATGGGGCAGAGAAGCAAGCCATAGGGCAGGCTCAACCGCGCAGTAGGACCGCCTCTCGCGAATTATTGAAGGAATCTATAATCAGTGAGAACAGATACTACGTTTATTCCTTGACAAAAGGCAGAGGAGCAAGCCTGAGTGAATATTGGCACCACTGTCTTGAATCGAACACCAATTGCTCTCCTTTTAATGTAAGTCCAGTACCACCGGAACTCTGATAGAATTTCCTACAATCTCTAGGTCGCCAACATTCACGTTGTCATCATCAGTTCTAAGACGTACAAAACTACCCAACCAGCCTCTTTTTAGGAAGATCGTACCTGTTACCTAGCGGCTGCATCTAGATCAGTACGTTTACGGTTACTCTGGACCAGATCTCTTAGGCTAGTAGCTGCTCGTCCGCAGATAGAATACGTCAGACCTGTCCGGTCCTCAACAACTGTCGTCCACTTTCTTCTGGGTTTTCCCCGTTTCCCTCGGTGTTTGTTCTTCCCTCTATCAATGCCTAGTCTAACCTGTTCTTTCTCACCATGTGTCAAAATTGTTCCATTTTCCTTCGAATGATGTTATCTTTCAACCATCCTCCAAAGTTTGTAGAAGATACTTGGTAGGGGTCTGATCTTGGTAGCCGCTGCGCCTCGGCCCGCAGCCAATAATTACAATGCGTCCCTTTGGCGACACCGTACTCCATAAATTTGGATCCACGAAAAACGTTGAAATTTATTTGTAGTAACCTGATGTCTATCGAAGAATGTGGTCTTGCCAGCGGAACTCGCAAATCAGGCATCATGGTATGTGGAGGGCAAAGAGATTCGTAAGCAAAGACTACTGGCTGAAATTTAACAAGATCGCAATCCAAACAGGATATCTCTATCTCCAATTCTTTAATTATCAACTCACAACCTCAATTGACTGTTTAATAACAAACTTTTTTGTTGTTGTACAAGCACAACTGCCAAGTTTAGACACACTAAACGCCTTTGTCGGCATATACAACTGTTTCACCACCTAGAATTTCTTTTTGGGTGCCATTTGCCTTTTATGCTTTCTTTTATGGAGCAATAAAAAATAACCATATAGTTACGTTTACAATATAAATTAAACCTGTCCAATTTTGGTAGTTAAAGATATATTTAACATAGTAGCTAGGTTTAAAATGTTTAAATTTCATATCATTAAATAATCTTAACACTCTTTTATTTGATAGAACAGCAAAAACTGCTTTATTTAAATACTTCGTTATCAGTGATTCCTAAAGCGGATTGTAGGGCCCCCTTTAGCGGTGTAGGGCCCTTCTTAGGGGTGCAGGGAACATTCAGTAAGATTATGGGGCATTAGATTATAGACGCGAGTTGAATTTATTGTTATTTATATTTTTAGATCGCTCGTTAATTACAATTTTGTCATTTATTGATTTCAATTTGCAGCTCACCAATAGTAGTTTGAAGCCCTCAATTCTTTAATATGAAAATCAAAGGGTGTGCATCAGCAGCATAAGGGGCGTTGGCATAGAAAGTTTGGGAACCCCTGCTCTACAAAGCGCTTGATCCAAGGTACGGAGTAAAACAAAATCCAAGTTGTAGCAAAGGCGCCTTGGCTATAAGGTCAAAATAGGGTTAGGTATGTGATTATCATACGATTAAGAACATGTCGAACATTTCAAATATGGAAAAAAGATATATAATGAAAATAATTTAGCAGCACGTGTTTACAAAACAAACTAATTGTAATAACAATATCTGGTAAAAGATTTTTCTACGTTTTTCGACGTTTTCAAGTTAAGGTATTGATACCTTTCCCACATTTATTGCCGGTTACGACAAACTAATACTTTCCGCATATATTCCTGTTTCACTAATACCTTCCCTTGCCTAAACGTGGAGCTTTATCCCTTTTTGAAGCAGCACGGACAGCCACCTTCATAACTTGTCAAGTATGGGGGAAACGTAACACAACTCGTTAAGGATGGGGGAAACGTAACATAACTCGTTAAGGATGGGGAAAACGTAACATAACTCGTTAAGGATGGGGAAAACGTAACATAACTCGTACAGTATGGGGAAAACGTAACATAACTCGTACAGTATGGGGAAAACGTAACATAACTCGTAAAGTATATGGAAAACCCCAAACATCACCACTGGCAGATTTAACACGACATTTTCCGGCACTATAATTATTAGTGCAGTTTGCACGAATTCTCCAAAAGGGAGGCAAACAGACTAGACGTCACCAAAAGATCGTAGTTTTGAAACCCCTCCCTCTTCTGCATTATCAATAAGATTCTAGAATTCTATAAAAATTGACCGCCTCCCCCAAAAGTGGATTCTATTGACATCATCAATGTATAGATCCTAGGCTCCACTTTTTTTAGATCTTTTTATCACTTTACTCAACTCTGCATGATTTCTTCTAATATACATACCCGTGTTCACAATCAATGCAATTTTTTGAAAATTGCGTTCAGAAACGAATTCAATTTATGCGTTTTTCAATAAAAAGAGTGTGGCAAAATTTTCTATGGCGTGTTTTAGTCCTTTCGGTTCCTATAATCGATTCGCTAAAACCTTCCTTGCTTAACTCTATACAACTGCTGCTGTGACCAGTGTATGGCGAAAACGTCAGCAAAATGAATCCTGTACTCACCACAATATTTAAATTTTGTGACACAAACCAAAAATACAATTATCTACTTTCTACCATTATCTTAGTGCACATGCACGCGCTTTCTTACCTCTTTCAAAATTTCCACTCAATATGCTGATGTAAATATCATTCCTGACATCACCTATTGAAAGAAAAACATGCATTGCTTTATGTATTTCACCACAAAATCCATTTAACCGCCGCAACCGTGGGATGGTTTTAGTGTATAGTGACATAAGAAACTGATGGGTTTGTAATAGTTTTTGATACATTGTTTTCAGAACCCAAAAAATGCATTGAGGAATTTAAGTCATGAGCAGCAATAGGTATATTGAACGAACGAAGTCTCTGACCACTTCAATCCCCGTCTCTCCTTTATTTTTCCTGAGTCCGCTTATCGTAATTCGGAATCACGTGAGCGACTAGTAGCCATTAAGTCACCAAGCGTGACCAAGAAGAGGACATGTTTAACTTTAGTTGCGGGAGGCAAACTATATTTATGATTATTTGACGTAGTCACTATTAATACGCCCATAGTCGCCAGGTATGACGATGCACTCATGCAGTGATTGTCTCTGAGTATGTTTTCGAAGTTATAAAATATGCTTATAGAAATAACAGCTTGGTTTAAAATCTTCAAAGAAAGAGACATATTGTTACTTTTTTTCGTTTGATATAAACTAACGTTTCATCAAACTTTACTGTTGACATCTTGAGAGAAGTAAGAAACTAATTAATTGGATGAAGACATCTATCGAGAAGCAGAAAAAATTTGTCATCTAATGGTAACACTTCACAAATGCTGACGCACGCATAAACAAAGGAATAATGGGAAAGTGGTACTATTTAACAAGGGGCAAATAAATATTCAAACAAACTGGAAAGAGGCAGATGCCATATTGTTGTTCAGTGTAGGACTTAGGTTGTTAATTGCTAACGATTCATGAATCAGCAATTTACTGCTAAGATTAGTGGAGGACAATATTTGAAAGTTATCAAGTGAACCTTGTCAGGTTGACTGGCAACTTTATTTCCACTAAGAGCAGAGATTCCTAGGTGTTAAAGGCACGCAGGAGCAAGTGGCGCGTGGCCTGGTTTACGTACAGAGCATTGCAACTATTACTTTGAATTTTTATTGACTTCTTAAACCGGGAAACTGTGTCTTTAAAAAAAAATCTTGTGATGAGACGGTTGGGTTTAAAAATGAAACGCACATGAACCGGTGGATAATAGTTATTGAGAAGGCGATGAACCTTGTCACCTATGCGGAGTGAATGAAAGACCGCAGGTGGCAATGGGAGACAATAAGGGGCAATAAAAAGTATAACCCTAACTTGGGTGCGGTTCTATAAATTGGTTTGGGGGAGTGGGTCTTAATAAAAAGTAAACGAATACAATTATCCAAAAATCCGTTGCGAAGTAAGCTTCTTACTTCTCTGAAGATTTCAAATTAGAGTTTGACAAAATGTTAGTTTAAAAGAAGAAAATGCTCAATGTGTCTCTTTCTTTAAAGATTGTCAGCCTGGCTGTTGTTTTTGTAAGAGCAGATTACTATTTCCGCCTGGCATTTCACTTGTTACAATTATGAAATTCGACTTACAGTTTTAAAGTGGTCAAGGAATAGATTATCAGATTTTGGGATATTTATAGAAGAGGTAAATGTTGGTTGGATACAACTTTGAAAATTTCGCCAAGATAAACGCGAGAGAACACAGTTTAATTAACGACTGACTGCGACCACTCTCGGCATTCTTAGCGAAGAGATAGTAAGAGGGAAAATGAATAATTGTCACTACTTTTTAATGATAATAGCGGATACATTGTAAGTTCTTATTGTTGATCGAAGCTTTGTGCTGTCGCTTGTTTCCCAAAATCGTTACGCCAATATACGTATAGCAACAGGAGGCTCCTACGTAGCAGCGACTATCACGTGGCGAGAGGCGAGTTAAGCCTCATCGTGTGACTGCGGCTTAGCGTTAGAAGTGGGACTCTTAGGTTTGTTTTTTTTTGTTGCGGTCCAAGTTTCATAACAGACAAAGGATACAAGAGACATACTAAAGGAGAGGAAGGAGATTTAAGCTTTTGTATGCAGACATCAACATCCCATGGCAGTTAAAGTGTTGGAGGTTCTACTCCTTTGGGTAAATGTACATATAAGAGAGAGAAAATGGGACGAAAGAGTTCAATACGCAATCTTGATATAAAGCTGTAATACAAGTAAGTAGTAACTGAATTTTTCTAGAAATCCAGCTTGAGGAACTAATCGATCATCATATTTATCTTATTAGGCTAAATACATCATTTTGTAACATCTAGGTATAGGTGTATGATGACCAACTATTACAGGATAAATATTTTGTCACTTCCAATTAAAAGATTGAAAATACAAGGACAGAAGCGATGTGGGATGAGCTTAAATCTATCAAAAGCCAGTTGACAATCTGCAGCATAAATTCTCATTAAAGGAAATTTTTCTTTCTTCGTTTATATTAAGATGTGTTGGAAAGACATCCTATTGCTCTTAATCCTTCTGGATGGAAAAGGTCCACTGTCAGTTGGTCCTAAAGCTAGAAGCAAAATAGGATTGCGAAATACTTAATATAGGTTCACTGACAATGTTTGACCATAGGGTTCCAGTGGTCTTTATTACGAATGCTGTGGTTTATAACATATTGTTCATGAATCGCCTTCCGATTTATTTTGTCATTAAATATATTTTATGAAGTGCATTTTAAAATTGTTCAAGATTTGTTTGATATTACCTTTAATTATTGAAGACAAAAGTGTTGCAGTATTTATTTATCTTGTTTTTTGACTCACTCGATTCACATCAATGATAAGGATCATAATTATCAATTCAAGTGCTTGATGTCGGTGTGGAGTTTCTACTAACATTTAAGATAAACTACCAATATCCGACCACCAGTGTTGTTGACCTCAACCTGCATAGCCCATCACAAAAGATGTTGGAGTCCAAATTAAGATCAAAGTCATTAGCCTATGACTAAAGGTTTTGAGAGTACAGAGATGGTTTGACTTCCTATAATCACTGTCTGTTTGTCAATTTTAGAAAACAGCTTTCCTTGATTGAAAAAATAAAGGACCCCCGAGGCCAGATATGTAAATTCTGTTACATAAAAGTTTATATACGGAAAATCGTGCTAGAAGGCCTTTTGAAAATGCTATTAATGAATAAATATCAAATCTAAGCATTGTTTTATTTAGTACAGTAATACCAGATGTACCACTAAATTCAAAAAATTGTTTAACTTACTCTTAAATTGACGGTTTGAAAAATGTTGATTCTATAATAGTACCCAAGCCGTTTTCCAGAAGGTAGAACTGAGAAATATTTTTTAAGTTAGTAGAAAGTGTTACGGACTGCTTTGGACTTTTTTTCAAGTAGCGAAGACATTTATATGATTTGTTCATTCTCAGTCGCTTAATAACAAACCCATGACCGTTATTGCCAACGCCAAATATAAATTTCATAGAAATTTTACCATGAAAGTATGATGGCCTTGGCATATAAATAGATATAAGCAGAACCTTAAAAATTTAGTCTTAAAACGGTAACATGTAGAACCCAAAACTTTTTTCTAGTGTAGCACTTAGCAACAGTAATAAAAGTCTTCTAAATTGAAGAGGGTAGAAACATTGATTTTGAAACGTTGCTTAGGATGGCTCTCAAAACCCCTCATCAAAGAGAAACGTATGCAATAGAGCCAGAGGAAAGAAAGTAGAGAGGGGAAAAGAAGAACATTAATATGTCAGAAAAGCAGGATTTATAAAATAGTAATCGATTAGTAATAGTGCTAGTGTGGGTAGTAGTACTAGTTGTAGTAGTTTCGGTTGCAATTGCAGTAGTAGACATTATTGCATTTAAAAAGTATCATCGAGAAGAGAGGATTGGAAATATTAGTTTTGAAAAGAATTAGAAAAGCATGTCACCACCGGGGATCGAACCCGTGATCTACGCTTTCGCGGCGTGCGCTCCACCAACTGAGCAACGTGACCTCCGATGTTAACATACTTTTTTATTTCCCTAGTCGCCACATTAGCTCCCAATCATCCACTGGTGAACATCGATATCCAGCTCAACGCAGTCTCTTCGAGACCAGTCTCTCTGCGCCACGTTACTTGACTAAGGAGAACTGCCATCCGGCCCGTCATCAATCCAAAGCCCATTAAAGTTAGAAAGCATTGATGGTGACATGCTTTTCTATTTCCCTAGTGTTCTTTTCAAAACTAATATTACATTTAAAGAGATATTAACATACCAGGGAAGAGTAGCACTCTTTTTCTCAACTTCATGTAATGGCATTTTTTGGCAAGAACTATAAACGTATTCGTGATTAATTTTGGCTATGATGCTTTCCATACTCCCAGATTTTGCAATACTGAATCCCCTTCTCCGCTTTAGTAGTTCTTTAGAGTACGTTCGTACCTTCTTGGTTTACTTTGAGTCTAAGAAGTATAAGAGAGTGGCTGTAAAACTATAAAATTATAGCTTCTTTGGAAAACAAATTCGAGGGCTTCTGAGTCAATATAGATGTCCTATGTACATACACACAAAAAAACATTTTCTGTACCTTTCAACTTTTTATCTCCTTTTCTTTTGGTCAATGTATCCCCATGTCATAATATCAATAGTCGTAATCAAAACTTTAGAGCATCAAGTCACTGAATCCAAATTTATCCAAAGATAAGAAACGTTCTTATGTTTGAATGTTTAAGACACTATTATGTTCTGCCATTGTTCTTATCATTGCAAATGTATTCATTTCTTCAATTGAGTTCATTCCAAAAGTCACTTGTTATTATAAGTAAAATGCCAAATTTTGAAACTTCATTGACAAGGTTTTGTTTTACAGACTTCTTCAGGTCACTACTGAAAATTTTCTAAAGTCTGTTAGACGAAACGTTGTCAATGAAGTTTCACCATTCCAAATTTCCACATTTGGCGTTTTACTTATAATAACTTGTCGGTGGACTATTCACCTTTCATTCACAAAAGCCACTTGGTCTAAATATGTCTCTACGCTCTCAAGGTTCGTAAGGAACGTACTACTGGCATAAAAAAGCCAGTCTTTATTGTATTAATATTAATCAGGGATATAAATGTGCCTGCTCAAATGGAGCTGCAGCAGTACCTTATACTTTTGTTGGCCTTCTCTTCCTTCCCTCAGTCAGCCACTATTCTATTGTAATCATTTTCATCCAATTGTCATCAAATTTAGTTTGCCAGTGACTGAAACAACTATTATAATGACATCGATGTTTCTCTTACCAAATACAGACGGTTTCATCGGGATGTTTATCGTTTGCAGATTTGTGTTAATGCTGAATGCAATAGAAACAATGCATTCTTCATTGCCTGATTACATACAATCCACTCTTACTTACAATAAAGAAGAAGTCGCAATAATCTTCTAAATGGATACTTACAAAACAACCTCAACATTGCTCTTGTTTCACAATATCAACCATAAAATGGTATTTTTAAAGTCTCAGGGTAATTAAGGATTGTACTCATTCTGCATTGTACTCTGGACAGCCGAAAAAAAAGGGGGGCATTATCACGGTCTAAAGTTTATTAACAGGGGGTCCAAATAAACTACTAGCTACGCATGCAATAAAAAATTACAATAACGTACGGAAGTTGTCTCTTGTACCAGAAGATCATAAAATTTAAGATGGAACTGACAAAGGAACATGCAAAGGTACGTTTAGTACTACTGGATAGTGAATTGAATACTTGGTGTGTCAGGTTTTTGTATGCCCTTTCATATTGAGACCGAAATTTTATTGTTGATGGAAAGGTTCCTGCTGTCTACTTCATAGCTTTGATGTCCGTTTGTTTGAAAATAATTGTATTTATATACTTAAATCAAAGAATTATGCAATACTCTCCAATCCCTGTCAAATTTATTACCCAGTTTTCGGATTGTTTAGCATGAGTAGCTTTTTAGTTATATTACAGTTAAGAATCCATATTCTTTACTTGGCGTTTAAGATTTCATAATCTTGATTTTATGAATCTGTGCGAACATAATTAGAATGATATACAAAACCGTTTGTTATCTCGGTCAAGCTACGTACCAAAAGGAAAGTTGATACGTCATGAGGACTTTTATATGAGTATCGTATCTTGCGGACAGAAATTTGTATCTGTAAGCTCTTCTTTAACACTACCCAAGACAATGTTAAAGACTTACGCCCGCCAAAGCAATCGCCTGCATAAAATTGTTTCTTAGCTTTCCCGGCCACAGCATAATTGAAAGCTTCTAAATGATAAAAATTAAATGCACCTGTAAAAGTATTAAAATTTACTTGGTTTTGGAAATGATCACGAGACTCTCAGATAATCCATTTTTGTGACAACATTTAACTTCACTTGAAATCGATTTAACACGGAAACATCTAATCAGCAAACAAATAAGCCCTGACATAGTATTAGAGAGGTGGGAACATTTCACCTCGTTACCTACACTTGCGCGACGTGTGATCTACAAATGGAGGTATGTTGAACCAGATAATCTGTTGCTTGAATTCGATTCCCAGATGTGATATGTTTTACTGCTTCTGTACCTTATCATTTTAAGTCCTTTCTTCTCGATACGAAATAATTTGAGTTTCTAAACTACCATGTGCATTGAATAGTAAATATCTTGATCAAGGTATCAATAAAATCACTCTATTGATTTCCTTACTTAGATATCGATGAATGCGCTGAAAAGACATTCTTATGTCAACAGCTCTGTCACAATACCATTGGATCCTACACTTGTAGTTGCCGCGATGGTTACAAAAGAAAGGACGATGCAATCTCTTGCCAAGGTATACCTAAAGATTTTCCTCGTCAAGTGGATTGCTTTCTGTTGATATGTTCTGTTGACCAGAATTGATTTTGTCACTCGCCTTTTTATCGTTAACCTTTTACCATGAATGTTAGTCGAAGGTTAGTTGCCTTTTGTCGTAAGTACAAATTCCTACTAAGGACTTCTTACTACGTTTTGTTGTCGCAAATTATGTTTTCATAAGATATTTATGTACTTTGCAACTTTAAATGTAATTTGGAGAGAAGTGCAGAACGGATGGCAGGTCACGTGGTGAAGAGACTGGTCTCCTATTGCGATGGCTCCGGGGAATGATTGATAGCAAATGTGGTGACTAGAGCAACAGAGTATTCTGACATCGAGGCCCCCTAGCTCAGCTGGTATAGCACACGCAGCGGAAAATTGGGTCACGAGTTCGAGTCCTGGTGGTGACATATTTGCAAAGTATTTCAAATCCTTGATATTTAAAACCATGTCTCGATTATACATGTATTGGGACATGATACCCCGATGATGCCATAAAATTGTCAAGTATTACCCTAGTTTTACATTTGTAAGATTACTTAGCATGTTATGTTATTACTGGGAGAGCTTGGGCTTCAACCCCTCATTTTGCTAGCTTCTGCTTTTCCTTTTTTTCCAATACATTTTTGGAACGCCATTGAAAAGGCACCGTCCAATTATCTCAGAGAATTGAGAGTCTCAGAAGGGATCCACATTCAAATCTCTTTTCGATAAGGGGGCAAGTAATGATCAATGAGCAGAACCAATACAATACAGACCGTAAAATGAGTATGACATATAAAAGGAGCCCAAAACCGTAGAGTTAAAAAACCCATAGGATGGGGGCCTTGCTAAATATTTCTGTTTGTGTTGGACCCAAGGACCAAACAAAGATAGCATTATATAATAATTTTCATGAAGTGTTTCAGTCGCACAAAACATGCTACTAGTTCAATTACGAGGGCAAGTCATCATGCTCTCGGTTTCCGCCAGGTCAGAAAGACTGTGCCCTTTTACACAAAATGGCCCAATACGGGTTACAATCTATTTAGCATATATTAGCACTTGCTCTCTCTCTTCTTTGCCTTCTGTCTTCTTGGTCTTGAATCGTTCTTCTTGGTCTTGAATAACGACAGTCTTTATCAACGGTGAAGAAAAATAGGCAGATCAACGATCAGGAAGAATAGGCCGCTTCACAATGGTAGTCCGACTTTCTGTTATTGAATCAATTTATTGGCTTAGACCATTATTGAATTAGGTTGAGGACTCCGTAAACTTGGATCATGTTTGGGCATGATCAGAGGGGCGTTACTCGCTCTTACTCTCACTAAACCACTTCGGTTCTGTAATACATTCGGAACACGATTTGTCCTCATCGTTTGACTACATGACACCACAATAATTCAACTCACGGTTTAGAACGTTTGCTCCAGGTTTTTCTATGATACATTACCTTATAAAGACAGCTACACCACCAAAATTATAAGCCCTATTCAGAGTACCGTCGAGAAGGTAGGGTTTCAAATGTAAGGTTGGAATCGACACTACAGAATATGAAACCACTACTGGGATCCGAATCAGCGACGCATTCGTCGCAATACCAATGGAGCTACGTGACCCTCGTACCTAACATAATCTATTTCTCTAGCAGCTACATTATCTCCAAATAATCAAGTTCAACGTATTTGGTGAGCCGCCTCTTTGTATGATGTGCCTTGACCAAAAAAGAACTGCCATCTTGCCCACCTTGCTGTCCAAATACATTGAAATTGTCTGTTCTAAAACGACCTTTCAAATCCTCTCTTCTCGATGGCATAACACTAATGTAGTAACTAGAGAAATAGAGAAAGTTAAAATCAGGGGTCATCTTGCTCAGATGGTACACCACACGCAGCAAATGCCTTAGTCACAGGCTCGAGTCTCGGAGGTGACATGTATTTTAGTTCTCCAGTGACCTTTGTAAGTCTGATTTGATAGTGATAGTCATTTTTTTATGTTGCATGTTACTTTTACGTTAATCTCCAAGGAACTCTTAACGACTCAGCCTGATAACAGGTTGATACCTGCTACTTCAGCTCATATCCGCCCTCTATTAACATTACACTATGCTATACTACATCGCAACGGATAATTTTTTTGTGGGTACATCATCAGAAATAGGTGCATTAAAGAGTTTGTAACAACAGGAAAGATTGAAGGCACCAGGGGCAGACGAAAGTAGAGAAGGAAACAGCTGGATAACATCAGGGATTTGGATGCACGCAGTTACTGTGACGCCATTCATCAGTACCCAGACAGAAATTGCAGGAGGTCATGATCGCTCAAGCTACTGGCATGGCACATACATGATGATGATGATGATGATGATGATGATGATGATGATGATGATGATGATGACCATGATGATACTACATTGGTTCCAAAGCTAGTGAGAATATTAACCTGAGTTAGAAATTCCATTCTTCTGAAAGCAACAGGAGTGTTGTAGATGTGGTTTAAAAATTGGCTGTTAACATAGTTCTGAATCAACAGAGTATACAGAATTAATTGCTGCGATTCTATTCATTTTATCTTATTCTTTCGCTTTGTATACTTGACGTCACTGAAGACACCTTATCTAGTCCTGGCAGAGATAAATAGAGCCAGACTGACGTAAGCAAGTTAAGGCTACAACAGAAAGGGGATTGCACCAATGGTCTAATGACCAATATTTTATAATTCTTTTCTTTACTGTCACTTCTTGTCGCCAATATCAGTGTACAAGCAATGGGGATACAATTAGCGCTGCTTTGCCTACTATATTGATCCTGTCACTGTTTTTGAACTGTTCCCTATATAGTACTTAAATGTGACGTCACAATCTAATGAATATCAGAAGTTTGATGGCATTTTGTATTCGTTGTATTTTTTCTTTGTGCTTCAGATAACCTGTCCAAATTTGAGACTTGACTTACTCTGGTTTACTTGCGTAGGTCCTGGCGATCTCTTTCTCTCGTAATGCAATTCTGTTTCCATCGACTCCTGTTCTGTGAGTTTCTTTCTGCTGTTAAGACGGGAAGGCCCGTGCCTTTTTGATGTGATTAGCCCATTTTCTTGGGCGGTCTTCCTCTTGGTCGTGGTTGGCGAAAATCTTGTTTGTAGGTCTGGTAAACTAGGGATGCATCTGCCTTTCTGCATACGTGGGCAAACCACAAATTTATGAGTTTTATGAGTTGAACAAAATTAGCAGTGTTTACTTGGGAACGTTTACAAATTCGAACTGCCGTTTGTTGCAGTTGATCACAAGATTTCAGCGCATAATTGGTGCAGAGGAAAGTGGTGGCACGATTACCCTGTTGGTGTATTATAATTGGGATTCCTTTAAAAAGAGTTTTTGTGATGTCATCACGTTAGTAGTGTACACGCGACTAAACTGGGAATCCTTGCTAGGTCAGAATGACCTTGGTTACGTGGTGGCAACGACATGCTCAATATGGCGTTTTCTGCCTGCCGCAGCAAATAGGTCTACACTTGAGGTATCACGTAAAGGAGTGTGTAAGACACTTGGTCAGGAGAATCTATTTATAGATGGTAACAGGAAACGTGCGGAAATATTTAAGTGGCGTATAGTATGCCAAGTACATGTTTTTTTCAGAAGTTGTGCCACTTGATTATCGACATACTCAAATTCTTCTGCTACACAGAGAATTGAGGGCCCTTTTGGAACTAGGAAATAGCAGTGTGGACTCAAAAAGGGATTGTTTTCCTAACGGACTACCAGCACTTCGCTACTTGGCAAAGGCAGGAGTTTCGTCTTTCAAGCAGTAAATAAGTTCTATGAGAAAATCTTTTTACTATTACCGTATTCAGTTAAACAACCATGGTTCATTTCTGTGCCCGTTGAATAGTCCTCCTAAGATAAACCATGTTGAAACAAAAAGGTAGCAACTGTAATTAAATTTGGACCTATTTTGTCGCATCCAAAACCTAGTATTCGTAGATTATGCGGACATAAGACTTATCTTAAAGAATACCACGAATTGAAGTAAGCATATTGTTGGCCATCATCGGTGATTATCACTAAGTTGCAGCCATCGTTTAACTGCGGGGTTATTTTTAATTTTCGATCCTGTAGATGCCCTAAAATACCTTACTTCACACCAGCATTTAAACAGATCAAATAAGAAAATAAACACACTTTACAATACGTAAAGAAGCCTCTACAGCGGCATTGGTCACTGAAACCAAAATCAACGTTTGAAAAAGACTGCTACATGCGTTTGATAACTTAGATGTGTCAAGGGTCAAAGCATGAAATCACTCACCATTCGTGCATAAATGTTTAGAATAAGGTTCTCCGCCAGATTGGATTTAAAAATGGCATTATCAATGATATTGAAAGTGTCATGTGAGCCGGCATCATAGCATTAACACGTTGAAATATATGGTTAACTTTATCTTATTGATTGCCTTCAGTGTTCTTATATACGTGTCACAAAATATCGTGACGTCTCGTCAATATATTAAGCATTTCAGCCTAAATCAGCAAATATGCAAACGACGCGTAAGAGAAGGCCTGTAGGTATAGGAAAGTTTGTAGAATAGTTATTCTTAACTTTATACCGATTGAAATCTGACCTTACGTCAATTTCGAGACAATTGTGGTGCGTAAGGTTGACATTTTTTCATTTTAGTGCAATTATTTAGTATCAGTATAAACATTCAATAGTTGTACGCAACACGAAAAGTAATACAGAAGTCTTTATTTGTATGCATATACGATTTCTATTACAGATGTAGTTCTGCTTACATTTTTTTATAACAAAAGTCAGAGTCTTTTTACTCTTCCAGTTATTTGTTTTAGTATTATTTTATTCTCAACCAGCTTCATATCAATATGTCTTGAACTGGACGTGCGTAACGGGGTTCGCATGTAGTGTTGTATGTATTCGCACGCTTTGTTCGAATGTTTTAAAAATGAATTTTATACAAGGGCTACTTTTGAGCAAGTGCTTTGTGTTTCCTTTGAAAGTCTACAGAGCTGTAGTTTCTCGGAACCTCAATATTCCACTCTATAAATTTTGGAGGTATTGAGTCCTGTTTTCGTATAAACTGGTTTCTTTTTAAAAAATAAGTGTATAACTTATGTATAATCAACGATGCCTTTATTTCCTATGGCTATTTAATTATTGATTGCAACTAAACCGAAGGCGAGTGTACCTTGTTCCATGAAGGTTCGCCGTGAGATGAATATTATACAATCACCCTCCCGATATCTCCCGATAATTTTAATGACAGCGAGACGTTCTGTACACATCTGAAGCAAAAGTTGTTCTACAACAGTCTCTATAGAAGTGGTTCTTATATATTTTTTATAAATTATTTTCATATTTTTACATAGCTGTCACTTTGTTATTTTCAAGTCAAGATATTATCAAGAAATTTCTGTGCAAGTAAGAAGTTCTAAGATTTATTAATCTTAAGGTTGGTTTTCATACTTACTGTTACACTGTAACGTTTACCCTAAATCCGCTTGGGTGACCTCAGAGGGGACCATTGATCCAAGTTTGAGAACCAGCATTTCACAATTAATGTACGAAATTAAATCTTAAGGTTATTTTAAACAGAATATCCCCACCTACTAAGCACCTCACCAAAACACATGTAATATCTCATAGTTTCTCATCCACATATGACCAGATATCAAATCAATGGAGTACTGACATTTCAAGAAGAAACTCACCTTAGGTGTTTATAACAGACAAAGGGACGGTGTTGAGCTTTTCCATGTTTCAACCACGTCTTCAAGTTTGAAATCATCTGACATCAAATATTGAGAAATACTAATCAGATAACAAGAGCGAAAAGGGATAGCAGGGACTGGTAAGGATCTTTATTATAGGGGGGCTGGGGGAGCGGCTCACCTTATTACGGTTTAGAACCAAAACAATAAAAAGGACAAAGAAGAATTGGAAACTCCATAAGGGGAGGGGGGCAGAAGTTCCAATTATAATAATGTAGGCTCCGGGGTCCCATGGTAGAAGTATGAAACAAAATAGTATAATCAGAGTTAATAAACTATTTACTGTGGTATAATTGTATTTTTGAAAAGAACACTAGAGAAATAGAAAAGCATGTCACCACCGGGGATCGAACCCGTGACACACGCTTTCGCAGCGTGCGCTCTACTAACATCATCCACACGACTGGAACCAGTCCTCCTTTAGTGTTATGGATGTTGTCGTTAGGATTTGTCTTTAAGACCCAACAGGTAATGCCAAATATGCGTCTTTATGTCGCCATCTTGCATTCTTTCTTGGAAGACTAGTAAGAAAATTATACGATGGGAGGTCAGTCACGAACACATACCAATTAGACAACAGTTTTTTTATACACGAAGCTTTTTAGGAACATTCAATGTTATCCGTTGTGACCAGTCGCGGTTATCAATCACCAGTTACCACCCATCCGTCAAACTTCACTGGTGTGACATGTACCATTGCAATACCATGCAATTTACGTTCTCCACAGTTTACCATGTGTGGACTACCAGGAATTTATAATCAACTTGTAAAGCGGTTGTCACAGCTGTTCCACGCTGCGATATAACCCAGATTTCTGATCCTTTGCACTAAGTATACACGTGACCATTATATGTCACACTGTTCTATTAACAATGGGGTAGTAACCTTCTTCTTCCGGAAGGTTGATGTACTGCCTAACTCCCAGTTAATGTGAACCCTCGCGTCTTGCAAGGTCTTTGGTGCTCGCATTTGAGGATGTACAGTACAAACACATGCACCCCACAACCGCGTGGTACCCCAAGTTACTAATCACAATTTCAACCTTACGCCTTTAGGTCTTGTCTCTAAATAATTATAGCAAGTTTAGTGATAGTGGGTGTTTGGCTGCATAACCAAAGAAGTGGTTGAATTTAACGTCATGCAGAAGGATCATTTCTAAACCATAATGGATCATGCATCGCAGGAAGAACTAGTGTCAGGTTTTAAATGCTATAAACGAATCACCATATCTACATTCTAGACATTATAGGGTGCTCTATTTATTTGTGGATTTGGGGCTGTAATCATCTGTATAGGTGTTAATATTTAGTAAAATTGAATTTTAAACTTTGGCTCACTATTTCTACCCTTCTCATGGTCTTCTTGGAGATGTTTACATAGTCAGGGACTTGCTCAACTGATTGTTACTTACAGGACACAGGAGTGTCCTCTTTCTGACAAGGCCTCCAAATATTGTGACCACACCCATCTATTATTTACTTTGTGCCCCCTCAGCCCTGGCATTAAAGGCCAACTACAAGGTTGCAAGGAACATTACTGTTGCCTGTATTACGTTATTATCATACTTTTGGTAAACAGTAGTGATGCAACAGGTGGGTCTTGTAGCGTGACAGCTGCTTACACGTATTAAACTAAGATAGTGAGTGAATCTTCCCTCTCGTTTATCCGTCAAATATTCGTCTCAGTAATCTTGCTGTTCCAAGTAGGACAGTCTTACGTATATGTTTCTCTCATACGTTTAGTGCGAAAGGATCAATACCTTACCCCCTTCACTTTCTAACCACTATTGAAATTATCTCTACCATGCGGCTCACACATGTCGTCTTTAACTCGTATCATAAATCACCACAATTGTTAATCTTCAAGGCAATTGATTCATCTTAGTCTTGTTGTTATAGTTTATTACTATTATTGTTATGTACCAGATTAATTCAGATGGTCGAGACATTCACTAGACATATGATTGTAGCTTGAGAACAGCCATTATTGATTTACAACATGAACTCAAAATATTTGAATAACTGCTCAAGGGCTATTGGAATGGCCTTGAGGCTATAAAGAGTCAAGCAGAGGCTACTTTACAAGTCCAGTTCAGTTAAGCCGTGATTAAATTATTTTTGATAATAATGTCTTAAACTTAACAAAACTTAAAATACATAATATCTCCCTTTCTATGGATGTTTTGTTGCACATAATCTCCGTATGTTTGCGGTACCTAGCCTCAAAGTCGCCATGGAAAACACGAGAGATTGAATCCTTAAGTTTTGAACCTGATACATTTTTGTCTCCAGAGATCATTCAGATATTACAACACGTTCATGATAATGCTGACTCGTCTTCTGGTCCATTTAGGAATTGTAAAACGAGGAAGCTTTTAGTCTATTCTGTAATTGTATTTGTTGAAAGTTTGCAATCTCTCAGTGCAGCCCCCTGATAAGCAGTGGGGCCTTTCCCCGGGATCCGTTCTTTCCAAAAGGGAAAGGGGTTTCCAAAGGGGGATCGTCATTGAGATTGCTGTACAGCAGATTACAGCATGATGATGTAACAAATTTTACAAATGACATTATCATAACATATACAGCCACTGCTGCTGCAATTCAAGCCGCGCAAGGATTTAATAAGTGGAGAGGGCTCGCAAAGACGAAAACAAGGCTTTCTCAACCACACTTTCAACTCACACACTCGCACTCTTACTCAACACTCTTTTTATTGTTTTTATTTTTTTGTTTGTTTTTTACTGTAATAGATAATTTTATAATTTTTGTTTGTTTCTTGAAAGTTTGCACATCTTTACGTTGATTCAAATTTAATTGATCTTCCTTTTTGGCCGTCTGCGATAAATTTCATGGTTTTTTGTTTTATCAAAATTGAAGTAAATAGGCAAATGGCGTAACTTTTGAAGCATCACAACCTACCAACTGCGCAACTTCATCCCGCTACCTACCTATAAACCTTCTGGTCACAATCGCAGATTGGCGACAATGGGTCTTGCTCAATCGTATGCACTCTGGATACGGTCACTATTCTAATTTGGTGCATAAGTTTGGGCAATGCAATATTCAACCGCCTCAACACGTTCCGACCTGCAAAGCGATACGAATCCTAGGAGGCACGGAAATGTTAACGATAAGTTACAGGAAAATCTTGACAACGATGTTATTCTAAGTATATGGTCTTGTTGATATAAACGATAATAATAATTGAAAAATATGTGCGTTTTTTCACATGCTAACTTAATTCCTTCAGTAAGGATTCACGTCTTTACATAGATTTATCCCTTTATCATTGCAACGTCGCCTGCATACGTAGGCTACTATTTGTGTGCAACTTATTTTTATGGTGCTTTTAACTTTGTGGAGTACCTTATCATTGTCACTTTCTAAATAGTTATGTTAAAGAGATGCTGAGATAGCATACATACTTGTCTGACCACTTGATAGATTGTGAAGCAGTTGACCATGGGAAGCTCGTGCCATAACATTCTGTACCTAATAACGTCTCGTTTGTGTTTTGGGAAGCAAGTATCGGTCATGCTTAGCCCGAGCATCTCATTTACGACAGTATCAAGGCTTCTTCTTTGAGTGTTTTCAGTCCCTGACCAACAACTCCTTGCCATACGGTTCTACTTCTGTCATCTTGCCATAGACTTTGTACCTCGAAGTTCAGGTTCTTCATTAAGGTTTGACTTTGGTCTTTCATAGCCCTCTTTTCAGGTATCTTTTAATGATTCTAAGCTCATGGAGATTCCGTTTCCTATTACGGGCGAAGGAAATACAACTCTATGTTTTCGATTCTAGTCTTAGGAGGAGTTGTTGACTCTCCCCAGATCTCTTCATTAGACATCCTGGTGTTGCACAAAATTCTCAGTATGTCCCACTAAAGTCATTATTCAACGTTACTCTGTAATTAACCAACCATGTATACATGTGTCTTAGTATACGCATTTGACCTAAGTGTCGAAAGTGTCGAAGTGCCGACATTTTTTATTTCCAATGCATTATGATATACTACAGCGAAAAAATATATATGCCAATCAAAATGCCATTACAGGATCTATTACGAGCGCCATAACAATCACCATAGCAATCACTGTGACAAATACTGTGACAAGCTCTATCACAGCAATTACTATAACGACAATTACAACTGCCATAAAAACCAGCATGTCAACCACCATCCAAGTCCATTTACAGTTACCATTACAACAATTACAACAATTATTACAACTATCATCACAGTAACAACCAGAAGCACTATCAAAACCACCATCAGAAGCACCACCAGAAACAGCATCAGAAGCATCATCAGAAGCAACTTTAGAAGTGCCATCACAACCACCATTAGAAGCACCATTAGATGCACCATCAGAAGCACCATCAGAAGCACCATCAGAAGCACCATCAGAAGTGACATCATAACCACCATTAGAAGCACCATCAGAAGCACCATCAGAAACACCATTGGAAGCACCGTCAAAAGCACCATCAGAAGCACCATAAGAAGCATCATTGAAAGCACCGTCAAAAGCATCATCAGAAGCACCATCAGAAGCAACATCACAACCACCATCAGAAGCATAATCAGAGCCACTATTACCGCTATATCATGACTAACCTTACAGCAATACTCAGAACTACCATCATAGCCACCAGCCGAAGGACTACCAGAACCATTATCGCAAGTACTATTCTTACCCGGTAAAAAAGCTCCCTAAGGTGCAAAGGTTTTGAAACAACATTACAGGGAAGAATGAATTATTCGATTATAAGATAAAATAACTTGAACTGCCATACAGCGAATTGTAACAAATCAAGCCAATAATATTTTCATATTGTGCGCCCCACAGTGTAAATAGCAAGCAGAAGATGCTTGAAAATATTCAGCGCACTGCACTCTTTGATGACCTAACATCAGAGCGGCAACTAAACCATGATCTAAGGCCTCGTCCAATCCTGATTAAAAGTTGAAATCGCAACTTTAGGAGCAATCACAAAACAAAACTTTTCCGCCCACACACGAAAATTGATAAAATGATTCCACACCAAGGCGGCACATCCATGTTAATCAGGCTGTGTGCATGCTAATATGAAAGCAAAACATTAGGCCAGGACTTCTTTGTCTTTGTGCGGGAAGGTGTTGATGATGTTAAAAAGTTGGAAGTTTGTCCGCCAATTGTTGTAATGAGTTACACCGCGTTCTTGGTTGTATCCTTATGTCTGCCTGTTCGAAAAATTCCGGCCACAAAAAGTTATTCGTCCACACCTATACAAAATATTGCGTTTGTAAATTGTTCCATGCTGGAAAGCATTTTTAAGAAGTTCCATCTTCGTTGAACGAGTTATGTGGATTTCAGCGGTGTAGTGTGAAGAGAAAAAGTGGATGTAACAATCACAAATCGTTTTCAAGTATATCCCAGCACAGTGTGAATGAATTTTTAAGAGGACAGAGATATAATTTGTGTAATGAGCACATTATAGTTTACACAAGAATGATTACCACCCTAGCTAGCAACCCACATGTTGTCAAAGTCGATATTTGATGGATGTTACGTCATGTGAGGAACCGGCGTCCAATCGATGTATATACTATTTTATCATTTCAACCATAGGGTTGTTTACTCTACCGACATTGGATCAATGTGAAGCCCATATTGTTATTCGAATATAAGGCTTACGAACATTGGATTGATGACAATCGTACGTCATTGCAACTTCCGAAATACAAGGTCATTTCCACTTACATATACAACGAACGGGCGACGTTGATTGAAAGTTCATATGTCATGAGTATTACAAATATGGAAGTAGCCTCGACTCCGTGATCACTTGTAATTATTGTGTAATACATGAATGATGAACCTCATTATATCACTCTTTTTCGATTGCAATTGAATTATCCCTGTCGGGATTGTGACATTATTCTGACTAACCCGCTATAAAATGTTCACGATAGTATTTCAGTTCGTTGATGGAATCGTAAATATCCGCCAGCGCTTCATGCTTGCCTTCTTTTTTCAATCCAGCGGTAAGCCCCGGTTTCCAGCGTTTGACAAGTTCTTTCAGCGTGCTGACGTCCAGATTGCGATAATGAAAATAGGCTTCCAGTTGGGGCATCCAACGTGCCATGAAACGCCGGTCCTGGCAGATTGAGTTACCGCACATCGGCGAAATGCCGGAGGCCACGTGTTGTTGCAGGAATGCGATCATCTGTGTCTCCACCTCGGCTTCCGAAAATCTCGAAGCCTTGACTTTATCGATCAGTCCCGATTTGCCATGCGTGGAGCGATTCCATTTGTCCATGCCGTCAAGCACGACATCCGGCTGGGACACCACCAGTGTGGGGCCTTCGGCAATCGTGTTCAGCTGACCGTCGGTAATTACAACGGCGACTTCGATAATACGGTCGCGATCCGGGTCAAGTCCGGTCATTTCCATATCAACCCAGATAAGGTTATGGTTATTGTTTTCTTGTGCCATAATTAATACTGATTTCCAAAATGTCGGTAAAGTGTCTGAATATTTTTTTACTGTCAATGCGTGAATAAAATTTATTTTATTGTGTCATATTGATAGCAGATTCGTCACTTTTCATTATTGATAACACGGGAAGAATGTCATGATGCAATCATTTAGTTTGATTTTTATTGTCGCACTGTTACTGACCACTGCGATACAGGTGTGGTTATCCATGCGGCATATCCGCTATGTACGTGCTCACCAGAACAAAGTGCCGGAAGACTTCGCCAGCCAGATCAGTCTGGCGGATCATCGTAAGGCGGCCGATTATACCTGTGCCAAAACACGCGCCGGCTATCCCGGTATTTTTCTGCACGCGACATTGCTGTTGATTTTTACGCTGGGCGGTGGGTTAAGCGCGCTCAGCGGGTTTTGGGCCGAGTGGTTCGTCAATCCGATTTTTCACGGCATGGCGCTGATACTCAGTGCTTTCCTGATTATGGGCGCGGTGGAATTGCCGTTGAGTTACTACCGCATTTTTGTCATCGAGGAACGCTTCGGATTCAACAAAATGACGCCCGGCATGTTTTTTGCCGACCTGGTTAAACAGGTGATGCTGATGGCGTTGCTCGGCGCGCCGCTACTGTTTTGCATGCTGTGGCTGATGGAAAAAATGGGTGACAACTGGTGGCTGTACGCTTGGGCTGCGTGGATTACGTTCAACCTGTTCCTGCTGGCTATTTTTCCGACCTGGATCGCGCCGCTGTTCAATAAGTTTACACCGCTCGAGGATGCCTCGTTGAAGGAACGAATCGAGAATCTGCTGAAAAAATGCGGTTTTCAGTCCAGCGGATTGTTTGTCATGGACGGTTCGCGCCGCAGTAATCACGGTAACGCTTATTTCACCGGGTTCGGTAAAACAAAGCGTATCGTTTTCTTTGATACCCTGCTGGCGCGTCTGGAACCCGGCGAAATAGAAGCGGTGCTGGCGCATGAGCTGGGTCATTTCAAACATCGCCATGTGATCAAGCGTATCGTGGCGTCGTTCGTGATGAGCCTGCTGTTTTTTGGGTTGCTCGGTTATCTCATGAATCAGGCGTGGTTTTATCACGGTCTGGGCGTAACGGATATCGCAGTGCCGTCAACAGCGATGGCGCTGCTGTTGTTCTTTCTGGTGTTACCGGTGTTTACTTTTCTGTTTCATCCGGTATCCAGCATTTATTCACGCAAGCACGAGTTTGAATTCCTTAGTCAGAAAATAGATAAATGAGAGCAAGTGCTGTGTCATTGATATTCGTAACTGGACTTCATTGTGCTGTCTATAAGGGTTTATCCAGGATATAACACAATGTCTCTGAACATGTTTGTATTTGGCATGGAAATTTATTTGAGTATGAGTTTACCCAGAACCTTTCAGCAATCTGTCAAAGGCTGCTACACGATTGGTTAGTTACATCTGGAGTTCGAAATACACTACTCACTAGACATGGTGAATGTAATCCAAACCCTTTTGTTCTTTTTGATGTTGCCATGGAATCTCAACATCATCAGATCTGAAGTGGGATTTGCCATCACACACAAAATGTGGTTTCCCTAATCAAAACCCCGCTGTTTCGCTGCGGTCAAAAGTGGCAGTGTGAACGCAGCTATTGTCATCATGTGAGACTGTAATAAAAGGTGGCTACTCAGATGCAAGACAGTTAGACTGTATAGGTTCTGGACTATTAAACAATTGAATTATCAAGTTTTTAGATCATTATGTGTCAGTATATCAAAGTTTGGGAATACGGAAAGGTCAGACTCTCTGATTGTTAGATGCCATAGGTCAAATGTCAGATTTTTTAGATGTCAACGTAACAAATCTTTAAACTATTAAGAGGTCAGACTATCAAGGCATCATTAACACTGGAGGGGGTGGGTGGGGAGGTGGAGTCCATGACTGTTAATTATGAGTAGGACCAACAAAACATGTATTAAAAGAAGGATTCTCAACCTTGGAAGGTATATTACCCCCCCTCGAGCTACCAAGATTTCTTAGTGCTCCCCTCCCCCCTGGGTCCATATAAACTCTGCATTGTTTCTCGTCATAAGTATTAAACAAGTCAATAATGAGTCCAAGCTAACTTATCAAGTATAAAATGAAAGTATGAGTAATGTGGGAGTAAGCAATGGAAACAATGGAAAACAATATTTGCTGTTGGACCTCCTTACTGTAAATTGGACCCCCCCTAAAAATCTCAAATGCCTTCCCTAAAGGGGTCTGTAAACCTGCATTGAGAAACACTGTATTAGAGTGACACCCTTTGAGCATTGACAATTTCAATTAAAACCTGGTATTTCTCTTGCCTATGATGTAGTGTTTAGTAACTTTATGAGAAGCTTTGTGATTAGCCTGAAGGTTCGGAAAATGAGTTTTTGGGCTTATATTCATAGGGACAAACTAAACTGTAGCAGACTGGAAATTAAAGCCAGAATACAGGAAGATTGATCAAAAAAGAAAAGTTTCCTCATTTTTACTCTAAGCTGCTCAACTCATATGCCTAACCATATACACAACATACACCATATGAAGCCTGAAACATAGTTTTTAACCCTGAGTTTGTCAATTAACAGGGGGGAGGGGGGAGGGTCCCGTTTTTGCTAGCCAAGTTTTTGGATGTAGTTGATCTTTTTCTTGGTGATTTGATGTTTTCTTCTCTCTCCTAACAGCTGCATGTGAAAACTCGCGTGTCCATCTTTGTGATATGAGATCAGGGTCATCAACACATATCTTAAAAGGTATTCTTTTATAATTTATTTTACATTTACTAGTTATAAGATGCATGGTGTATAAAAATATTCTAAGAATCAGTTATCGTGCAAGTTTTTCATAGTACATGTTCGAAGTGTAGGTAAAAATTGGTAAAGAAAAATCCCTATGGAAAAATCCCAATAGCAAAAGACCCTAATGGCAAAAAGCCATCTAGGAAAATATCCCTAGAGAAAAATCCCCGAAGGAAGAAATCCCTAAAGAAGAAATCCACCATTGGGGTGGGACTTGTAGCCCTTTAACACAAGGCTCAATTGATGGATGATTGCAATAAAGCCACTTCCTTATTGATTTAATGCAGCATGTAATCAAGCACAGGTAAACAGTAAATCTCCGGGCGAGCCAAAAACCGGTTAGCTATTTCACTTTGCAATGCGACCTAGATTGAATAAAATCCAGTCAAACCAGTCCAATTAGTTTTATCCTTTTTAGACTAAATGGTCTTCACACCACGAACACGAATGAAAGATTATAGTTCTGATTATTCAAGTTCTGATTATAGAAATATTTTCAGTAAAAGTCCATAGGGAGGTCAAATTACTAAATGATCCAAGTTCAAACAACTTCAGGTTTAAGGTTGATTAAGAGAAGTCCATAGAGAATCACGATCGAGTCTTACTGTATAGTGAAATAGAATAACTAAATAACCCAAGTTCGAATAATTTCAAGTTCAAGGCTGATTCAAGAGAAGTCCATAGGGAATCACGATTGAGTCATACTGTATAATGAGATTATATCCAGATTGTATCCAATAAAGGTGTTTAAGTAAGTGTGTGGTCAAGCAAATTCAATTTAATGGTAAAAAAGGTTTGAAACTCATGCGTCAATCTGAATAGCTAACTGATAATCCCAACTGTGGAGGATAATGTTCCACGAAAAGCCTGAACGAAGGAAGGATGTAATAAAACAAAAGCTAAACTTCAGCATTTGGCAGGTTTTTCAGAAGCAACATGGAAGTTTTAAGATTGTCTACCACTAGACTCGTGATTCGTATATTCTTGCGAAATGCCAATACAATTAGATTTTTTCTAGCAATTTGAAGAATTGTTAAGAAAAAACACGTTTTCCAGCAGCTAAAAACAATTATGTTTCTAGTAAATATACTTTTCCACCCTTCAGGAAAATAATTAGCATGAGAAATAATGGTCGAAATAGTTAATAGTTTTGCTAAGTTTACTGTTAATTACAAATTTAGAATGAAAGACGATTAAATAGCGCCATTAATTATTAAGAAATAATATTAGGTAGCGCTACTGCTAGGTATTATTTGAAACGTCTATAAGTGGATTTGTTTGAATATATTTATGGATGCCTATCCTCCAGACTTGGATCCACCTCCTCCTGCAGGAAGCGTTGGAGCATTATTAAAGAAAGCTCTAAAGTCTCACTGGAAAAGCCTGGCACTTAATTTCTCAATAACAATTTGCCTTTGGTGGTATTTTGGGGGATTTTTTGGAATTTTGTTTCTCCTATTCAGTTTTGGAAGTGAGTATTAGCAGATTACTCAATAAAGCCACATGAAAAATATGGTTTAGTGACTTAGTCAGAAATTACATTCCCAGTTTTGCCTCTTCTTTGAAACTCTGAACAAGTAGCCTAGTATGGCCTAGAATATGCATTTTTCAGGTACAATGGTTAAATTTAGGGTACTCTCAGTAAGTTCATGTCATAGGACAGAACCCAAATAGAAAAATTCTAGATTACAGGCTTTTTCATGTCAATGGTGAGCTCTACCTAGATCTGGTAGGGTTTCTCAGGTGGCACCTCACTTTTTATTCATTTCTATTGTTCAAGTGATAGCAGGGAAAGGATGAAAAATCCAAAAATGTTCTCAGGCACTGAAAATCATACCTATGTCCCAGTCTGCTGTCTTTAAACATAGTTGAGTCAAGTGCATACATTTCAGGAATAGATCCAGAGCCTAAATTATGGGTCAAATTCTAGATAATCCACTTTTTGCTATCTTAGAAAGTAGTTAGGTTGGGAAAAATTACACTCATAGATCACCCTAGAGTCTAAAATATGTCCAGTAAAGAAGTGTATAGGCTACCTCTACTCCTTCCTCTTGAGGGCACTGATCTTTGATGGCATTGCTTCTAATTTTATTTCTAAAAGTCCATGTTTCTGAAAGTCACCCTCCCTAGGCTGGATTCCCCTGATCACACCCAGAAGAAAAAACGAGTAGCTTTTAAACAATGATACATTTTCTATACATAATTAAAGGCTTATAAGACAGGAAAGCAGGACAAGACCAAGTAACTGCAAAATCGGCTTTTTGCAAAAAAAAAATAATAGAATAAAAAATGGATTTGAAAAAAAGGAAGTTCGAATTTTCTTATTAGTTAAGACTTCTTAAGCATTGAAGCCAAAAATGTTTTTTGCTTTGATTGTAAATCACAAGACTGATGGAATCATCTTAGGGCCACATGTTGCGTCACAGGTTTTATGATATGCATCTCCAACAAACTGTCGTTGCAATAGCCGTAGCGGTATTTGACAAGTATTTATTCTGTAACTGCGGAGAAAAGAAAGCAGGACCGTACGCTTCCCTTGTTTTGCCCATTGTGAAAAAACCAAAGTCGTTTCTTTTCTATTTGGAAGAATAAAAATAAATGCCATGGAAAATCATGCAACCAACTTCAAGGCCACAAGGAACCCAAACGCTACGAGTCCAAATGCTATTTGCCAAAGAAGAGCTGTTTGAATCCTTTTCCATTAATTTGCATAGGGAGAGAATGGTGTTTTATTTCTCTCCGAGAGCATAAAGTCCCTTTTTATCCCGTAAGTGGTGATTAGTCATATCCCATGATTAGTTCTTCAACGTAGTTCAGGTTTTACAACAAGGGTAGGGAAAATGCTTCATGTGTATAAGCATTTTTCATATTTTATCGTAATTCTCTTTTTGCCTATTATTTGCTAGTTGTACAAACGCATCCCTCTACTTCAGCTCAAAAATAAATTCTTGTTTATGTGCCTGTTTTACATGCAAATGAACATGCATATGCAAATAAAGACAGGACAAATGTTAATTTTTATTTTAATTACAAACATTGTGGTGAGTCAATAATTTCTATCACAAAGGAAGAGCTAGAAAAAGATCCTTAGAATTGCGAATTATAATTAATTTGAATCCTAGAATTGCAAAGAATCCTTAGAATTGCAAATTAAAAGGAAATGTAAAGGAAAACTAAACTAACAGCAATGTGTACACAACCAGTAATAGTAAATAATAGCGATGTTTCTTTTTGGTTTCATTTGCTGGATTTAGCTTGATGAAATAAAAGAGAGCTAATAAATTAGAACTAAATTGAAACACAGTGATAAATAGTTAAAATAGATTAATGATGCGTTTCAGACTCCTCGTATCTTTCAGAATTACTTCAATGAATGTTGATACATATATTAAAATTTCTTAGATCGGTGAAATTAAATTTTG
This sequence comes from Alatinidae sp. Z8VKAUB7J3, assembly GCA_010016025.2. Classification (NCBI taxonomy): domain Eukaryota; kingdom Metazoa; phylum Cnidaria; class Cubozoa; order Carybdeida; family Alatinidae; species Alatinidae sp. Z8VKAUB7J3. Next base: position 21,017,319 of record JAAAKM020073195.1, read on the forward strand.
TCTTTTATTGTAAAAAACAGTTGTCTATTAAAATTCTTTCTTGTTATTGTAGAAGTATATGTTCCTTGAGATGAAATCATTTTTGCAGATAAAGGAATTGTTTCGGTAAAAGGATTTTCTCTTTGGCAGTTTTAAAACAAATCCTCAAAACTTGTACTTTTGAACTATGTTAAGAAACAAGATTGTGAACCAAGAAATCTCGAAACAAGAAAAACTGGGCAATTTCGAGTTTGCCATCCACGCCCGAGGCGAGTTGGAAAAAAGTGTATATGCTCAGTGCCTTTGGGATATGTTTAAGAATAATTACTGGAGATGGATGTCCCCGGAAGTAATAGTGGAGTAATAGAGTAATAGTGGAAGCCTAGAGTGGAGTCGGATATGTTTTCTCTGTGCATGGTGGTATTAGAAGTTTTTACAGAAAAACTGCCATGGGAGGACATGGATTTTGAAGATGTGCTTGAATTGAAAAGTCAAAAAAGAGAAGGGGCGACCCTTTAACATTCCAATCGCCCTTTCAACAGACATTCTTGTAGAAGACAGTTTAAAGTTGTACCTAACCTGATATCTGGTTAGGTTACCCGTATCTCTGTATGGTGTTAGTAACCGGTCAGAAAGTGGATACGCTGCATCGCCGATTAAATGGCTATCCTCGGGAAAAAATAAAGTACTCTTTTGTAGGTCAGTGCAAATTTCTGAATGCCGAAAAACACGGACATCATGCATGGACCCTGGCTGCCCTACATAACAGTCAGTAAATTTCAGGTTATGTTGGCACACAACCTGCAATTGGAGAGAGTGAAACCCCTTTCTGTTGATATATGTTCCCGAAGAATGTTGAGGGGTTCTGATTGGGATGTGGGTTCCATCTATAGCACCAAGAACCCCTGGAAAGCCAGCAGTAGAACTATTGGCAGAAATTATGTTTTGTGCTTCTGTAGCCCCTGGCCACTTTATTGTTGTTGATGCCATTTCGTAAATGGCGTCAATTGTTCTTCTTATGACTTTGAACACTGTTTTCTTACACACACCGAAGCGACATCCAACGGACCTGTAGGACTCTGGGGTTGCCAGAATCCATAGAGTTATGAGGAGCATCTTGTTGGGTGAGCATCTTGATGTTGGTCTTGTCTGATTCTGTAGCTTTATGTTAATTTTTCCTAAGAGAAGATCGAAAGTACTTCTATGAAGTCTAAAATGAGTTTTAAAATCATAATCCTGCATTCTCTCTGTGACTATTTCTTCATATCCTGCTACCTTTGGTACATTTCGTCTCGATATGGTTGAAACTCTTGTCTAAAAAGGGAAAAAAAATATTAGGAAGTATTTTGAAGCAACGGATAAACAATGATTATGAAACCGAGAAGATATTATTTCTGAATTGTTTGATTTCGCCATTGTTATGAAGAAGAGCCTATTGTTCTGAAACCGAGCTGGAAAAATTCCAACTGGTATTAGATTCAAATTAAATTACAAAATGATTTTCATATTTAATTACTTTTATAAATTTGACTTAATAAGGCATTCATAAAATACCCTATGGTACGCAAAAAGTACAATTTGGGTTTGTTCTCCCATTCTTTAAAATGAACATGTCAAAATAGGATCATATCGATCTCCCCCTCCTTGCAACGTATCCGACTCTTAAAAACGTAACAAAATTGAATATAAAGTAATTTTTGATGAGTTCTTTTAAAAAAATTTAACCCTCCTCCCCATTACCGCCGAAAAAATCCTATTTTCCATGGGTAGGGGGAGAATTTCCCGTTTGGAGAGGGGAAGTGAACGCCTCGAACTGGGACAGGAAGTACATACATATATATGTGGAACCGGAAGAATTTGACAACGCTTTCGAGGGGGGCGTATTTTAAAAGAGGGGGTAATCGCCTAGAATCATTTAAAGCCCGAAAATGATTTGACCTTTTTTTTAGTATAAAATTTGACAATTAGGGAAATATTAACTGTTTTAAGAAGCACTACTCAATTTGTATAAAAGTTGTTTAAGACTAGTCATAATGATTGAGTCTTCAATTACCAAAATGAGCTGCATTATTCATGAGGTGGATTACCCTTTCCTCTATCGTTTAAATATCCTCGGATATGCATAAAAGAAAAGATTTCCTTAAGCTATGCTTTTCTGTATTTCTCTCCTGCCTATGATGCCTTTGCATTAACTGAAGGCAGTGAAATCAATTTAATGTTTTTGTAAATTGAGTCGTAATTGCACGCACATAGTCAATAGTTTTTAGTAAGGGAAGGAAATCCTCCCACCAGGGCTTCCACTTTTCGGTTTCAATTTTCCCTATTTTTATTCACACCGGCAGCTGTGGCGCGGGCTTAGCTGCATATGCGCAAGGACGCTTCGTCCGCACACTGCCATTTCGCCATCGGCTCGATTTTGCATCCGCAGCGAACGGCCGGAATGCGGGCGCGACTGTGGCATCGCGGTTGGGTGGTGAATGTCTCTTTTGGGCCGTCCTCGCTTGGTAAGTTCTAAAGTGTTCATGATGCACTGCGGGCGATCTGGTGACGGCGCTTTCCCATACATCCACAATGCTGCGCCACGGCCAATGGGCGCCGGGTAGCAAATCGTTGACACTGCTCCTTTGGGTGCCTTATCGGTGACTTCATGGTGAAATCGTTCTTCGCATCGCAGGACTCTTATCCTCAGCTTCGATAGCTGCGGGTGCTTCATCATTGGTTTTCCGCTGCCCCTGACAGCGGTCAACAATCAATCGACCATACGCCAGGCGGCAAGTTCAAGGGTCGAAAAATGAACAACAAGAGAAATAGAAAAAACACGTCGCTGGGCATTGTAGGGTTTGGTGCATTCGGACAACTTGCAGCCCTTCATCTCGGCGCGTACTTCGAGATATCGGCGTACGATCTGTCCCCGGGCTTTGGAGCGGTCGCGAAGCAACTCGGCGTCTGTCTGACATCATTGCAGACAGTATCGAAGGCTGATGTCATCCTCATCGCGGCACCAGTTTCTTCATTCGAGCAGGTTGTCAGCGAGATCGCGATTACTTGTAAACCTGGCGCGATGATTGTCGATGTTGGCTCAGTCAAAGTCGTTCCTGCCGAAATCATGCAGCGGCTGCTACCACACGATGTAGACATCGTAGCAACTCACCCGCTGTTCGGCCCTCAGAGCGCCGGGAGAGGAATCGAGGGTCTCAAAATTGCCGTCTGCCCCGTTCAGGGAAGACGGCATTCGAGGCTGGCTGCGTTTTTACGCAAGGCTTTGGGTCTGACTGTCATCGTGACGACCCCAGAAGATCACGACCAAGAAGCAGCAGTTGTCCAAGGGCTCACGCACCTCATCGCTAAAGTGCTCCTGAAAATGGGACCATTGCCAACGCGCATGACAACGAAGAGCTTTGACTTGTTATCTGAAGCGATTTCCATGGTTCAGCATGATGCGCCAGAAGTATTCGAAGCGATTGAGAAGGCCAACCCCTACGCCGAGACCGTGCGAAGGCGTTTTTTTGATTTGTCCGCAAGTTTGAGTGTTGAATTGGAGACAGTATTGAGGATACCGCCACACGACGACACCAGACAATGATGGAGCAGCATCCAAGGGCAACTTAGTTCCGCATTGTTGGTGTTCAGATCGAGTTCGACCAATCGTAATTGTCAGATGGCTGCGCAGAGCCCTGGGCGGACATTGGCGACTGGGTTCTTTCCATGTCAGTTGATACAAGGCCCATGGGTCTCTAAAGAATGAGTTATGCCAGAAGTATCGCCGTATTCCGAACTTGTCGGCCAGCTTGATTTGCTTACTCCGGGCCGCCTTCCAGAGGAGGTTTTTGAGGCGACCGCAAAACTACTGGTCACACCGACCTTTGTTGTCGTTCCGGTTTTTCGTGGCGGAAGTGGCACCCGCGTAATTCTAACGCGGCGCACAATGGACGACAGCCAATACCCTGGAATGCTGCATCCGCCAGGTAAGATATTATTGGCGACCGACCAAGATTTAGAGACCGTATTCGCAAGGCTGGTCGCGACAGAGTTATCAGACCTTACCATCCGCGCAGCGCCAGTTTTTGTCACACATTTCTTTGACCAAATTACGAGAGGCCGTGAGATTTCACTGGTTCACTATATGGAAGTAGACGGCTCAGGTCACAAAGCGACCAGGTACTACGGCTTCTGGAGCTCGGGCCAGGCCGGCGAGGTGCGCATCCTCGGCGTGCCTTCCATGCGCGAGCTGATGCGGATTCCCGTGTTCAACCGCTGCAGCGCGACGGGCTGGGGCAACACCAACGAGAGCCGCAAGATCCTGACCGACGGGCTGCTGCCGGAAACCCGGGCCTATCTGGACAACTGGGGCGAATCGCGCGGCGGCACCTGGCTCAACGGCGATGCCCACCACCCGCACATGTCCTTCACCGACGGGACCTACGACGGCCGCTACCTCTTCATCAACGACAAGGCCAACACCCGGGTGGCGCGGATCCGCTGCGACGTCATGAAGCCGGACAAGATCATCGAGATCCCCAACGCCTCCGACATCCATGGCCTGCGGCCGCAGAAGTTCCCGCGCACCGGCTACGTCTTCGCCAACGGCGAGCACCGGGTGCCGATCCCCAACGACGGCATGATCCTGGACGAGCCGGAGAAGTACGACGCCATCTTCACCGCGATCGACGGCGACTCCATGGAGATCGCCTGGCAAGTGGTGGTCGACGGCAACCTGGACAACTGCGACGCCGACTATCAGGGGCTCTACGCCTTCTCCACCTGCTACAACGCAGAGGAGGGCGTGACCCTGGCCGAGATGACCGCCAGCGAGCAGGACTGGGCGGTGATCTTCGACATCAAGGCGATCGAGGCGGCGGTCGAGTCGGGCGACTACACCGAGATCAACGGTGTGCCGGTGGTCGACGGCCACAAGGGCTCGCGCTACACCGCCTACGTGCCGGTCTCCAACAGCCCGCACGGCTGCAACACCGCGCCGGACGGTAAGCACGTGGTGATCAACGGCAAGCTCTCGCCGACGGTCTCGGTGATCGACGTGACCAAGGTGCCCGACGTCTTCGCCGGCAAGATCGAGCCGCGCGGCTGCATCGTCGCCGAGCCCGAGCTGGGCCTGGGGCCGCTGCACACCGCCTTCGACGGACAGGGCAACGCCTACACCACGCTGTTCCTCGACAGCCAAGTGGCCAAGTGGAACCTGGAAAAGGCGATCGCCAAGTTCAACGGCGAGGAGGTGAACCCGATCCTCGACAAGGTCGATGTGCAGTACCAGCCGGGCCACAACCACACCTCCATGGGCGAGACCAAGGACGCCGACGGCAAGTGGCTGGTGTCCCTCAACAAGTTCTCCAAGGACCGCTTCATCAACGTGGGTCCGCTGAAGCCGGAGAACGAGCAGCTGATCGACATCTCGAGCGACACCCCGACGGTGGTGCACGACGGGCCGACCTTCGCCGAGCCCCACGACTGCATCATCGTGCACCGCTCCCTGATCAATCCGAAGCACATCTGGGAGCGCGACGATCCGACCTGGGAGGAGGCCAGGCGCTGGGCCGAGAAGGACGGCGTCGACCTGGACTGGGGCGAGGACGTGATCCGCGACGGCGACAAGGTGCGGGTCTACATGCACTCCGTCGCGCCCAACTTCAGCCTGGAGAAGTTCACCGTGAAGCAGGGCGACGAGGTCACGCTCTTCATCACCAACATGGATGACGTGGAGGACCTGACCCACGGCCTGACCATGGCCAACTACGGCATCGCCATGGAGATCGGCCCGCAGGCGACCGCCTCGGTGACCTTCGTGGCCGACCGGCCCGGGGTCCACTGGTTCTACTGTCAATGGTTCTGTCACGCGCTCCACATGGAGATGCGGGGCCGCATGATGGTCGAGCCGCGCAGCAGCTGATGCGCGCGCTGCTGCTCCTGCTGCTCCTGGTCCTGCCGGCGGGGCTCTCGGCCGCGGAGCTGAGGGTCCCCGCCGGCGGAGACGGCCCGATAGGGTGGTTGGAAAATAAGTGCTACAAGTAGAAGTTTCTGTTCAGGAGAAGGCACTAGATTTGTTGACTTCGAGGTAATCGTTAATACTAGGAAGGTTCGGAGCTTGATGGGGTGATCAGATTTCCATCATGGTGTTCGCCAGTTCATTGCCTGATAGAAGACGTGGAGGAGTAATTTGGGGAGGCTGGGGCAGACTGGGAAAAGTATCAGCAAAAGCAATAATCTTTATTAAACTATCCTTGTTTAAACTATCTTTTTTCGCAGTAAAATCTAGGCACACCCAACTTTTGGTCCATCTGGAAAGTTTAATTCCGGCACACTGTTCGTGGAAGTACGATGTACAGTCACTACATATTCAACAGTTTAAAGTTGCCCTGCAACGACATTCGGGGCACACTCTCCTAGTCATTGTCGTGTTTTGGATAAAATGACTTGAGAAATGACATTATTAGGAAAGGGTTTAATAATTCACTTCAGGTCATAATGATATGTATCGTACAAACTCTGAATCAACTCTCTCAATATAGAAAGGCACAATTCATGGTTTCGGGAGTAATTTTCTTTTCATTGATTCATTAACTTTGGAAAATTTCAATTTAATACTACAACTACTTCTTCAACGACAAAAAAAAATACTACTTCTATTGCAATTACTTGAAAGACTAGTAGCATTAAGATAAAAATGTCATATATGAGCATATACGTATATATGCATATACATATGTATGTATATATGCGTATATATGTATATACGTATAACATATATAAACACATGAACATATATGTTATCAAGGATTCTTTAATTTTGAAAAGAAACTGTAGAATTAAACGGATAGCCGAGAGAAAACTGGTTGACATTAACTTGAACTTTCCTTAACTCATAGCACAAACTGTTTTTAAGGCATTACCGATATGCTACTTAAAAGACTTTGGCAGATTGAAGCAAACCATTTTTGAAAAGTTTCAGCTTTCCCATGAGTACTTTTAAAGAAGGTTTAGAAGCGAAAGAAAGCGAGACAACGAAACATACAAAGAACACGGCTACAGATTGAAAGATATGCGTTTAAAATAGCTGGAGCTAGAAAATTATAGAGTGTTAGAAGACCCAGAGGAGATTGAAGAAAAGATGACAGAAGTAATAGAAAAAAAATAGAACAATTTTAAGAAAATGCCCACAGAGAATATATTTAAAACAAGAGAACCCAAAAACAAGCGAAGAAATGGCAGGTCCTATATATATGACAATGATTATAAATTATTACCAAAAATTATTTTGGTCCAGAAAAGCTACTGAAATAATTTCATAGGCAAATTAAGATCATTATTTTTTTACTGTATTTCAAGACCATCTTACAAATCCAAGAAATTTTTTGGGAGGGGTTTTCAAACCTAGCGTTTTCACCCCCAAGATACAACCCTGGTTGATACAAAATAGTAATTCTTTAACTTCAAGCGTCCATTGACAGAAATATTTCTTTATTTCTTTGTTTTTTTACTTAATCCTTATAAGAGTGTCCAAGTTTGGAAGCTCCGAGGTTTTGAATATGCTAATCAGACTGTTTTGTGAGTAGAATCACACTCTGAAATTTTTACCTTGATCAGTATTGAATGTGGAGCCAAATTCCTGAGAATCAGATTCGATGTTAGATGGTGCTGAAATGCTCGGAAAAGTACTCATCGATCCATCTTCAAGCTTGGGAATAGTACCAATCGGGTCATCTTCAAGCTTGGGAATCATTATATGAAACAAGAAGGCAACTAATAGGCAAAGGTCCGACCGGTATTATACACCGGCTGAACCCATTCCATAAACTGGATGTGCGGCCTCGATCGGGCGCCGAGGCACTGGCTTTGTTCGACCGGCTGGTCGCGGCGCATCGCGGCTACTGGCGCCGCTTCAACAAGCCCTGCACCTTCGAGAACCCCTTGCTGCTGCGGTTTCATCGCAACCTGATCGAAGAACGTTTCGATTCCGGAGAGATCGAGCTCGCGGATGTCCGGGCCGGCGGCGACTCACTGGGTTTCCTCTACTGTTTCAGGTACCGCGCACGCGCCTATGGCTATCAATGGGCGCCGACCGAGCTCGGCCTCAGCAAAGCCAGCGCAAGTCAGGTCGGTATCCTGGAGCTGATGAACATTCTGCTGATCGAAGAGCTTGCCGCCGAGGGCTTGGAGGCCTTCGACTTCCTGCATGGCCAGCAGCAGTTCAAGCAGAGCTTGAGCCTTGAGACGGATCGCCGCTATTGGGTCGCGCTGCAGAACAGTGGGGTTCGCTTCAAGCTCGAGAACGGTTTGCGTCGCTCGAAGCGGGAACTGGAGCGCCGGCGCGGCGCTCTTCGCTCGAGCCTCCACAGCTAGCATCGGGGCGCCCGCGACGGTACAGAGTTGCCGTTGAGTTCCGTGACCATGTCGTGTCAAGTTTCCCGACCCATGACCTCGCCGCTTTCAGCCCTGCCGTCGGTCGACAGCGTGACCCGGATCCCGGTCGCATTGGTGCTTCAGGAGAAGTACGGGCGACCGGCCCTCGTCGCGGCGCTTCGAGTCGCCCTGGCCGAGGCTCGGGCGCGGCTGAAGTTGCAGGGTCCAGGAGCTGCCGTGGATCCCGGCGAGGCGATCGTAGCGGCGGCGGCGGGCCTTCTGGCGGCCTGGGACCAACCGGCGGTTCGCCCCGTATTCAACCTGACCGGTACCGTGCTGCATACCAATCTCGGCAGGGCGGTTCTGCCGGCCGAAGCGATCGACTCCCTGTGCCAGGCGGCCGCGGCGCCGAGCAGCCTCGAGTACGATCTCGAGAGCGGGCACCGGGGAGAGCGCGAGCGCGGCCTTGCGGCGCGGCTGTGACGCCTGACCGGCGCCGAGGCGGCGACCTTCGTCAACAACAACGCCGCCGCGGTGCTGCTGGTGCTGAATTCCCTGGCGTTGCGGCGGGACGTGCCGCTGTCGCGCGGTGAGTTGATCGAGATCGGCGGTGCCTTCCGCATGCCGGATATCATGGCCCGTGCCGGCTGCCGGCTGCGCGAGGTCGGGACCACCAATAGAACCCATCTGAGCGATTATGCCGAGGCGATCGGTCCGAAAACGGCGTTGCTCATGAAGGTGCATACCAGCAACTACGTGATCACCGGTTTCACCAGCTCGGTCGCCGAGCGGTCCTTGGCGGAACTGGCCCGTGATGCGAACCTGCCTCTGATCGTCGATCTGGGCAGCGGTGCGCTGGTCGACATGGCCCGCTACGGCCTGCCGCCGGAGCCGACACCCATGGCCATGCTGGCCGCGGGAGCGGACTTGGTAACCTTCAGCGGGGACAAGCTGTTGGGCGGCCCGCAAGCCGGCCTGATCGTGGGACGCAAGGATCTGGTCGAGCGGATCCGACGCAACCCGCTGAAACGGGCGCTGCGCCTGGACAAGCTGACGCTGGCGGCGCTCGATGCCGTGCTGCGTCTCTACGAGGACCCGGAGCGCTTGCCCGAGCGCCTGCCCACTCTACGGGTCTTGACCCGGCCGGTTGCCGAGATCGCGGCGCAGGCTGGGCGGCTCGTCGGGTCTGTCGCGGCGGTCTTGCCGGAGGGATGGTCGGTTACGGTGACCGACTGTGAGAGCGAGATCGGAAGCGGTGCGCTGCCGGGCGCCGCCTTGGCCAGCGCGGGCTTAGACTATTTTATGATTGCCAGGAGCAATTTCTTTGCAAAAAGATACCCCATGTAGCTCTCCCTGTGCCATGAAAACCCCTCTCCCCTACATAGGATAATATTTAAGATGAAATTCAATAAGTGAATGATAAAAGGTTTTAAGAATGAAGAATGGAATCACATGCTTTTTATCTACAAAGGTATCCCAAATTATGAACAAGCTTCAGAAGCAAATAATCAGAGTGTTTGCGAAAAGACAACATTTCATCTTTAATGAACCCAAGGTACCTGAATGAAACCCTTTTTTAATCCTATTTCAACCTAAGATTAGCTCTTCTATTCTGATCTTATCCAGTGCCTGCTTTGAGTGCCCAAATATCATGAACTCAGTTTTGAAAAGTTTAGAGCAAAATTTAGAATGAAACAACGTATTAAGGAAATTCATTGTTTTCATCAGATTTTCAACCAGCAGGGATGGAGTTGTAACTTTTAATGTTACTGCAGTATCATCTACAAAAACTACAGCTAATGACAGTAAACATCTTGGTAAATCATTAATGGAAATTAGGAATAATAAGGGCCCTAGTACGGATCCCTGAGAGACACCAATTATTGACAGTGCTAAAACAAGATACGTGACCATTTACATCCATATGAAGTTTTTGGTCATGCAAGTAAGATTTTAATAATTCCAGTCTTTTGCGTCTACTTTCTGCATTATTGGGTTTTCAAGCAGAATCCTGTAATTTATCGTGTAAATACCTTCTTTATGCTATAAAAAAGAGTAAAAACTTGATAAGAAAAGTGTGGTAATGGTTTGCTTGGTTGAATAACCCAACCTGAAGCCAAACTGACTCTTAGAAAAAAAAAAGCTTGAGCGAAGCATAAAACCATTCGCCTTTGAATTAATTATTCTAACTCCCTTCACTTATCACTCTTTACCATGCATAATTTGATACAAAATCATCGACATAAAGAAAAAAGAAGTGTGAATTTTAAAAACACCTATCCCACTTGTAACTTCCACGAATTTCATAAGAGCTTTTCTCACAATGCAAAAGGCGGATGTATTTATCTTGTAATTTAAATCGACAGAACTAATTATATAACATGTTAAAATTAACCAGAGAAAATTTATTGAAGACTCAGCTTATTTTCAACGGAACTCTTAATCTCACAAAACTCTTAATCTCACTAAATAGGCGGTTAATCTCTGTTTAGTAATACCAAAATTGATTGTCAATCTATCACTACTATTTTCGATGTTATCTTCTTCTTCTTCTTCAGCAGCTGAAATTAAAATGAGGTAAACATACTTCTAATTTAATAACTGTTATGGCAAAAATGCAAAATCATTAGAAACTAAGAAGAGGAGAAACTAACACTTGTGTTTAAAAAGAAAACCACAAGTGTATTCTAGGGTGTGGGAACCTTGTTTGACCCAACTTTAAAATTAAGAGGAGGATACACTCTGTGCCCAGTAAGTGTACCTGCTTAAAGTAAACTTGCTTACTTTAAATGCCCAGGTTTTCCCAAACTAACTTAATTTTAATTTGTTCAGACTGGAGTTTCACTTTAATTAATTTTTGAAAGTAAAAATTCTGGTTAACTATCCCTTAAAGAGAGGTTCAAGCTTTATATCTATCATACCTTAGATTAATCATATAACATATCTAGTTTCTTTTGAAATATCTGTGCTTTTTTATGAAGTCACCAGACGCTACGCTGTAAGCAGTGCTAGTAATTTTTAATCCCTATCTCCCCATGTTAAATCACCAAAGGCCCAACTTATGTAAATTGACCTGTTTCTTTGGAGCAAACTATAATAAAAGTAAAAGAATTTCCAGTATCACTTCTTGTATATTTTTCTGCCCAATTGCAGCCTAATTCCATGTTGGTAGCTTCTTTACTGGAAAATGAGTCACAGATTGGTGACTCACATGCTGCACCTGAACATGTACAAGACATTATGCGTGATTTTCTTGTTGATAAAGCCCCTAATATTGATGGCGTTTCAAATGGTATTATACATGAATTGACTTCTTGTTTGGCCACTCCTCTTGCTTTTCTTTCTAATCTTTGTTTAGATTCCGTTAGATACTCTGTCTGTATAGATAAAAGCAGTGACCGCTTCATAAAGGCTGATTAATGGCAGATTTCAATAATTATCACCCTATTTCAAGAACTGCGACTTTCTCAAGAACTACGGAAAGCAATTGTTTATCGAGTCAAAAATCATTTGGAAAAAAAAAACAGCGGCATACAGCTCAGCATGGTTTAGAAAAAATTGGTCTTGTAATACTCAGCTGATAGAAATGTTGGCTAAATTAGGTCAAAGGTTTGATTGTTTTGATGTTGATTTTTGTGAGCCCGCACCGCCATGGACAAGTACACGTAGGGGGTTTTGAAATAATGAAGTTTTCAAAGCCATATCAAAACTTATCTCAATGAAGATAATGTGAGAAAATTTTTCCGAACATGATCAATTCATAATAATCATACAAGAGATTCGAATCTTGGTTCTATCTGATTTGCCTTCCACGAGTTAGTAGCTATAAAAACCTTCATTACTTAAAAAACCTCTTCGTACCTAAGACACAAAGATTTTTTCATTTTTTCGAACATCGCCTTCCAAAGTTTTAGTACACTTCAGTCATGCTCTGGTTAAGCCTTGCACTTCTTGCTGCACTTTCTGAATCGTTAAAGGATCTGTTCAGCAAACAGGGAATGCGGCATGTTCAACCCCATGTCGCGGCTTTGGCTGCGAGTGCTATCGCCTTCCCGATTCTTTTGAGCTTTTTTCTTCTAACAGATGAATTCCCCATCTTGGGTCCACGATATGGCTCTACTCTTATATGGGGTGGCTTCCTCAACGTGATCGCTTTCATTCAATTCATGAGAGCCCTTCAAGCCTCAGACTTATCCTTGACCATTCCGTTTATCACTTTCACTCCAATTTTCTTGCTCTTCACTTCCCCATGGCTTGTTGGGGAATTCCCTGGATTATGGGGATTGGTCGGGATCTTCTTGATTGTTGGTGGTTCATACATCATATCCATCCAAGAGTCACCCATTAACTTCATGGATCCTTTTCTCTCAATCATGAAAGAGCCAGGCCCTCGAAGAATGCTCTCCGTCGCAGTCATTTATAGTCTTACGTCAAACTTGGACAAAATTGGCGTACAGCATTCCTCTCCTCTTTTCTGGAGTCTTTCGATTAACACGTTTATGGTTGTGAGTTTGCTCATCATATTTTTGGTCCTTCCCAAACCAAAAACCACCCGAAAACA
>JAAAKM020073195.1:21041818-21137455 GCA_010016025.2 Alatinidae sp. Z8VKAUB7J3
GGACGCCGGGGGGCTCAGGGGGATATATAAATGACGACCGGGACACAGGGACACAAATGACGACCGGGACACAGGGAATATAAATGAGAAACCCGGACACAAATCACGACCGGGACACAGGGAACATAAATGACGACTGGGACACAGGGACACAACTACAACGGGGACGCCGGGGGCACAGGCGGGATATATAAATGACGACCGGGACACAGGGATTGTTCGAATAGAAATTACTTGCTAATCGAACATTCCTTTTGTCCCGGTCGCTTTCTCTTTGAGTGTCATCATTTATATTCCCTATGTGCCGGTGTCCCGGTCGTCATTTGTGTCCCGATGTCCCGGTCTGTAATTTCGTCGGTTTAAAACATGACGTCAGTCGACACACAAACATGACGTCACCCAACAGACAGACCCACACACACACAGACAACTTATTTTTATATATATAGATATATAGATTATAATTAAAATCTCAAAGGTTACTTTTTGCCCAAAGGAATTTTACCAAAAGGAGTTCCATGTAAATTATTTTGACAATATTGTCGTAGTGTTACTAATAATTCACATAAGTGAAGCTATGAATCAATAGGACAAGAAGGAGCAATTAAAGATAGCAAAATATGATTTTTCTTATTAACCAACATGTGCTAAAATAATAGTTCAATATACCTTTGACTGGTGCAGTGGAAGTGATCTTGGCTCACCAATTAGACGTATGCAGGTTCAATCCCGCTCCGGTCATTGGATAGGTTTTCATTGATTTGTTGTGGTACTAATGTTTTTATTAATGTTTATAATGCTATTATAATTAAAATCTTAAAGTTGGCATTTTTCTTTTTGTTTAAAAGGGCAAAGAACAACAATGTTGCTTGGTCAATCTTTTTTAATTTCAGAGTTTTTTCATTAAATCACTGTAATTTTGGTAGTGAGTTACAACTCACTGTAAATTTGCTCTAAATTATACAAGTTGCCCATTATTTACATAAAATCTTTTATTGGGACCGGAAGCAAAAAGGTGCAAACATGACGGGAAGCAAAAGAAGCATATTTCTCTCCGAGAGATTGGTCTGAAAGGCCCCTTACCCCCAAAAGAATTTTGAGAAATTTAATTCTTCATAGTATTAAAAAAATACTTTTGGGATAAGACATATTCAACTTTTTTTACACAATAGTGTGAGAGCTGTCTAAGGATCTACAAGATAAGCCGTTTTTTTACCACACAAAATGCACTGAATTTACGCTTTTAAATGACCTGGCTGTTATCTTTGTTGTAATGTAAACTAAAAAAGGAGAAAAAATGCAACTTTTTCTTTAAGCTTTTTTGATTGTCTTCATTTTCCTGGGTTAAGCTGTATGACGTAATCTGTTTCTTTTATGTGGCGGACAAAGTTAGATTATTACTCCTTTTTTTCAACAAAATCCTGAAAAAGACTCATGATTATTCCCCTGAAAAAGCTTTTCAATTGATATTGTTTTTAATCTTACATGTAATGAGAGATGATTACTATACGTAGCTTCGAGGTCAGGTACCAAATACCCCTCTGATTGAACGGAGTAATTCGATTCCAATAGACATCCACCACTGCTGCTGCCCAGTGGCTTTACCGTAACCCTGGCATGGGGGGACTCAACAGGTACTACACCTTGACCAGAGGTGACCTGGGACTATGCATGGGCAGGGTTGTCCATACCCTCAGGTATATAGCTTTATATTTTATGGTGTATGAAATGGAGGAGTGGGAAAGGAGGCCTACTTTTTAAGAGAGCCCAGGCTTGCCACTGGCCTAACCCTGGCCTGATTGATTGTAGTAATTTGATGTTTTAAAGTGCTGGGAATGAATGAGGGAGAACATTTTTCCTCGAGTGAGGAAGCGGACCATATAGGTTGAGAAGCTCTGATCTAGCTGCTCGCGTGCGCCTCTTGTCAATGGGTTTAGAGCACTAGAGTGATTTTCCAGTACATGTGGAGATTTTTTAGGCGTTCCTTATAAGGTTATTTGACTGTTTTGAATATACCTGTTCAGGGGCCGTCAAGCTACTCTTAAAGGTCCTTGGTACGTGTCCAAGATACATATGAGCTAAATGTATAAGAACGTTACTGACACCATCAGGTGATGTTAAGGATATCGAATTGACGATTAAGGTTTTAAAACACTAGAGTGATTTTCCAGTACGTGTGGAGATTTGTTTGGTATTCCTTGTAAGGCTTTTAAACTGCTTTGAACATACATTTTTAGGGGCCGTCAAGCTACTCTTAAAGGTCCTTGGTATATGTCTAAGAGACGGAGGCATTAAACATATTAGAAGGTTATCGACACCATCAGATGATGTTAGGGATATCGAATTGACGATTGAGGTTTTAAAACACTAGTGATTTTCCAGTACATGTGGAGATTTGTTTGGTATTCCTTGTAAGGTTTTTAAACTGCTTTGAACATACATGTTTAGGGGCCGTCAAGCTACACTTTTGAGGTCCTTGGTAAGTGTCCAAGAGACAGAGGCATTTAACATATTAGAAGGTTATCGACACCATCAGATGATGTTAGGGATATCGAATTGACGATTGGGGTTTTAAAACCCTAGAGGGATTTTCCAGTACATGTGGAGATTTGTTTGGTGTTCCTTTTAAGGTTTTTAAACTGCTTTGAACATTCATGTTTAGGGGCCGTCAAGCTACTCTTAAAGGTCCTTGGTACGTATCTAAAATGCAGATGCTTTAAAAATACTAGATGCCATGGATATGTATGCAGGTGTCGTAAAGGATGTTCAGAGAATCGTCGGCGTTTGAACATTAGAGAGCAGAGAGTGTTGAGGTTATGATAGGAATTTGAGACTATTTGGAACTTAATGAGTTGATAAGAGGACTGTTGAGACGGTAAAAATGCTATTTGTTGAGGTGATGAAAAGGGTATCGATATGAAGAGAGAGGGTGTTAAAAGAGTGACAGGACATTTCAGCAAAGTAGCAAAGGTGTGTAGGAGATGATAAAGACAACATCGGCAGGATAATATATTTGTTGGGATCCTCAAAGGTATACTACAACTAAAAGGGGTAGTGCTGAGGTGAGAACAACTTTTGTGAGGTAATGAGAGGTGTTTAGATGATAGAGAGAGGATTGAAAGGGCATTAAGATGACAAGGCTGGTATTGTAGTGAGGATAGGGACAGAGTATTCAGTTAATCACTGATGTGTACGAGATTATGAAGATATCATTGGTAGGATAATATATTTGTGGGGATCCCTAAAGGGATATTACACTTAAAAGGGGTAGTGCTGAGGTGAAAAGAAGTTTAGTGAGGTAGTGAGAGATGTTTAGATGATAGAGAGAGGATTTGAAAGGCATTGAGATGGCAAGGCTGGTATTGTCTTGAGGATAGGGACAGAGTATTCAATTAATTGATAAAGAACTTAAGCCATAGCAACCTATCGTGTAACCGATCATGACATAAACGGGGAAATAGATGTAGATTGGGCGATACAACTATTGGTTTTGTTGAGTGGCAACTAAAAAGGACAGTGTGACAATAATCACTGACCCATTGAAAGTGAGTACGGAGGATAGCTACTGTAGTACTGTTGAAGAAGACAAAGAGAATATGTTGGCACTGTACTGTACTATTTTAAAAAAACAAGACCGGGGCTCGAACTCGATGATACTATACTACTCTCTTTATCTGACTTATACTCGATGGAAACCCCAAATTTATTGAACCCTCTCATTTTCTTGTAGTGTTGTATGTAGTTTCAATTGCATTTTACAACTATTTTGGATTAGAAGTAACAAGATCGCTAACAGGTAAGTTCTTAGAAATGTTTGCAATTTTCAATTGCATGCGTTTCTTTAAGCTCCTTGTGATATCGTAAAGAGGAAAATGAGAGAAACAATTTGGTCAAAATGTCTATAGAAAACACCGGTACTCAACACTTACTCTACTGATTAATAAGGTACATTTGGCGGAGAACGAGGCATTAAAGTAACATGATATCTTATGGAAAGAAATAGAAAGTGGGTGTAACAATCGACGAAAGAATCTCATATATGACAAGTACCTTACACCTTTGATTCTGTTTCAGTTTCTTTGTGTTTTATTTCTACCAACATACATAGCAGTAGAAAAGGCGTAGCCATGTCTATTCCCCAGACACCCGTTTTGTTGTCAAACATTAGGCGGGTCACGTGTGATATGTATTATGTACAAAATTTAGTAATGTCCGAAGTATTATCTCAGAGGTTTTGTTGAGTTAGTTGGTTTGTTGTTCACTTGTGGAAGGGGTTTAGTAGTGTATCTTTTACTCTTTACAGATATTCTATTCATGAAATTATCAATGACATAAACTCACCATCGATTTCTAACCTATTTGCATATATTTCTACATTCCTTCCACACAGCGGTTCATCGCACTCTGCTTGATGCCTGCAGAACAATCATAGTATGGTTGGTGAACTTATTCATCTTCTATGTAGTCAATAAGGTAAGAAAGCAATGCCTGAAATTTCGTAAATTAGGAGACTATACGATATAACGTTTCAGATGTAGCAAACAAGTTAGTATAAGTCGTCATTGTCGAGTTTCTACCTAGATTTGAATTGTCGAAAGGTCACGTTTTCATTAAAACTGATGACCAAAAGTGCATGATAGAGACATGTTAGAGAGTTGGCATCGTAGAGCAAGAGGCTGCACACGTACCCAGTAAACTCCGTGCTGTCACCTTCGAATCCACAGTAGGTGAAAACAAAAGGTCGATCGGCTTTAACTCTCAGCAGGCAGGCAATGTAGGATTGGAAAACCTATCGGCAGATATAACCCCGCAATTGCCACCTACTGCTACGTGCCAGATCCTCTGGTCGCTTCTACTGGTCTCCGCCAGTTTTTGTTAATGGCCAGTGTTTATGATTCTTTACATTTCAGGCTTAGGAATGAAGTTCCCGATTCCCACAGCTATAAAAGACAACCCTTGATATGTGGTGACTTATTAGTACTTAAGATATTGATATGGTTTGAATTGTTGAGTTATGTAGGCGATAATCAGATGTTTAAAGTCGCCGGAAAACTATAGTGCACACACTACCTTAAAAATTGTTTTTGATGAATTGTTAGATTGGCATAGAAATCTCCAAGTTAGGTTCATGATACTACTTTTCCACAAAAACAAACACTTTCTTAACTAAAGCACGTAGCATGATGGTGTAGTGTTGTTATCTAATCCACTCTTTACGTTCCGTTCTGTCTGTGAAATGTGGCTGCAGAAAAAGGTGGTTGGTCATTTGGTGATGGATGGATGTAGTATCTGTTCTTATTGACAATAGATTCTTCCCATAATCTGTGAGAGGCAGTCCTACTGGGCGATTGAGCCTGTAACATGGCTTGCTTATTCCCTAGGATGACCCAGCTGCCCTTTATTTATCAGTTGGCCTGTTTGGAATTTGTTATTTATTTAGGGTAGTTTCAATATCAGGTCCACTGCTCATCAGGGGTCTTTGATTGAGAGGCTAAAGAAAGGAGTGATATGCACAAAAAGTCTGTACACAGGTGAACTATAATAACCAACCCCAACCTTTGTCAGGTATTAGCTAAATAGCTTTTCCTTATGGCAAGAACAGCTTTTTCATATATACGTGCTACACCAATCAGGTTAGAATGTGTCAATACATAAGAACAATGACTCAATTCAAAATATAACTTTGATGAGTATGATGCACCCTATTGTATGTATATATATTTCATAGTTCAGCTTACTGCATTGAGCCTCATTTTTAGCCTTTTATCTGGAGGAGGTAATACAATCAGGGTATGCAATTTTGTGTGGATTTCTATAAACAATTTTTGTTATTGATGTATATTTTACCAGTATTCTTGTTTGTAGGTAGCTATTGTGGACATTAACAAGGAAAAAGCTGAAGAATTCTTTGCTGAATCATCTGATGATCATTCAAAAGGCAACTGCATTTTTATTCCATGTGATGTTACAAACACAGCTCAATTATCAGGTAAAGAAACACCTTTTCCCTAGAACAGTAGATACACAGTATTTGTATATTGTCATTTATCTAAAATACTAATTTTAATACTGTATCAAGTACTTGAATAAAAGTTTGTGAAGATTGTAGTCATAGGAAGTCATAGGAATTTATTAGCAGAAAGGCAATGAGTCTGACAATGAGATCAACATGTAAGGACTTGTAGAAGCAGGAGTGATACAGATTCTTTGTAATCCATTTAATTGTACATGTATACATATAAATACTCAATCTATAAATCAAACAAACAACAAGCTGTTGGTAGTGATTTTTGCCTTCGCTAGTTTTGCTGCCTGGAAAATTACAGCCTATATAGCTATTGTTGGGTTGTGTAACATCTGTTACTTGTTTTTAATACAAATCATGGAGTACTTTCAACCTATCCAGAGAAATAATGCCCAATTTGTGCCCAATTAAAGATTTCAGTTTTAGGCTCCAAAATCCTCACTATACCAATTTATAAATTTTGTAAGTAATGGAAAAGCTTTGAAGAAAACATCTTAGGACCGTCAGGATAACCTTATTAAAAAATTTGTTGTGGCACACTGGTCAAAAAACGTTGGTCACCTCTTCACTATGCAGTTGTCACAATTGTACCATTATACTTCAAGACTTCTCATGAAACTCAGGGGAAATTGAGTGCTCACTCTCTGGCTGGCCCAAAGATATGTTCAATACACATATTTTTCTTTGCATAATATTTTGTTGTAAATTTATCTTACGTTTCTCACATGCTATTTCATTGACGTCAAAGGTCAAAGATGAGTGCGTTTCAACTTCACTCAAACTCTTGGACCAAATTCTAGCCCAATTTTATACAAGACCTAACCTAGAAACAATACATCCCATTCCAGGTCTTTCTTTCAGATAGTGGCATTCTAAATTTTTGGGTGACATTGCCCCTGAATGCCCCCTCATAGCTACAAGCCCGTTGCTGTATAATTACATTGTATATACTACATTCATATATATATATATGAAAATATTCTGGATTTCTAATGTTTATATAGTTTTGCCTATTATGCTTTTGATCCTAAGAGCTGGATGTTACGACAAAGTTAACATGTCCGTAGAATCCTTTTGTTCCATGTTTTCATTGCAATCTCTGGGGATAAGAAGTTCATGATGATCTACCGCCCTTGCCCGTTCTAACTGTGAATGAATCAATTCAGGATTATACCAACAAATCAACCTTCATCCCTTGAGATTTTTCCATCTTTTATCATAAAGATCAATGTTTGAACAAATTCTCCTGATGCAAAGTGCCTGACTGTAGGGCATTGTTTTCTTCTTGAAATCACGGGGAAGCTAAGCTCTCTCAGTTTATGTCATACTTGAATAATATACATCCTGTTGTCAAAATTACCCATACCTTCTCTACAACAGATATAGAATTCCTTGATGTCAAGTTAACGCATGAAATGGGGAAACTGACTACCGACATGTACGCCAAACCCACAGACACGCACCAGTAATTACATTTAAAATCGTACAATCCATTTTATACGAAATAAACGTATTGAAAACGTAAAATTCTTTTAAAATTCTTTTGAATTCGATAATAAGAAAAGGAGAATCGTTGTGGCAACATAAGTTGGATACCACAAGGTTTAAATTAAAAGGAGGTGCTAATGATATAATCATAAACTGTTCGTATGGGTAGGCGCTATCTTCCGACTATTGGGGAGTGAGTGCGGATCCACAAGACGGCTGTTCAGTGAAGTTTGGGGGAGTACCCGATCGTCACTTGTCATGCGGGATGACCCTTGCGGCGTCGGTTGCCTACATTAGTATAGGTGTATCTTGATGGAGCTATCACATTCCCTACAAGGGCGAAGCCCTTATGACAGCGCTTTTACATTTTTCTGAATAGCCCGGTCTCTCTGTCTCCGTTAGGTTTCTTAGTAGGAGACTAGCGCCTATCTCGCAAACAACAATTAAGCATCCTCTAAAGTTCTGTTGAAACAATGATAATCAGAAAAAGAGTGCGAGGCTTCCCAGAATTTCATTGCCATAAAGTGAGATTACTTTCTACTGAAAATCCTTCAATTTTTTAACAATTCACTTTTTAATAATTTTAACCGTAAACAGTTTTAGAATGATATTATTGTAGATAGCTATTTTAGATGGAATGTTGTAAAGAATGTGTTTTGGCTATAAACTGTTCTTGATTTCTTTTAGAAGCAACTGTTTCCGATTGTATCTACGCCTGAAGAGGGAATAGAATTCCGAAAGCTCTCGGAGAGCCCAATTCTAGTTTTAATGTTTATATATATACGTCAAAGTGGCGGCAGTCCGTTTAGAACAGGTCATAACCAGTGCCACACTATACTCTACGTACTTATTTTTTGTAGGGCACCTCTGAATAAACATAATAGAGCAATTTACCAAATTGAAAAGAGCATCCTGGAAGCAAGTGGAATGCGCCCGGATCGTCCGTCTGAACGTGCGCGGAAAGAAGCCCTGCTTTCGAGGGATTTTAAGGTCGCGGTTGATTATGGAGATTATGTATTCGCTCGGCAAGTTCTTGGCCATCTTGTGTACAACAAGGCTTTGAATAAAAGAGGTAACAAGAAATTGTTAATTATTGTTTTGCTATTAGGCTTGCTAATTTAGAAAAAAAGGGCGAAGGAGAAAACATACCACCACCGGGGCTCGAACCTGTTACCCACGCTATCGCGGTGTGTGCTCTACCAACTGAGCTAGATGACCTCCGATGCTCTATTTCTCCAGTCGTCTCATTAGCTGGCAGTGGTCTATCGGTGGACATTGACATCCAACTGGACGCAATCATGATGACGTTTTTTTCTGTTTCTCTATCGTATTTTCTAAATTGACAGTTCAAATCCTCTCTTCTCTTTTGAAAGACATTGTGTAATATGCTGCAAGACATCAGGTATGAAAGGATGTCACTCGTATAAAGAATACGTATATGGAGATTTTAAGTTCGTGTCGTGATAAGGCTGAAATTCATCACACCGCGAAGTGATTGGAAAATTCTTTTGATTTTTTAATATGCTTTTTAGAGGGATGCGAAAGACTTTATGTAAGATGTCATTGGAGGTCGAGTAGGAAGAACCTTTAGGCCAATAATGGATTGGATTCACTTATCCAAACGTTTTATTGCGTGACCTTACGGCCCAATACATAAGCCGCCTGACTACTGATCGTATTGATGCATTTTGTAAATAGCTGCGTTGAGGTTAAACTTTCTTTGAAGTTCAGAGCCTTTTGAAATATAGTTTCTTTTTTTATTCTTCAGTTTTAATTCTTCGCGTCTCGGCCTTAAAGCAAGGAATGGATGTAGTATCTGTTCTCACTGATCAGAGATTGTTTTCTTAATCCTTGAGAGGCAGTCCTACTGGGCGGCTGAGTCTGCCACATGGCTTGCTTCTCTGGCCGGTAGCCTAAATTGGGTGACGTTGCCCTTGGATGCCTCACCTGCCCTTTACATATTAGCTAGCCTGTTTAGTTCCTGTTCTGTTTAGGTTGGTAATTTTTAATAATTTTGGGCTCACTAGTCATCGGGGGTGATTAAGAGACTGCATATTTAAAAGTATGCACTTTAAAATGAAATGATGTTACTGTTATTTCAGCTGCAAGTGTTAATAAACTTCTACTCTTATGTGACAGTGCGTTCTCGTAAATAATTGGGCATGGGTAGAAAAAGAGATTGTAATTATTGCATAAATTAAAGACTGTTAAAGATTACGGCACAGAAGTCCTTGAAAAGTCTTCGATCCGTTTTCAATGTGAATGCTTTCAAATTCACGATACTGAGGCATGCGAAGGCCTTAATAAAGCGTAGTGTTTCTTAATGGTTAAGCTCACGAGAGTATCATAGCAACTGCCTTTGTATTAAGAAGTTGGCTGAGGGTACATAATTGCATTGCGTTAGAGGTCGATTTTGTCAAATCGTTTTGTCCTGAACTGGCTATAGCAAATTTTCTGGAGTGACTAAAGGAAAAACGTTTGGCAATAAATTTATAGGGTATAGAAGGATACAAATACGAGGCTGCAAAATAATAATAACTAAACTAATTCTTTGCTATAGGCCTGTAGCAAATAGCAGCATTGTTCAAAACTTGTTGATATCGAGAGCTAGAGGTGTTAGATGTAAAGGAGACAATAGCAGTACGGCATAGAAGTTAATTTTTAGTGTGGAAGGAGGCACTGAGCTCCTGAGTTATATCGACCACGCGACACTATTAAAACTCCAATGGTGCATAAAGGGGACCTTTCCCTACTAGGTGTACTAATTTTGACTTGCAATAGCATGGATGAAGGGGAATTTCAGATGAAAGAAAATGCAGGGTGCTGGGGGAATAGGTTTCAAGCAGAAGCGTTAATTATCAGCTCTCCAGTTTCCACAGCAGCCCACATCCAGTGCTTCCAGCAATTTGCGAGGACATTGCATCTCTGTTTCTGTTTGCTCTAGAATTTCTATGCTTTTTAACGGCTTGGAACATAAATCAGCAGCAGAGTCTCTTCAGGATTCATAACGCTTTTTCCTTTGAAACTTCGTATGTATTTATAACCTACCATAGTCTATGTTTCAGTATAAATTGTATGTGTTTGAATATAATCTACAAGTTACTTATAAACCATACGTGATTGAGATTTGATTGCAGTTCACCAATCCATATCAGGTTCATCAGAGGGAATACAAATAATTCCAAACTTAAAGTATTCTCTGATGTGACAGCCACTGAGAATTTCCTGAACACGGTGTACCGGTTCGAAATCACGTGACACTACCAAAATGAGAACAATAACATTGGTGATAAAGGGCAGCAGCTTTCCTTACCAGTCCCCTTCTAGTTACTATGGTTTGACTGACGATGTAGCTTAACTTCTAAATCGTTCTCTTTCAAGATTACAAAATATGCGGAAAATCAACGCCCAGTAAGGAATGTGCATATGAACGATATTGGAGATTTTTTGAACATATAAGACTTTCCTAATTTCTCCCTTGACGCTCCTCTATTTTTTTCTTCTTATGTGTATTGTTTATTTAGACCACTAGGTCCTTAAATATCGAATACACTGTCAAGTTTCCTATATCCTGAGGATGATGTGATAATACATCGAAAGTTTGGTTATTTATTATATCGTCTTAAATGCTCAAAAGATCTTCAATATGGTTCATATACCTCTTCTTTGCTGGGCGTTGCTGTCCCTAAGTAAATTACGCTTTCAGCCTGGTAAATCAATTGCAGATATGTGGAAAATAGTTGTAACGGATGTCTTAGTATATAAGTCTTCCATCGACAGATGTATGCCAGTAAATTTTAATTCTAAGAGAAAACAGTTGATTTTAAGCAAGAATGTGCCTAATCTGGAGCCCTTTTACTTTTCTCTGTCCGTGGATAAGCTGAAAACATTGCTCAAGCTTGCTTTACGTCTTTATACGCACGGCGACAAAAATGGGCGTTGAAAAATAATTGTTCACGCAGGTAACCTCCTGTTATCAGAACAAAACTTGCATATAGCGAAGACATTCTTACACCAAAACAATCAACACAAGAAATTACTTTTATTCCCCTCTTTCTGGTCACAGTAACAGATATGGTAACTTTAAAACCAAAAATGAACTTTAATTACCGGCAATTTAAAAATAAACAAGATGGATGGATCCTTTTATAAACACAGTCAAGGTTATTTGGTCCTTATACAAATATTATCATTGTATCATAATCTTTTACCGCATTGTCATTTATATTTGACTGGAATCCATCATCCTTAGCCAGGATTTCTATGTTTAGAAAAGATCACTGGGTCAGAAATGCCCCTCTTGCGTTAAGGCTTACAGCTTGCATCTATCGTAACATACACGGATATACAAAGCTTGTAAAGCGGTGGGAGGAAGGATTTTGAGAGGGAAAACAGGGAAAAAATATCTGTTAGCCACACCTACTGTAAACATGCTAGACTTTGAGTTCTTGAAATTGACATTTCTGACCTAGTCTTATAACTGAAGGAACACCAGGTATTGTCGTGGTTGCAATATGTTTGGAAAAGGGGAGGGCCAAACTCAGAATATATAAGTGGAATCTCTCGACAGCGGCCATCATCGATGTTAACTAAGCCTGCGATAAAGCCGTTCCACTCAAAGACGTGCTGTTGTAATTCCGTAATTAGCTGGTCGATGCAAGTAGCGATGGGCAAGTCTTAAAGATACTTACAGTTTTAGGTACAGTGGCTGCATCTTTGTCAAAAAGTGACGTTGTCAAAATCAAACTAATTAAGTGGAATCTCTCTATAGTAGACACTAACGGTTTCGAGTCGGTGTGCAATAGAGACGTTTCACTTTGGGACCTGTTGTGGTACTTGGGTAGTCAGAAGGTCGATGCAAGTAGCGATAAGCCCGACTTAAAAATACATATAGCTTTAGGTAAAGTGGCTGCAGAATTGTTAAAAAGTGACGGTATGAAGATCAAAGTAATGAACTGGGATCTTTCTATAGCGGACACTACCCGTTTCGAGTGGGTGTGAGATAGAGACGTTTCACTTAGAAAGTCTCGAAAATCGTGTAACAACAGCAAAAATTGATGGAAAAAGAAACCGCGGTAGACAGAGAGAGAAAATCATGATGATGATGAGGATATATATTACATATATATATATATATACATATATATATACTGTAATGAAGATTGAGACTTTTAAAATGTTGTCAAGTATTTTTGTATTACTTACCAAAGCTTTTATTCTAGTCTTAACTTATTTAGTATGTCTTAATATATATACTGGTTTGTGTTCTCGTTTACTTTCAACAAATATTACCTGAAAATGAAAAGCCACGTTCACGAGATACAGTGACTGGATTCTATATCAAGGAAAAACTATTTGATGCACCAAATCTATTATTTATGGGTTTATGCTTTTTATTATAAATGTACATATAAATACAATAGATTTAGATTGGCGATAGATCAGAAGAAACTAAGGATTTTCGCAGTTGGAATTATCATGAAACTGTGAGAACATCCTCTATGTATTTCACTTTGAAATGCTATTCAATAGTTTGATGACACAGTCCTTTTGACAGTGTCATTTTCATTTAAGTGATTACTAGAATTAATAACGATTAAAATAGTAAAGTCTTTAAGCAGTTCGATGGTCAGGTGACTTCACATCTTCCGATATCTGTGGAGTTTATCCCAAAAGACAGCAATGGGGTAGGTATTTTAAAAGCCATTCTCATGAATTATCAAGGCCAATATTTACACTAGTTTACTTTTATATTCCTTTCGGGCGTCATCAGAACAGCATTCGGGGATATTTTTACTTCAAAAAAAAAAGACGTCCCCTGCTAAAACTAACAGACTCATGTGAGTTCAAATCTGATTAAAGGGACTCAGCATTGCTACAGAAAAACGATATTTATAATAAATTGAATTTCTGGAAGACACTTTTCTGTTCTTTAACTAAAATATAGTAGGGAAGAGCTATGCTCTATTAATGGAAATATTAAAGGGCAATCAGACGAAGAAAACGGGAATACCCCATACACCTAAACAGGATTACAATAACGTCATTTGAGTTTCACGAGGGTAAGGCTCAGGGCTAACAAGTAACCTGATGAGCAATAACCTACTAATACATAACACCGTATCTGAAACCGATAAGAAATTCATACTGTCAGAAAAGGTAACCACTAGTTTTGCAGGAAATTGTGGGATTTAGAAATACGATACTGCAATGAATCCTTGGCGTTTTATGCTCATAGAAGACCAAATTGTGCTCAACAAACGCTACGTTATGGTCGTAGTATAAAATGTGAAACTATATCTTTACAAATAATTAAATAACTTTGAAATGCGCACAGTGCAAACACGATCTTAATGTACTAAAAATAGCTTTAGTTTTCAGCGAGGGTTGTGATCGAAATCGATTGTAAACCACATTAAGTGAAAAGATGTTGGGATAGTAACCAATACAATGTTTAAAAATCGAACCTGACCGTAAATCAAGTTCTTAACATATATGTATCGGCTATGTTAAATATGGATAATGCGTAAGCACAAACGTTAATTGGTTCTACTCAGGTTTGCTTTTAATCGTATCGGCCACAGATCAATTTGCAGCTTTCCATTCTTGAACTCTTGTTAACTATACATATAATAGGCCAACTCGCTGAAAATCCACATCTTTAAAAATAGTTTCTCTGCATGCTTGACGAATGGTTGAATACGAGAGTAGTTTATATTGTGACTATTTCTCAAAATGACCAAAAATTTCCGTCAAAACGGTAAAATATGCTCCACAAAGCTCGTATAGTGACATCATGCCTTATTCATTATCATTATTATTATTAACTATTATTATTAACTTATGGACCTACCTCTGACATTTTTGTATCCATGTAACCAAATATTATATAAAATTGAATGGATTTTATTGTTCGGATTATTTCCGGAGAATGATGAAACTTATGACCGCCCCACTTTCATATTTTGGAAATCCCAACCGCCCCACCCACCTCTCTCTCTCTCTCTTAGTCGAGTTGGAGAAAAGAGGGTCGACAGCCATATTCCATTTACTAAGAATCAACTTGTACGAAAGGAAACACAATATCTTCTAAATTTGAATTATTATCAATTTCCAATCATCAGGACAGAACACTGGTATCGCTGGTGTCTCGGTTATTCAAGCAAGCAGGTACAAATAAAGATATGAACAGAACAGAGAATTATCTGTTAAAGACGGGTAAACACACGCTGGGCATAATGACGAACTGTGAAGAAACAATGTTGTCTATCAGGATATCATGACTGAAAAGCAAATGAGACATAACTGAATGGGATGAAAAAGGGTTTCTTGGTTTTCGCAGTTGCGGTTTTTCCGATAACCTTTTGTTTTTTCTTTAATCTGCGTTATTTTTTTTTTCTAAATTCGAATAGTTCCCAGCTGCGGCATTTTAGCGGGGCTCTTTGCGAATGGCGTGCTTTTAAACGGCATTGGCTTTAAGAGATTTATAAGCGATAAATCGTATCCTTAAATATGATTGATGTCATCAACTAATGAGAAGTGCTAGTCTGCACTTACAACTGAGCGAAGTGGTTCTAACCATCAGGCTTCACACTCAAAGTCAGCGTACACGTAAGTGTGTACATGTGCCGTGCCAAGTATATGAAGGGATGGATGGGACGGATGGGAACAAAGTTATTCCGGTGGCAGTACAACTTGGCATGAAGACGAGAAGCCCTTGTCCCGAAACAATACAAATGCAAAGTTGTTTTATCAGTTCCAATTTGATACCAGTATTATTGACTTGAGTACAATACATGATCTTATTGGGACCAAAACATTTCCCATAAAAAAACTAAACCCCGTTTGGTACTGTCCTGATGTACAGTAGATTATTGCCTTCTACAAATTTGCAGTTTTCTGCAGTCGAAGGCGAATCATTCGAAGATGGAATGACGACATAAGAGAATGGGAAGGCAGAACGTTGTCCAAAAGTGAGGCCGTTACAAGACACAGATACGAATTAAGAAGTGGTTGGTGGAACCCATGCTCCCAAACCGCGGTTATGAGATTTGGACCATGCAAAGAGAGCGTAATTTCATAGGAATATATAATGCATTTAAGCTCTTACAAAAAGAACTTGTAGGGGACTAATGGTCAATTTTGAAACTTCTAATTGCCATACGATTTCCACGGTTATCTTGCTTCCTCATATTTTGAACAATTGCTACAATGACATTGGTCTTTACAGCTTAGGGTTTTCTTCTAAATCTCTCTCAACCGTAAGTAAACCGGGCGTCAAGTAACCGATTCTTGTTGTTTGTTTTAGTGGTTGATATTATTTTCTACCTTCTTGCGCGTGAAAGAGGCTTATTGGTTTTCTGTGATTTAAAATGTTGGTTGAAGTTCATCCGGAATTTATTGAAGAAGAAAAATTTCATTCCTAAGGCAAAAATTTTGAATTGGATCAATCCCAATAATATATGTTATCTCAGTGAGGCTAAACAATAATCTATCTCGGGCCACTTTGTCACTGTGATACCACATCAGAACGAAAAGCACTAGACACGTGTAATTTCTTTACAAACATGGTAGCTAGTATGTAGAAAATGTACGCATTTGGAGAAATTTGTGTTACGTCAGATCAGACCGAACTAGTGTATACCCCAAGTAGACTGTACTTTGGCTTCACCTTTCGAAGTAGAATTACAGGGTTTGACGAAGAACATTCCAAATTGCTGAAGATAAACATGTTAAATGACGCGTTGTTGTGTTACTCGAGCCAGAACGACTGCTTAACTTTCTTGAGAAATTTCTCTTTTTTTTGCCAAGAAATGTTTACATGAAACTGCCTTTGATAGAATCTTCTGTTTAAAATTCCAAAACCAAGTACGTAGAGCTGAACTAAGTGTTGACTAGCCCTCGAAACGCCCTTTTACCATACCTGCAATCCAAAGAGACAGCCTTTCCAATTTACAAATTCGCGCCCCCCTTCAACAGTGTCTATATGCATTTTGTGTCGTTGTTTGGACAAATTTATTGAATATGTTGATGTATCGCACAGTATATTTACTTGATAATGTCATACCAACACGCATCGTGTCTTGTCTTGCTTCATCCAATGCCGGTAGGTGCAGGTGAAACGTGAATAAATTCCGATTCCCAGAGTTCTCGATTGGTCCTTGCAGATAGCATATCATTTCCTGCCAATCTAGTTTCCTCTTTGGTTATTGACTTCAATGTGACATATGAACGACCAACTCCTCTTTTCGCATCCGGAAACCAGAGTGACCCACGTGAGACGAGTACTCGTGATCAGTGCCCATTACCTAGCCTAGTTTGTCATGTCATACACATAGTATAGTATACTTCTGCCAGGGAAGTGCCGTCAGTTAATACAAGGCATGCATTGCGTGTCTTAAAAGTCTCAAAAATTCACTTATCAACAGTAATGGCCCAATCCGTTTTAAACCTTGCTTTTCTCAGGGTCAGTTTGCAGGAGAGGGGGAGAATCGTATGTCAAATACCCCAAAATACTGATTCTATTTATTCTAAATAAATAAAATTATCGCCGAAGAGAAATACTGGGAGGGGGGCAGCGGGAATCATGTTCCCCTGCACCATACCCGTTGTCCCTGTTTCTTGCGAGATCTATATTAAGTTAGGTTCGAATACCTTATATTCATATCCATGCAACTTTGTTATTTCCTTGACATTGAACACTCTAATTCGAGAAAACTGTTAGATGACAGCTAGCCCCGAAAGACGATTTAAAACTGTAACGAATGTTTAAAAAGGAAACATAACTTACAGGGAAATGGAGGATGCATGTAACTGTGGAGTGGATTCGTTTCTTATGACAGAGCCTTGCAGCGATGATTCCATTGTGTTTCAGTCAAACCCCTTTCCCAATTACAATTGAGGTTAATGACAATTCATGTAATTCTCAATTTGAATCTAAGTCCCAGCTCTTGTAGCGAAATGGATAATCAAGTTGAGGACTTATTGGATAAACCATTTAGTAGAAGAGATTTTCCACCGAAGCTTTAAATAACAGAGAACGGGAGACCAGTGAAGAAACAAAATTTTCAGACAAGTATTAGGAAGGCTGGTAAAGAAGAACCTTGTCATTCTAACAACTTAGATTATAGTTCTTTTGAATGGATTTGTGGATGCTGTGAATTAAATTATTTTGCTAGCTCTGTTTATTGTCCGTGATCGAGAAATGTGTGTGGATAGGAGCAGGCTACTCAGATCTGAACCATTGATACACAGCTTGTAAACGTCACGAGCTGAGTTAGCAACTAATGTACACAATTTGGTGTCTTTTATTAGACTCGGATTGATACTATTAACTGAGTGAGCAGAGACGTCCTACTGAAGTAAAATAACAGTTTGTTTGTGGTACAAAACAAGAATATTGCTTGAAATAGCGAAAACATTATATACTGAAAAGCTTTTTTCGTCTGACACTCCTCAGAGTACTAACGTCAGAATGACCGAAATGGAATGTGTGAAAGACAAAGTTATCGTTTTAAGGAAGGATACCTGAGTATTGAATTCACACTCTACGATAAATTAAATGCTCTGATGCGGTGAACATAATTTATAAATAGATGTGCATGTGGGAAATAATGATGAAAAATTGTCAATTTATATTTTATACCTACGTAGACAAAAATCGATTGAAAAATTCTCCAGAAGGACGTCAAAATACGTGCAGCACGGTCTTACAACACGTACCTAAAGGCTATCTATCGTATGATAAAGGGAAATAGGAAAAGTTGAATGATCTGATGGATTTGAGAAACCCGAGAACTTCATGTTTCATGAGACGATCCACACATATATACTGCAATATGTAACACACAATATCATATATATTATGCATTAAACGAATGAAAATACAAGCCAGTAACGATAACAAAGATAGAAAATGAGATAGAGGCTTTTAACCCCCCTCTTTTCAATCATCCTTTGCCTGCAACGGTTTTTATAAAACAATTTTACAACTCTTGCGTGTTGCTCTTGTGTGTTCATTTCCCCATTTCAGGCAGTTTCCACAATAACTTTGAGCAAGTATTGAAAGTAAAGTCTCTATAATTTTAAGGCCACAAATACAATATGTACGCAAAGCCTACAGTAACCATTTACTTTTCCCATTCCTAATAATACACTATTGATAATAGCTAAACGAACGTTGCCCAATATAGACTTATTGATATCATAGACTGAAAACGTGCATAAAACACTTATTTCATAACATTTAGACTTCTTTCAGACTTTCATTGGCGCATATAAACATCTATCAAATAGATTATAACATAACAAGGGGAATGAAAATAAATATGTTACCTGGAACCGCCTACCTTAACCTTGTAAAATTTTTCCATCAACTGACTTTGATGGATTCTTTCTTACCTACCGCTTTATAATAATGCTAGATAAACAAAGATATGATAATAACACGTACACTTATGATCCCTCGCTGTAGGGAATATAAGTGGCAGCAAGACCTTTGCAAATTGCTAAATAGCTTTAAATACAATTGCGTCTCCCGTCGTTTAACTATTTTGTTCAATAGTGTTATATCGTCAACATTGCAGGATCATTTCAAATGTTTTGTAGTATTGCTAGATAATAAAACGGCTTTGAATTTGTAAGTAAAAGCATCCTATCTATAACTCATATTTAAATTCAGAGCACTAATGATCACTTTTTTCTGCTATTGTTGTCCGATTCCTACACTTCTTACAACTTCCACATGTAAAACGTATGAAGAAGGAAGAAACCTTGTGCTTGCGACATACTCTATAAGTTGTTTTTTTTCGATTTAGAAGCTGTAAACAAAGAATAAAGCTATTTATTGTGGGGGGAAATAAAAAGAATTGATTGTCTGTCTATTTTGGGGTTACTCTCGTCAACTCATGCAGAACACAAGAAATAATGCTGCACTAAAACTATTTGGCAACTTACGTTTTATTTGTAGTTACTAGGTTCGATTTTCAAATTTATAGCTTATAAGACAGCTAAAAAAACTTTAAAGATGGCAATGTAGGTTTAACAAATTTAACTAAAATTGACGTAAAGGTGGTAACGAAACGTATTGGTGGTATGATCAATAACCATATTGAAGATGCAAAACTAGGGCAATGGTCATTTTTCCTCTAGGAAAGTCTTGCTTCCTACGTTGGATGCTTTAATGCAGAACTGTTGAGATCATCGCTCATTGTTGCTTAGCTGATCAATTATCATAGGTAAATGAGTTATAAATGTATTTGGTTGGATTACAATAATTTTTTTTGAAAACAGTTAACCCTACTTTACATGGACTTTTTGGCTCTTCTCTCACAGAATTGGTTACTGTGGAAATATAACGCGAGGTATATATATACTTATCAAGTGCGGTGTTGAAATAATCGAAGTCTTTGAATGAAAACACTATTGTGCAAGCTTGAAGCATCTAATAGTTTCCAGTAGTGAAATTTGAGGAGTACAAACAAGGGAAAGAGGACATGCGATAATTGTGGAAATCCATCCTATTCCATGGAGACGGAATTTTTATTTGATGGTGTACACGTTGGTTAAAATCAATTCCTGGGGGCGGGGAAAGGCGCAAACTACTTTCATGACCGTTAGAGCATAGCAGAGACATTTTGTTCATATGTTCCGTATCACGTTGAAAATGTGAGCTTTTCATTTACGAAATAGATGACAAGGGAACCTAATTCCCCTTTTGCAATAAGGATATAGTACTATTCGCTCAAGATCATATTTTGTACGTTAAGAAAAAATTGCTTCTTTATGGATCCACGGTAAAGAAATCTGAGAGAGAGGACAGGCCCAAAAAAAATTTTTATCGCAAATACAATGTTACAGCAATTAAACGGTAACTAAGCTAAGTTGACAAACTGGCTTGTTGTTAAAAGTCGAAAGTCAAACGAAAAGCGTCAGTAAAAACCATTATTGAACTAAAATACGCGCCAAACCAAAGTCAAAACGGCCTTGGCTACGTATTGGTAACGACAACCTCAGCACAGCATTTGCTACAAGCGGCTAAAATATCTCTACACGTTTGTATTTATCACTAACTAAATAATACATTCGTCCCGATAGACTGTTAACTCAATTTATCAACATTCTTCACTGAATGGTGCTTGGTAGCTCCTTTCGAGTAGATGTTTTTAATGGTTGTTGCAAAATGCTGTATTGAGCTGCTCGTTGCCACCACGTAACCAAGGTCACTCTACCAATACGCGTTGCCGGTTTTCTCTAGTATTCTTCATGGACATGAGGCTGGTTTATATAATTGTTTGAGGCACAAAGAGATCTAATAGCCTTGCGGTTTTTCTCTTTGGATGTGATGGAGAGGGGAACACATACTACACACTGATCTTGCCAAAAGTGAAAAAGGTGAAGCATCTGCAAAACTTCAGAAATTAACGACGAGCCTTTAGTTTTACTTATACCAGTAACACAGAATAGAAAACAAGCAGAAGGGACACCGAGGAGCTCCTGTCATTAGAAAATTTTCTTTGCGCTTGCGTAAAAAAACATAAATCGTTGTTAAGCAAGCACAACTGAACTTAATCAATTTGGTAGTTCAACTCACTACGACCAAGGTTTATCATCATCATCATAATCATCATTACTATTATCATCGTATCAAAAAACATCGATGGGTACAATCCATTTTGGTCCACCAAATTCCACTACTATATGCCAACATCACTACTTCTCGGTACTACATTCTACTGGTAAAAACAAATATTTTCAGACAACAGTATAGTCCATCTTCCATGTCCTGAGTACAGAGACAATGTTTTCCCAATCCGCGTTACCGGCTCCGTTGTCACTATAATATAAATAAAGTAAAAAGTATAAATCTAAAACAAACTAGTCGACAATAACTTGCTGCTACTACTACCACTACTTCTGTTACTATTTCTACTACCACCATTACTATTTCTACTACTACTATTACTGCTACTATTACTACTACTACTACTACTACTACTACTACTATGTCTACTGCTACTACTACTACTACTACTACTACTACTACTACAACTACTACTACTATGTCTACTGCTGCAACATTTCTACTACTACTACTACTACTACTACTACTACTACTACTACTACTACTATGTGATGTCCAATCACATCCAATCATAGTAGCAGTAGTAGTAGTAGTAGTAGTAGTAGTAGTAGTAGTGGTGGTAGTAGTAGTAGAAGAAGTAGTAGTAGTTGTAGTTTTCTCTCTTAGTATATTTTTTAGGAGGGGGGAGCGGAGATGATGCTATGTGTTCTCTGTACCTAGAAACCCCTATTGGCAACGGAACTGCCCATTCCCCGTCATTAAAAGCTGCTCTCCGATCTCTTAATCTTAAGGATTTATTGGATAAGGGTTTTCTATCTTGTTGCATGACCAAAAAGATCATGAGGTCAAATCTAGTATACTCGTATCGCATAACTTTCCAGACACACGCAACCTGTATCCTCATGTTGAAAATTTCACAAACACATTCTGAGTAAATTGAGACACAAGTTACGACCAATCTGTAGCCCCTTTTCTTTTGGGTGTCACGTGATAGCCGGCTTTTTCTAAAGCTGCTAAAGCCTGGAAGAAATCCTGAAAGAATCCAAATAGGAGGCAGATCAGGTTTTTGAAATTCGAAGAGGAGAGATTAGCGACTGCGATTCATCTATTGAGAGAGTTTCAACTGGTCAGTTATGTTTTGGGATTGGACTTAAAGGCTGATTGGGTTTCACCACTTTAACCTAAACAATAGAGATCTTTTTGGAATTCCCAGTAGGCGATGTGGTTACGGAGCGAAAGGCAGAAGGGGGAACAGATATTTCTACTTGTGATATTATCAAAAAATGTTTGGCTTTCTCTACGACTGTTTTTTGAAACTTGTCCCAGAAGCTTATACGAACAAAAACTGTCATGTGAATAAGTTCAAAGCTAATAAACTATTGCTCTATTTTTATATTAAGGCTGACGTGCTTGTAAATTGCTAAAGTGCAGAGATGGTAAATTTTTAAGGTATATTTATAAACTTTTAGGACAAGTTGTTAAGCTTTTTATAGTATATAATAATCAGGTAGCGCATAATTTATAAAAATGGTAATGATGATTAGGATTCTCCGGATGGTGATAATGATGATGATAATTATGATGATAATTATGATGATAAAGATGGTGATGATGATGTTGCTGATAACGATAATGGTGGTGGTGATTATGATGATGACGATGATGATAATGATAATGATAATAACGAGAGTGATTGAGGATGATAATAGTGACGATTGTCATAATGATGATGATTTCGAGGACGATTACGAAGACGAGAACGAGAGTGATGATAATGATGATGATGATGGGGATGATAAAGACAATAATAAAGTTCAAATTTGGTGAATATAATGATGTTAATGATGATGATGCAACCTAGGATCTACGGAGATGTTAAGGTCCGCTGATGTTATATTAGTTCAACGGGACACGTTATCAATTAAAGATCAAAATAAAATTAACAATCACTTTTCCCCATTAGAGCATTAGTTCCAAAGCAAAAGCAGGAAAAGAAATAGAATTGTTATTCCTATGTTTGAGACTCATACATACGTCATTTATAAGCTTTTCGGATTTGCCAAGAGGTCTGTAACTAATGTTTTCCATTTAAAGAATGAGTCTGCAGGAGGAGAAAGGTGCAAACCACTTTTCTAGAGAAAGATTCTTTAAGTAAGAACGCCATTGCTTGACGTCTGTCTGTCAGAGTGTCATATCCTTCACGGACTTGGGCAATCATGGTCCTCCACAGCTTCCTGTCTCTTGTCAGATGCTATAACTCTTCTATTCCAGTCTCTCTCTTCTCTTCTGCTGATATACTTTTTTCATTTTAACACTTTAAAATTTCTCAAGTATGTCATCCGAGGTCTCCCCCTGCCTCTTCTACCTTCAATTCGTCCAGTCAGATTAAGGTTCTCAAGCATGATCAGATTAGATCTTTTCTAATTAAATTCATGCTCCTTTTCTATAATGATATTGGAAGCTATTAAACGTTTGTTCGTCTCATAGAATTGATGCGCAAACGAGGGCCCCTAGTATTGACACTTCTGTGGGGTTTTCCGCATTGATTGCTTGCTTTTCACGCAGACAGCACGTTTTCATCCTCCACTCATCCAGGGGCAGTCGACCTTGACTGTAAACTAGAATTCTTACGAGAAAAAGCTTGCAAGGCCCATATCCAGTCGGGACGGGATTTAGGGCGTGGCTATGTATTCTGCCATCCTGACTCCCAGCTTTCTAAAGTGGCCCACAAGCGCTTAATAATACAGACAGTAAGTTTGACTGACTTTTATTGATGAAATTTTGCGTACCCCACCAATGATTCATTTTTTATTGACAATACTGTCTGTCTCATTTCACTGGTGCCTTGCGTCGTAGACGGAGCAGCTATCCTTACTTTCGCTGTTGCAGGAAATCAAAAACGAAGTAATAGCAAAGAAGACAAACTAAATTGGCCGAAGAGAGGTTGAGGGCAGCGTAGTAATATATATTTGGTTTGTATACTTGGTCAATGGACAAATTCTGCCCGGACAAATCGGAGGCTTTTGAAATGTGGTGCCTGAGGAGAATGATGCGCATCCCAAGGACGGAGAAAGTGAGAAAAGAAAGTTTTGCGCAAAGCCAGCACCGAACAATCTCTTTTGAAAACAATTAGAAATCGTCAAATTAGTTTTGTGGGCCGTGTCACTAGGAAAGAAGAAATCGAAGCTTTAGTTCTGTATGCGCCGCGACAGAAAGTACGTGGAAGATCTCGGACAAATTTTGGGGGACATTTAAAAAGCTTTGTTAAAGTGAACAATTTACGTGAAACATTTTCCGACCGTAATCTTGTCAAAGCCATGATCGTCTAAGTTCGAAAGTTTCAAATACGGCACTGCAAAGAAAAAAAAGATACTTGGTCACTTTCAACACACGGACAGGCTGAATCTCTGAACTTTTTAAATTTCTTTTTAAAAGCCGATTTACAAATATTATCTTCTTCCTTTGATCCTTCCTTCTTGCTTCTTGGCTCTTAAACCTAACTATTTGCTTCACATTTTCAAGTCTACAGGAATTAGCTCATGAAAATCAATTAAATCTTCTTCAGTTGCCATGTTTCACTCAAGGTTCGACTGAAATACTGGGCTCAATATTGATCGCGTGCTACAAACAATACAAAAATATTGATAAATTGTCAGTAAATATCTACGGATTTTAGATTTCGTCGATATTTTGTACAATCTTCCGATTATTGCCCTCAAACAGTCGATAATATTGTCAATATACAGTTTTATCAATATTGTTGTCAATATTATTGAGTGTCCATGGGGCGCTTTAGACCTTCCACACTACAATACGCGCGCGATGGAAACGGGAAGCTTTTTATACTCATTAAAGTATTGAATTCATATGATACAACAAATAAACAAGAACATACCATATTTCTGTTAGATAGGCCAAAAGTGAGGGAGGGTCAATTTCATGAGCTTCTGTAAAATAGGGGGCCATGAGCCTAGTGCCCTTGGTTCGTGTTCCATAGTTTCACTCTTTAAGATACCAAATTTAACGAGGCTTGATGATTCCTTCCCACATCAAAATTCAGGTAGTCGGAATGGCAAAGAAGTAGGGCTCTGTTTTCTTGAGCCCATAGATGTTTGTCCTTGAGAATTCAACAAAGCAGATGCGCCGCAAATCGCAGGTGAATTCACTCCAAAAGTTACCCCAATCTTAGGACATCAGTATGGTCGCAAGGTAAACTTTCGGTAGGTAGAGAAGGATGCAAGATTCTGATACCATCTCTGAAAGAACAACATGGAACCATTATCACTGACAGGGAGAGAATTCTTGAAAGATGTGCAGAATTCTACGAAAACCTCTACAAAAACGTGGCCCAGTACATAGTGCTAGCTGAAGGAGAGGAAGGACCACCAATCCTAGACAGTGGAATAGAACAGACCATAAAGAAAACGAGGGAGCGAAAAGCTCCGGGAGAGGACCAAGTTGTTGTGGAAATGCTGAAAGCAGGAGGAGAGGCTGTTAGGACAAAGATCAAAGATCTGTTCAACACAGTGATGAGAAAAGAAGAAGTTCCCAAAGAGTGGCAAAATGCCATTATCACATTGATCTTCAGAAAGGGGGAAAGAACTTGAAAACTACAGACCAATCAGCATATTCTCTCATATCTACAAGCTGTTCATGAAGATCCTTAAGAAAAGACTCAACACCACTCTAGGCTAACACCAATCACCAGAACAAGCAGCATACCGAAAAGATCATTCCACCATTGATCATCTGCAAGCCGTCACGCAAGTACTGGGAAGACCAATGAGTACAGAATACCACTCTATATAGCCTTTGTGGAATACGAGAAAGCATTTGATACAATCCAACACCAGGTTGTATTTAAAGCCATGAGACAACACGGAGTTAAAGAGAAATACATCAACATCTTGAAAGAAACCTACAGGGGAGACACAGCACAGATCAGAACAAAAAAACTAAGCAGAAAGATTAACATTATGAAAGGAGTTTGGCAGGGTGATACGCTGTCACCGGTTATGTTTACATCAGCGCTAGAGGAGATCTTTAGGAGGATGGACACTGAGATGGGAATCAACATCAATGGAGAGAAGCTCAATAATCTACGATTTGCTGATGACATCATCTTGTTTGCGCAGACAGAGAAAGAGCTGGAAAATCTACTGAACAAATTGAACAGAGAAGGCAAGAAAGATGGCATGAAGATGAATAGAAAGAAAGCAAAAATCATGCGAAATGAAGTGGCAAAGATGATACCAAAGGAAGGCATTTCTATTGATGGAAAAGATCTGGAAGAGGTGGACCAGTACAAATACTTAGGTAGACTGCTAACGCCAGAAAATGACATTGGTAAGGAGATTGACCAAAGAATACTATCAGGATGGAAACGATTTGGCCGGCACAGCACCTTCCTAAAGGATAAGAAAATGCCTATGTGCCTAAAGAAGAAGATCATGGACATGGTCATATAACCAGCAATGACCTATGGGGCTGAGACGTGGTCACTGACAAAACACGAGAAACGCAAGCTTGCGGTAGCGCAGAGGAGCACGGAACGAGCAATGCTGAACATCACACAAGGACAAGGTCAAGATTGAAATTATAAGATCAAGAACTAAAGTGAGAGACATCACCGAGAATATAGAATGCACAAAAGGCCAGTGGGCAGGACATCTCGCCCGAATGGAGAACAAGAGATGGGCCAAGAAAAGAACTGAGTGGCGGCCAAGAGAAGGAGGCAGAGGTAAAGGAAGACCAAAAAGAAGATGGCGTGATGTGATTGAAGAGAAGGCTGGTAGAACGTGGATGCAGAGAGCACAAGATCGGTAGGCGTGGAGGAAACTGTGGAGGTATCCGCCAGCAGTGGCGTGAACAGCTGACATGGATGAATGAATGAAATAAATGGTAATTATTAGGTAGCGCAGATGTTGATGAATATCATATCACAGAGAACAGTAATATTCTTTTTCTTTATCTTTATCTTTTTCTTTTTCTTTTTCTTTTTCTTTTTCTTTTTCTTTTTCTTTTTCTTTTTCTTTTTCTTTTTCTTTTTCTTTCATCAAACAGCCGGTACCCTCTCCCAGGCTGGCGATAGCCAACAAAGCAAAGTGACTTAGCCTTAGAATCAAGCTTCATCCGATTTCCTATTACTGCATATGCATAAGCCTTGCACCCAAACACCCTTAGACAAGAGACCTTAGGGATAACTCCTGTCCACCCTTCAAAAGTAGTTACATTATTTGACATTACTTTAGATGTAGTCGATTAGTAACATGTACTGCAGTTTGAAGGGAAGCCGCAGTAGTATCGTTGGCATCAGCAGCCAATGTTTCTGACCCGCCAATGAGTCCCAACCATTCATTCGCGATAAAGTAATGTCAAATTTGCAAGCTGCACGTTGTCCAATTGTCATCCGACAGTTTTGATATATTCTCTCCGAAGTCATCCATTGTTTTAAATTCTAATAACAGCAGAACTTCAATGTAAAGTAACGGGGCGTTAACGACGACTCGACGATTGCCAGACTCAGCAGACTCAACAAATGAAGGAACTCAACAAGTAGTGAAGTCATGCTAAAGGATAAATCGACCCTTTCTTAATTGCAGGATTGCGTTTCTGAACCCATAACCAATGTAAGAAATAAACTCAGCAGAGCAAATCAAGTGTTTAAGAAGCTACCTTTCATCTTGTTATCAATCTTGGTACGCTTACAACAACATAAGAAAAATGTTACAAAACAATAAGACTTCTTAATCAATGAACGCTTAGTACATCATAGAAACAACCAAATAAAACGCTTCGTTCGTTCATACTCAATTTGAGGAGTAACCGTATCAAACTATTTCTACAGTAATGTCCCTAATTCCACTCTCCGAAACTACAGTGTATAATTTTATTGCGCTTTTGAAAAATGTAATAAACACAGTCATTCATACTGCAATTACCATTGAGTTTCGACTTTGAAATCGATTTGTTTGCATTTGGAAAGCGAAGATAAAATTTCATTTCCAGAACACTCAGACTGCAAACGACCTATTGAAATGTTGGTGTTTACTAAACTGTTAAGAAACTATTGGTACACAACTTTGAAAATAAAGGAACGAAATGAAAACGGATTTGGTGTCGAGTGATGATCAACAGACTGTCAGTCATCCTCCACAAGCTAGACGAGGGATATATTAAGAGGTACTCGAAGACATCATCATGATCACCATTGCTCCTTCTACGACTGAGGAATCCTATTCTTTAAGAGCACATAAATGGCTCAGCCAAAGAAACAGAGCAAAATACATCGCAGTGGCGCAGTTTTTTCTCTTTGGTGCTGAGTTCTCCATGGTTACGCCTACCTTACCTACCTGCTTAGAAGAATTAAATACTGCAACCATACCACTATTTTCAGGCATTATTTTTGGCGCTTACTGCATTTCTGCATTATTATCAGGCTTGGTATTTGGTGGTATCGTAGATGTAGCACTTCGATACAAGGCTGTAGTAATAAGTGCCAACATAATATCTTTGTTTGGAAATGTGATCTACGTTATCGGATACAGCCCATATCTTCTTATCATGACAAGCTTCATGATTGGGTTTGAAGATGCGATATATTCAGTAACATACGGAGAGTTCGCACGATGCTATACTGCAAAGGATTTTCCACGTCACGAAGGACATTTGATGAGTGCATTTTGCTGTGGTTTGTCTATGGGCGCAGGATTTAATCTAATACCACCTGATGCAGTGCTGGACTTCGGATACCTGACTATTAGGTACACAAACGCACCTGGGGTTATTCTTCTCTTTCTTGGCCTTGTTCAAATTATTATGTCTTACTTATTCTTAACCAATTTGTCTCTGAATAAACAAAGGTTTCATGTAAATGTTCTTATGTATGTATGTATGTATGTATGTATGTATGTATGTATGTATGTATGTATGTATGTATGTGTGTGTGTATGTATGTTACTCTACTTCTCCTACAATACTTGTACAATGCAACCACACTTTGTTGACTAGATGTTTTAAGGCAGGTTATTACCCCTCTCGGGGTGGACCCAGGGGGAGTCAGAAACTTTGCAACTGCTTTTTCATGATGATAGAGGCCCAGTTTGAGGTCTCTGACTAAAAACAAAAACTTCTAGCACCCCTTAATTGGGGAGGAGGCCTCCAGGTCCCCTTTTTATTCTGTCAACTTTTATGTTCCTTACTAAATCACCCCCCTGGTACCATCTAACTAGTTTATTCATAAAATGCAATTAACAATTTTTTTGTTTATTTTCTCAGAGCCTCCACTATTGAGAAGAAATTGGGAGACATTTCAAATAAAAACAATGAAGTTAATCTTCTACATTATTTTATAAGAAAGAGAAGACATAAACAAACTACTGGATTACAACACATCTGTAGAAAGCAAATGAAAATACTGAGTCTTTGCAGTGGTGTAACCATCAACTAACATCGAGGTTAAGACTGATTACTCAGATTGAGCTAAGGGAGAGTGAGGGATCTATCAAGTACTGAAATGTGGAAATTAATGACATTTTCATACAAACTCCCAATCAAAATAGTGTCCAATTAAAATATTTAATGGTGTTTAAATAATTTGGAAGGTGGGGGTGACAAGGTATAGGAACTCTTTATTTACCAAAAAATGGCAGTGGGCTACTTCTGCATTAAACACTGCATGTAACTCTACTCAATTGCAGGGTAGGGTCAAATAGTTAGGATGTGGATGCTAAAGTAATAAATTGATGGACTTCAAGATTGTATTTGTTGGGTGGGATAGAGAATCTATCATAAATAAATTGACTAGCAGGAAGCCAAACCTAGAATATCCCTAAAATTCTTTCCTCTTACAGTTTATCGTTCTCTTATTTCCTAAAGAGTAAAACAAAGAATGCAGTAATGGGATTAAATGATCAAATAGTTGAGCTTGTTAATCAAGTACACCCAAAGGAAACGATCATCAGGCAAGAAATGTGTCTTTGATAGCAAGGACCTGGGTTTTTGTTCAATCAAAACAGAGATACTCATAGCATAACATACACCACATAATTATATATAGCATACCTACGATGTCCCTGTGAGGTCCTGTATCAACAGAATTCCAGTTCCAAGAAACATTTGACTTCCAGTTTGTGAATCCTTCATGGTGTTTGCTTGTAAAGACAAAGTATCTATACAAAGGTATATGAGAACAACATCAGCTCTGAAATAAAATTATTGTTAAAATCATAATGAGCATGAGCTCTGACAGCAGACAGCAGACACTTTAAGTTCCAATAATTGACCAGTTATTAAAGAAGTATGATGATGATACACACCTTTCTCTTGCATTAAATTTATAAACAGCAGACACATAGCAGTTATTGCATACTGGTATTTATCATGAGTGTAGCCTTACTGCAATAGCTTGCTTTGTTCACTATGGGAGGTGAGGGGATTAGAAACCACAACCCATTGGCTTGAAAACCCAAAACTTAACCATTAGACCATCAAGTCCGATAACTAAAGTGAGAAATTTTCAAGTCAGTCTCCATGTTTTCTCCTCCACTCATTGGGTAAGGGGAAATTCATTGATTATAATTATTTATTGTGTTCGGCTTTGAGCCTTTGTCAATGCCAGAGATATATAAGTATATATATATATATATATATATATATATATATTCTCAGCAGACACATTGCAATTATACATAATTCTCAAAGAGTGGGTTCTTGGTTTTTATAGATCTGATTAGGCACCTCTTTCCTCAGCACCACTGGTCTTAATCTGTTCCAAACTGGCTCCAGGGTTGAATTAAGAAAAAATATTAAAGGTAGATAAAACGATAGGAGAAAGATTTGTAAGTATTTAGCCCTCTGTTGCATAAATGGTGCAGTTGTAATGTATACAGATACCATGAAGTTCATAGTCAGTGACACAAAGCGAATATGAATAAAAGGTGGTTGTTTTATGACAATTCATAAAAAATAATTTTTTGTAGGATTTTGCAAAATGATTTTGATAATAACATAAAACATTCCAAATATCTATTCAATTACGTTTTTTAAATTTTGATAAACAACAGCTCCGAGTGATAGAGGTATTAACTTTACCACAATATATTAAATATTAAAAACAACATATTTAAAAATAGACGAGA
Organism: Alatinidae sp. Z8VKAUB7J3; assembly: GCA_010016025.2. Taxonomy (NCBI): domain Eukaryota; kingdom Metazoa; phylum Cnidaria; class Cubozoa; order Carybdeida; family Alatinidae; species Alatinidae sp. Z8VKAUB7J3. The sequence goes on from JAAAKM020073195.1 coordinate 21,073,053, forward strand.
ACACAGTAGGAAATATTTGGAGCGGGAAGGATATTATTATTCTCTTTAGGGCTCACACGCAGTTATGTGTGCTTATTAACAAAAAGGATACCACATTGACTTTGCGTAGGTCCTGAATTAGCCCTGAAATCCCAGCTTGTGCCAGTTTGTTTTTTTACTGCTGAATACCTACTCCTGGTGGTCTAGTGGTTCGTCAATAATACGCATAAGGTATTTACAAGACGTTCTCAGGTACCACAACTATTGAAACGTTCATTAAATGAAATGCCATTGGGGATCAGCTATTGTTATGTAGAATAAGAGGCTATGTTGGCCTTATACATTCCAATATAGACCCTTTCCACCTTAAGCCTGTACCAATTTATGTTCTTATTACCCTTTAAAGCAGAATTCAGAAAATTTGAGGTTTCGTCAAGTGCGCAGAAGGAATGCTATGTAAACAGATTGTAAAGGGCACAGAAACCTGTAAATTCTCTGATTCTGCCCACCATCAAGAGGGTTAACAACTTTAATATTATTGCTACGCAACGCAGGAGCTTTAATGATCTTCGTTTAGATCATTTGTTTGTTAAGGCTTTTTTACCCAAGGACTGAAGGAAACTAGAAAAGTAGCCCAACAATATACCTAAAAAATATTGATATCAAACTATAAATTTTGTACAGAATGATGAAAAGTGTGGGTTGCTTTTGAAAGGTTTGTGGTAAGTTGTCAGTGCCTTCTCTATCGGTTTCATCATAGAAAAAGATTGCAAACTTTTTAGTATAAAGTACAAATTTTGGGTGTCAGGATGTAAATATTATCAAGGAAAAGCCTTAACTTTGTTCTAAGCAGTTTAAATATCAAACGTTCTACGGGAGGACTCAACTTCCGAAAAGTGATGCACGAAGCTTTCTATTTTGGTTTGGCATCCTTGTGCACGCCACTGTGTGCGGTGTCTGTGTTTGAAGAAGTGGGAGATGAGGATCTTTTGACGCTATTAACTTGCCATGTAAAAGTATGAAATGTAAAATAGAGCAAAAAAAGTATACTTATCATCAGAAATGGTGATTTTTCCTGTATACACCTAGTTCACACCCACATTTTCCCATGAAGCAATAGTTGGAGTAGCAGACATAGTCGTTTACGCAAAGAGATAGCTACACAAGACGTCACCTAGCATACGTGCAATCTCCTTGGCGTAAAATAAGAACATTATGGGTGAGAAGTAAGGGGAGCAAAAAGGATTATTTAATTTGTATGTCGATGACCCTTCACTACATGAAATGGGCCTCCATCATATCCAAGAACAAGAAGAGTCGTGACTAACATCACATATTTTAACATTATCCGATCACTCGCAGCATCCTCCTTATGTTATCATATTACATTAAAAAGTATCAGCCTACATTGAGTAGTAAATAAATAAATAAATAAATAAATAAATAAATAAATAAATAAATAAATAAATAAATAAATAAATAAATAAATATATTATCAAATAAATGACAGAACACAGAGATGTGTAATAATTTCTTTAGTAGAAAAACACGTTAACAAAGCAGTAGAGAATAAATAGATAAATAAATAACTGTGAAAGACAGCAATACAAAGCCACAGCAGTAACAGTTACTAGCAAAGTTATTAGTATTCGTTTCTTAATAAAATTTGTAACTATTGTACCTCTTTTGTCCTTGGTTTCATATCATCTGGAAGTATGGGAAGAAATCCATTACTCGGTTGCCTGCACAGGGGGCATGAAAAATATCCTCTTTCCGCATTGAAAATGAGGGGCTGTAGTTGAAGAACATCTCGCTCTTGCTCTTCCTAGAATTTCAACGAAAGGTACAAGACTTATCATCTCAACAGGAGAAAACCTTCCTGTACGCAAATTCACTTTAAATTTAGACCCCGAGGTTTAACAACCAAACAGACATCTTCATTTGTCTAAACACAAACAAACAATTGTGTCTTACGTCAAAACCAACCGTTTGCAGACGTTCTTCCATTTAGTAAACATTTATCATATACAAACCAGACAAAGACATATGTATATGTAAGAGTTCATAATATGCCATTAAAAAACATGTCGAAAAATATATCTTTAATTATACTTCACACGATAACAAATAAAAAAACTGTTTTGATAGTACAAATATGGTATAAAATATCAGAAACCTTTTAAAAAGAATAATTATGTCCTTAATAAATTAACGATTGAGATGGCAGGGGCAGGGAAAGGTTCGACACATATATTTTACATAATGGACTCTTAAGATGTTGATCAATTATATCGGCCTCACCAACTGTATTTCTAAATATTTTAATTCAAATATTTGCTTTTAATGATGACACCATACATGTAGTTACAGTGCTAGGTGACCTGGCTGTTATGCAATACACTTGCAATACAGATGGTTCGGGAAATCTACTTAGGTGTAACCAGGTGTGGTGAGTAATCTGTGTCAATTGTGGAGCCTTTTTCTGAAGAAAACATATACATTAAGTTATTGCATCATGATTATTTATTACAGTTTGATTCGCTATGAAGCGCTAAAAAACGGCCGGCTACACCTGCAAAGAGATAAGGAACCTTGACATCTGCATTTATTTACTGTTTGATTGGTCTGTGATTTCGTCTAACCCTTTCACTGAAGTAACCAGAAAATTAAAATAACATTTCTCATACTTGGCACACATAAATCATAGACGCACGGCCAAACAGGCTGAGGGGGGCTGCAGCCCCCCCCAGTTTGTTAAAATGTTATATTTTTCGGCAAAAAATATAATTCTTTATAATTCCTTAATTAGAAATAAAAATGAAATAATTTTAAGTCTTACCAGCTCTGACGTTCCTGCCGAACTGATGTGCTTTTAGTCTATTCATGTCCCACTAATTTTCGGGCAAATGTATATTTTTTCAGGAAAATGATACTAAAGTGGTATAGCTATGAAACCTATGGTTTTTGAACGTCTAGCAAAGGCATGTTCAATCGGCAGCCCGCTAGTTACGTGCGATCCAGAAACAATGCCCGTGTCGTCTAGATAGTGTTTCAGCCCAAAGAGATACTTTATGGGGCAAATTTCGATCCTTCTTTGTTTTTGAAAAGATCATCGGGCCCTGGTGCCCTGGTGCCCTGGTGCCGCCGTGGTGACATTTCTCTACTACTCTTTTTCAATATTCATTGTTTTGGGAATTCTTTGGGGAGGGTGGAGCAAGGTACTGTATCTAATGGCATTTTTAATGAGAATGTAAGATGTAAGTGAACATTGATCGTGGAAATTTCGTGGAGAATAAAGGAGCATGGAAAAATGAAGTTTCGTAAATGCCCAAGTCGAGAGCGTTACTCCGTTTCTTATTGAATGCCAGTGCGCTGTCGTCTTTGGGTCATACTGTGCTGGTGGAATAATTAGTAAAGACTAGAGTAGAGAAACTTGGCTTCCAAACTGCAGTAATGGGTCCATAGGTGGCAACTGTGGGTAAACTGAGATTTGGCAATGGCCAGTCCCTATTCGCTCATTATGTATGGAACGATTTACCATCGTTCTTTACTGCGATAAAATGTGTTTCGGCAATGTTTTGACAGAGGGTGGGAACGTTTTATCAGAAGGCATGGCTGTTAAATGACTCCACCTTGGTCAGTTGTCTGCCTACTAGGTGCAAAGTATGACGAATCTATACGCATCTAAGCCGAAAACTCCCGTTAGGCCATAACGACCTTGGTTACGTGGTAGCAACGACATGGTAAATACAGTGTTTTATAAATGCCGCTGCGAAGCTGTCTCTACTACTGTAGGTACCTCGCAGATGTGTTTAAGATTTTTGATCGATTAATTTAAGCAATAGATTCATTGGAGGTGGGGGTGGGGTGGGGTGGGGTGGGGGTAGATATGTCTTTTATAAGTGATAACTCTAAACCAGTTGAGATATTACCAGCATTTTATAGAAAATACTGTGATGAGTATTTCGTTACCACCGCGTAACCAAGGCCGTTCTAGCTTGGGGTTTTCTCGCGTATACTTAAGCAAAGGTAGCCATAATATCACTATGAAAACAATGCACTATTTATGAATGAAATCGTGCTTGACTTTTCTGTAGGTTGCCATTTTCAAATATGGATTTAACACTTTGAAGATATGCACTAATCTTTGGCTTAACATACCTTATCTGCCATTTATACGAAAACAAGGGCAGTTTGTTCAATTTAAGTTTATTAGATAAAATGTTTATGCTTGCTTAACTATCTGAAGAGAAAAAATGGACATCAATGGAAGCTTAAGATCTTAAAAAGTTGAATGTTAAAAAAAGTAATATTAACGAAAGATGCATACCATGGGTGTCGATTGGGCACAACCCCATTTATGAAGGCGGGGAATATTATCCTCTGTCCCACCTCGTCTTTGACGCCAGTCACATTTTGGGTCTACATGTACAGAATTTGTAATTTTGTAAACGTGTTCTTGACATCAGAAATTTACAAGTTTATGCTATGTGCAGTAATATAGAATTAAAATTTCTGATGTCAGGAACACGTTTACAAAATTACAAATTCTGTACATGTAGACCCGAAATGTGACGGATGTCAAAAAAGTGGTGCGACAGAGGATAATATGCTCTGTTAGAGGAAACCTCGTGTGTTATGAATTTTACCGTATTTGGGTATTCCATATTTGGTTACTCCTGCTGTGTCTGATTGACTAATATACTGTGGGTAGCGATCAGCTCACTTCTCTCTGACTCGCCCATCAAGGATAATGGCTTGCTCTCTGTATACATTCTCATTTATGTATCCATATCCAGATATCATTGTAATCCTATTTCAAATTAAAAACACACTTCAATGTCGCGTCCAAACACGTCCATTAGTCAAATAGTCGCGTTATCCTCCATCAAGATGTCTACATGCTCCCCCTCTTCATAAATAGAGGGGATGTGCCCCAATCGACACCCATGGAATGCGATATGAAGCCCAGACTTGCTGTCTCTTTTGTTAAGATTACAAATTTATGCTATGTACAATATAATACACAGAGTTAAAATTTATTTCACCATAGATATAGGCGTATTATTACACCTAAAACCAATCTTTCAAAATCATTTTAGTTAGTATGAAAAGTAGTACATTTGAATTCAGAGTGCTTTGAACCCACTCACATGTCAAAAATGCAACTGCCTTCAACTGAATCTTGACTCATACACTCATATATTAACTTGAAACCTACTACGCTTCCATAACTCAACACTCTCACTCGGTTAGTTTGTATTATTTAGTTACCAATACATAATATTCAATTCTTTTCCCGAAGGGCACAAACCTGCTTTGTAAGTATTTCAACATGGCCTACACTTCCTCTGCAATAAGCTTCCAAAATTAAGCCGAATCGAACAGAGACTTCTGGCGTATGCATCTCGGACCTACAATTGCAACAGGAAACAATAAATCAATTCTGTTATTATCCAATAAAAAGGTAGCATGGCACATACATGATTACAATAATAAACAATCAAATTAACATCGTGTACAAAACCAAATTACCATCGTGTACAAAACGACTAATAAAAAGTCTTCTTTAACATCTTTCATATTCTTTCGCACTTGGTCTACCTCTCTTCAGGCCCGTAGCCAATGGAGAAGGGTTGCCCCTTCTGAAACGTTTTGCTCACCGTCCCCCTAATAAGATATCGTCAAACGTTTTCGCGATTTCGTTCTTATTATCAGTCAATGCCTTAACGACAGGTCGGTTACAGACAAGCAGTCTTTCAATATCAATGTTCTGTTATATTAGTACATTGCATATTGCTATACAGACAAAAAGAATTCGTTTTCTCATTAGGCCTATTCAATTAAACTAGTTGTAGTGGACACTGATTGGTCCAAGAGCACAAGCTATTCAGGCAGTCCAATTTCTGATTGGCGCTTTAAAAAATACAGTTGGGTATACTCTTTTCACGCGTTTCATTTCGATCATTCTGACGATTGTACTCTGAAGAGTGTCGGACGAAGAAAGTTTTAAGTACATAATGTTTTCGCTATTTCTTACAATATTCTTAGACTGGTATTGCCACAGTGTAAGCGATACATCCAATGTTGGAAAACAAAGAGGCATAGTGAGCAATCAAAACTGCAAACACATACTCTTTAAGTGAAGTAAATGAAAAGCTTCACCAACCATATTGCTGTGAAGCATTCTCAGCGGTACTTAAATAGTTCTGCAAATTCTCGAGTAATGTATTGATCTTTTAAAAGATTGCCAAATTCATACGACAGGCAAATACACTCAGAGGAAGCAAAAACTTTGAGGTGGTTTCGTAGTTACAGGCCCTGACTACTTACCTCAAATTCCAAAATAGGAAATGACCAATTCTCCTATTGTTAAGGGCTCTCTTCAATAAAAAGCGTGTAAGTGCACAATCCAAATAAGACTCATACTTGAGGGCCTGGACAGGAAGCGGAATGGACAATAAATCATGATGCTCTTTCAAGGCAAAATATGTTATCATCGCCTTATTTTTCAATTACATTTACAAAATATCGGTTAAAACGGGGAACAAAACTCATGATTGAAATTATTATTGCTTAGAAATTTTGTCAATAACCATAAGACAATCAGACAGGAACCTTACATTAATAAATTGACTGCATTAACTCTATTATTTATCCATACTTGCTTTAGCAGAAAGATCAAGCCTTGCAGTAACTTGGATCCAGGAGCCGGGCTGACTAATCCGTTTCGATCCATATCTCAAAATCAAAGGGAATTTCGATTACACTTAAATCTTTTGTTGGGGATGTAATAACCAAGTGTTTCCTCGATTAATAGAAAACTAGTTATCAACCAAATCATGCCCTACAATATTCTTAAAATCACAAGAACAAATCCGTGATAACATCATCAAAATGTTGGAGTCTTCCGACAATTGATCTACGTATGTCTTGGAAGGTCTGCCCCTTGGTCTCTTTCCGTGCAAGGGTTCACAGAGAAGAAGCTTGTGAACTACCTCCTCTTTGCTTCGCCAACAGTGCACGCTAAACTTTGCTCTTTGTTCCTTGATGACATCAGTAATTTTTGGAAGGTCATCGTATAACTGTGCATTTGTCATGTGTTGCTGCCAGGATACACCCTTGACCACTCTTAGCATTTTTGTGTAAGCACCATCTAGCTTTTTGGCCAAGCACTTATTAAGAGTCCACGTTGAGGAACCATACAAAAACACACTTTCAACAGTTGGCTTGAAAAATGCTACTTTCAAGGGGATTGACATGTTCGATTACACAAGATTACACAAACTCACTGGACCGATTATTCTTAAAATTAATAGGTTAAAAGAGACCTCGTGGAAGACTCCCAAGAGGCTAGTCTGAACACATAAGGAACGTCGCCAATCTGCCCCTATTAACTGCAGAACGATTGACAAAAAAGGATTAGATGAAAACAAGTTGTCAAGATGAATGTCGCAAGGTTCTCTGGATAAGATAGTAAGTCAAGTTAATTCGATTAGTAAGAGGGATTGAAAATCAGTAGGAGAGTTGGGATGCTTAGGATTTTTTTATAAATAAACAAGATGTGGAAGGATAGTGAGTAGCAATACTTAATTGAAAGTTTCGAATCTTTATTCCATACACTAACAGTTTATCTATAGTTTCTTGGCAACACTAAGGTATTTCTCTAATACAATAATACCTCCGTTGGATGGATGGCAGCTACGTCAGCATACACTCACTATACTGGCAAATTGTAAAAGGCATTTGGGGGTTTCATTGTACAGCAAGCAAAATAGTGACACAGATGAAGGATTCAGGAATATTGGTAAGGTAAATGCCCAAGAGCAGGGGTCTCAAACTCAATTTACTTGGCAGATTAAATGTTAAAGGTTACGGGTTGTGCGTTTCTTCGTAGCACGCGAAGTAATCACAAAAATTATGGAATGGAATTACAATAGTAATTTTTCAACGGGTTTACCAAAGTGTTATCGTCAGATTGTTGCAGTTGTAATGTCAGCTTGAACCCATAAACGGGTTTGGCAATGGTAATTTTTAAAGGGGAAAACACTACTATGATGGCTGGCGCTGAGACCAATTAAAGAGTCATTTTGCTACCAATTAAAAGGGCCAGTCAAAAAGTCAATCAAAGGGCCAATCAAAGGCCAATCAAAGGGTCAATCAAAGGGTCAATCAAAGGGCTAATCAAAGGACCAATCAAAGAGTCAATCAAAGGGCCAATCGAAGGGCCAATCAAAGGCCAATCAAAGGGCCAATCGAAGGGTCAATCAAAGGGCCAATCAACGGGCCAATCAAAGGGTCAATCAAAGGGCCAATCAAAGGGCCAATAAAAGGGCTAATCAAAGGCCAATCAAAGACCAATCAAAGGGCTAATCAAAGGATCACTTAGCTGCCAATCTAAGGGCCAGTCAAAGAGTCAATCAAGGGGGCAAATCAAAGGGCCAATCAAAGGGCCAATCAAAGGGCCAATCAAAGGGCCAATCAAAGGGCCAATCAAAGGGCCAATCAAAGGCCAATCAAAAGACCAATCAAAAGACCAATCAAAGGGCCAATCAAAGGGCTAATCAAAGGATCACTTAGCTGCCAATCAAAGAGTCAATCAAAAGGCCAATCAAAGGGTCACTTAGCTGCTACTCAAACGACCACTTAGCCATATTTTGTGGTTGAACTTTTTCAGAAGACCGATTCTGCAAGACCAGGTAATTAAAGTTCGGATAAATGAGGTGTATGTATGTATGTATGTATGTATGTATGTATGTATGTATGTATGTATGCAATCTGCTTGCAAGAATAAAGATTGAACCAACATCTAAAATCAAATATACTTTCATGTGCGACACGTAAAGTGTCCATTTGGGCACAGGAAACAACTTTTAGTAAAATCAGAGCTTTTTGTGGGGACCAATTTTATACAGAAACATTGCAATGGCTGGATATTCCTTACTAAGTTTACTTTTTTAAAAAAATGACAAGAGGGTATTAAATCAGAGTTGCAAAAGATTAGTTTTTACATGATTTAAAGCAAAATCAGTTCCAACACCTGCATTATCTCACAAATGAGGACTTTCTCTTAATACTACTTGTAAAACCAGAATTGTCTTTTTCAACTGGAACGTCAATGAAATGTAAGTGTTGCCGTTGCTCCTTGTTATATGTTAACTGAAGAGCATTATGCTGTTAACATTTTTTAAGAAATTGATCTCAGTCATTTGTGGTTATGGGAAAGGCAACAGTAATGTCAACATAATGACAGTCAACATTATAAATATGGTATAATCTAATACTACACATTTGGAAATTTAATTCCGTTTCGTAATATAAATAGTATAACATAAAGAGTATAACAGTTATTGAAAGTTAGTTTGTGGCGCAAAGTTTGAATGATATGTTAAGTGACGGATTTTTTCTCTTCTAATGATTTAAACACATTGTTGAAATTATTATGTGCATCACTGATCTCTTTCCTGACACTCTAATTATTGAAAAATGCGTAAGAATTTAACAAATACTTTTTCACTAAAGTGTCTTCTTCTTTGATTTGAACCATGCAGCTTTCTGAGCGTCACAGTGAAAAAGGAGAACATTTTTCTATTAATACCCTAAATGAATTTCCTTGGTAATCATCAACACAGGTTACGTTTTCAAATTGATGACTTGTATTGAGGACTTGCTACTTCTAGAAAAACCAACATGTGTTGACAATAACCAAAGGGATTTGTTTAGGGCATCATGAGAACCATTTTTCCTTTTTCATTGTGATGATCAGAAAGCTGCACTCATCAAATCAAAGAAGCAGGTGCTCTGTTAAGAAAACTGTTTACAACTTTCGTGTTTTTCAATAATTAATGATGTTCACTGACAATTCGTCAAGAGCATTATGCTGATTGTACGACACTGTCAGTATACTGCTCAATATTTTACTTTAACCTACGGTGTCTAAAGAGAAAAATAGCAACTTGAAAGATTTCAACAGGGATTTCATAGATAGGGTCAATTATTAAAGGAGACTTCCTGCATTCAAGACGTAACAAGTGAAAAGTATAGCTTAAGATCCATACAAGAAGGAGCGGATTTCGTATTGTTGAGAAAATACAGAGAACTGTATAATAAGCTAATGTAATGCAATAGAAATTAAGGTCAAATTCAGTGTAATGAATTCAAATTAGCATAGTGTCTCAGAAAATGTCTAAGATTTCTTCACCTGCATTCTTGATACACTTAAGCGTAATCCGAGAGTGAAAACAAACCGCAGACCCTATATTTGAAGTTGTTCAATTCAAGCATTGCGCGTCATACCTGAGAGTAAATTTCAGTCCTTATATAGATGAAATGTCTACAGATTTTAGTCATTACTCATAATGACTGAGTGAATTAGGCGTTACGTGTAGTGACTGAAATCTTTATGCATTACACCTAATGTATGATTTCACTAAATGCCTGTAACATACATATATATATATATACACACACACACATATATATATATATATATATATATATATGTAATTCTCAAAGAGTGGAGCATTACCACAATAGCTTGCAATTAAACGGATTACATAAACTTCTGGTGAAGGGTAGAAACTATTTTGACATGGTCCTTAACAGACAGGGAATCAATTTAGAATAAATTATCCACAGAGAAAGTCTAATACTATTCTACGAAAGGGTAAAGTAGAAATGTAACATTTTGGGATATTCATCTACACAATAAACGTGGGTAGTGCAATTGCCGAAAGGTAAAGGAGAGAGAAATTGATTTGGTTTCACTGCCGGGTTTTGTAATACAAGCTGAACATCTCTTATGGCTAAAAACATAGAGACATTGCCTAAACGTATTAAAAAGTTTGATAAAAAATTGCCAAAAGTGGTATTAGTTCAAAGCAAGAAATTTGCAATGATTTGGTGAATTCCTGCTTTTAATTCTTTTAAACTCATTGATACTAAACCTATAAATTTCAGTATATTTTTATCCCAACGCTTTCAGGTTTTTACCAAAATAATTGCATATTTCACGCAAATAATTCAGAAGTTTGCATCCATTCTTTTATTACTTAAATCCACAAAAAATAAGATGAAACAATTTTAATTAAATCTTGCTGTATGTTACATTAGTTGTAAGGTAATTGATTCATTATTGCAATATCTATAATACAAGTATTACACCAGAGCTTGGTAGGATTAATCTTTAAACTTCCTTGTATAGACATGTTTCGAATTAATAACAATATGGGCAAAATTTTGAGAGATTAACGCCCCCTCTTGTACTTTTATGCGCCACATGCATATTATATGACTGCTCTTATGACAAATTATTTCAAATGTTGCGGCGATTATTCGGTAGTTGCGATTAAGCGAATGATTGCCTCATATGTCTATTCGAAATATCTCTTACCGAGCTTGAAGTCTGAAAAGCGACGCTTCATCGTCAATCATGGTTATTACACGCAAAAGCTGGTAGAACTGAAAATTAACCGTACTAAATGATATAATTCATCATTCTTGTTCCTTTCCTTTATCAAAATACATTCATCACTCTCTTTACAGGTATAACGGACCTAGATAATATAATATATGTTGTTACCATACAAGAAGATCGGGATTAGACCAATTACTGTTCCGTTTACAGAAGATGAAATATGTAGATCTTATGATACAAGGGATAATTTTAAAAATTAAATAAGTAATAATAATAATAATAATAAAAACGATATACAGTAGCTTTCCAAATTATATTGGCTCTTCATCTCCCTTAAAGAATAACTGTAGATGGGATAAAAAAGTGACAAGCCTCGGCGACAAAACTATGATTATAGAAACAACTAATTTCTACATGGCAGTGGTACGCAATCTTGGCTTCGCAAAGTATGACAAGGGATATGGAACCTATTAAGGATTGTAAGAGAAAGGTTCATGTTGCCATTTAGAGCAGCATGAAGTAAGAAATGCTCATTCTTAAAGATAAGCAGATCAGAGAGGATTTACTATAATGCTTCTATACTAATACCTTAAAAGATTCGTCTTGATAATCACTTGCAAATACTGTATCGCCGTCCTAGAATCTGCATTCAAGAAAACTAAAAGTTGGGTCTCTTGGTACAGGAATAAATATTAGTACCGACAAATACAAATCGGACAACACGTGTCGTTTGCAAATGTTAATTTTCATCGGGGAATTACTAATTTTTCTATCTTAGAAAGTAATCGATTAAGATTTTGTCATTTTAGTTTAGATTTTTTTGTTATTGTCAGTGCCTGAAAACGATCGTTACGAGCAAAGTTGCGGAAAGTGCGTGTCCAATTCACACGTGCATTTCTTCTCAATGCCGCGGAGCAATTTACGATTGTCAACATACAACTTCCTTATGATAATCCGAGAAAATTGCAAGAAAAGGAAATGCATGGTTGATAGCAAGAAAGTGTTGAGGCCAGAACGTTCGTTTTGTATTGAGAACTACGCAATTTAACAATTTAGACTTTAAACTACTTGGGAAGTAATGTAAGATGGGAAGTGTGACGCAAAACGTTTAAAAAGAATAAAAGAATTGCGATGGCTAAAGATGCATCTCGAACGCTAGAAATGGTTCTGAAGATAACATGAGCTACCAAAGTGTACAAGGAAGATCCAGCTGCGTTTCCTAGGCTTGTGATAAGAATGAGAAGAAAACTTCATTCTAACTAGGAGAAGAGAAGAGAAAAGAAGTTGAGGAAGGCAACGGCTGACCAACTCAATACGTATGCACAGGATGTATGGCATCCGAACTGTTACAAAACAAGAGAAATACGGTATTGGAGCATGAATTGCTGAATACCCAAAGGTAGGCAGCTATGGAGAACCATGACTGCCTACGTCCTGGTTAGACACAGCACATCCAGTGAGAGATTAGTCCTGGTCTAGTGATGAGTCTTGAAAATGGCAATAAGGGCGAGAGACTGGAAGTGCATCTTGAACTTGCTATTTTCAAGGTTACCCTGAGCCATAAAACTTACAGTTATTTAATGTAGGACTAAATAAAACGATAAGTACTCCGTTTCTTAAGTATTCTAAACAAACGGTACTAATTCAGCATTCTGTAAACCAAAAATAACTGAATTTGTTGGGGAAATTGAAAATGACAAAGTATTGCCAAATACGTCATGACGAATGATTACCTAATATAGATAAAGCCCCTATAATGATAGAAACAATTTTTGTACAGGGACCTGTAAGCTAAGTTGTAAAATATATTACTAAAATTGTAAGAAAGTTTGGCACCAGAGGGGGTCCCGTTGTAAAGTTATACAAACACCTTGTGCGAGCAAGATCATAGATGTAGAAAACCTGAGGATAATCGACATAAAGACAAAGCTACTATTCTACTAGTTGCCTATTGCCTATTATATGAAATTAAAACCCTTTCATTCGTTATTGAAACTCTCTTTCACTTAGTGAATTTTAATTGAGGGCATTATATAACAATTTCAAGTATCATCAAGACGAAATTGGGTCATCACATCAATTATATTAGAGGCCCCCGCTCGATCAAATTGACTCCAATATTTAAGAACTTGCTTTGTTGGATCTGCATTGCTTTCCAAAGGTTATGGCGGCGCTATAGAAGAGGCTGGAGGGCTTTAGATCTCCACTATTTTGCCAAGTAATTTGTTCAAAGCAAAGAGAAGCAAAGAAGGCACTGAAACAAGAGATAAGAGGGGAAGGGAGTCTGGTGTCATGCTTTCAATCTTATCTTATCTGAAGATCGAATTGAACAAAAAGAACAAAAAGAAACGAATCGTTTGGCTGTGTGCCATCCCCCCCACCCCCCTACCTTTTAGTGGTGCCACCGCTGATGGTCCTGTATAGAAGAACTCGGAGAAAAAGGAAGGTGTTGAGGATATTTTTCAATGATATGTGTGATGTCACATTGTACGGTGGAAGACAAGCCTTCGTAATGTATGAATGTAAATTATTTGCATTGCAATAAATAGGCCTGAATGTTGAAATCAGCAAGAAAGATCAATCTCGCTGTAGCAAATTCCTAAAGAATCCTGTTTGAGAGTACGTCTTAAAACATTCAATATTGACTGATCGCTAAATGGCATTGAGGTAAACCAAACCTCATGTCTCGCTAGGACCGCGTAGTCAATAATGTACCTAGCAAGCCGCAAAATATACATGAGTGAACTTAACACGCACGTATGCATGCAAAGTTTACGTTGGATTTTTCTCTTTTGGGGGTTGCAGCCATGATCTAGATTTAGTATGTGTAACGTAAATCGCATCCATATTTCTACTCACAGAGGTCTCGTGTCTAGACACGTTTGACATTCTAGCCGATGGAATGCCTGATCTGCTAGTCGGGCGTAGCGATGGTATGGTAGAAGTATATGGATTCGACGATGCAGGAGAGCCAGTGCAGCGTTTCAAGCAGGTTAGTCACGCAGTTTATGCATTAGCATTATTTTGTCACGTCTTCTTTCGTTTCTCACTTGACTACTTGCTTATCTTCTGGTGTTCTTCAGAGTCTCACACTTAGTCATCGAATTTTTCTGGGGATAGCCGCATCAAAAACGACGCTGCCAACTGGGAATGACGACTCAGTAGCCACTGCAAAGGTTACGAGTAGAGGAGAATGTTGTTCATTGAAAATGGTCTTAGAAGGAAGACCAATCTCCACGATTTGGGGGTCTTTTACGAAATGTTTAAATTGGTAAAAAGTAGGTTAGCGAAATAGCAAAAAACCCCAATCAATTTGTTACTCACAGATTCTACGTACCTCTCTTTTGTATTTATTTTGATATGCTCATATTTGTTACCTGATTTAACTTTTTACCTCTGAATCTTTAGAAACCCAAGTCAATACAAAGGAACTTGCCTTTTGAAGTGGCAAGGTAACGGATAAACGATAAATACGCTATTACTGAAGTTAAAAAGCCGATCGTGACCGCCGTTATTGTACATGTACTTACAACATTTTATTTAATTTCCATCACGAAATTCTTGGTGAAAGTTTAATGTTGTCTCCTAGAGTTACACCCTGTCCTTCATGGTATATAAAAGTTGGTTTCAATACTTAACTGGGAGTTTTAGCTAAGAATGATTCTTCTGTTACGTTACGTATAAAGCAAATACCGAGTTGTTGTCTGCTCTGTGTTACAGTGCATGTTTGTGCAATCGACTTCATGTGCAAACACTGCATGTTACTACAATGGCAGTTTTGGCCGTACAGTTCCTCCCAAAAGACTACTTAAAAACGATAAAACCTCTCTATTATATGCCAGAGAAAGCGTTTAAAGTCTTTAATTGTATTTGCATGTTTGTTTCCTTACCAGATGATGTCTGAAAGTATAACGTCGGTTGGAGGGGGGTGCATTGGTACACCAGGCTATGATGAGGTTGTGGTGTCAACCTACGCCGGCTGGGTGATGGGACTGACATCGGAACCGACTCAAAAGCAGGTCTCGATGCCTGGAGAAGATCAAGGTGATATGATTAGTGAAGAAACGCAAGCAAAAATAGCACAACTAAGGTAGGGATTCTTTTGCGTCAATTTGCGTCAGTATCATATCATATCATATCATATCATATCACATCACATCACATCACATCACATCACATCACATCACATCACATCACATCTCATCATATCATATCATATCATATCATAACATATATCTTATCAGATCCGATCGTTTCGCATACTATGGTATAGTATGGTATGGTATGGTATGGTATGGTATGGTATAGTATGGTATGGTATGGTATGGTATGGTATGGTATGGTATGGTATATCATATCACATCGATGTGTTTTTTGTAGCTTCCAACACTAACGGAATTTGTTTGGATAGTAAACTTGAGAGGTCAAAAACGAATAACATGTATGGTGACGATGGGTTTGTCAGCACGAATGAAAGAGCATTAGTACAATATGGCAAACGGCAGCAATGAGATCCGACTTAATATGTATGAGGGAGGAGATACTATAGTATTTGTTTGAAAAGGCATCAACAAGCACTATTTCTTACATTTGGTAAACATTTCGTAACTACAAATCTCTTCGAAAGGCTACCATTGGTTCCTCAGGAAACACTTCCCTGCACTCCTCCGATGTACTTAGGACATACTGAAACCTTCGGAGAATACCTCAAACTTCATTAAAAGCCGGGTGGTAACTAATAACGAGTGGGACCCTACCATTACTACGTCTGCAACAATTATAGTAATCTTACCGCAGGAGAATTAGCAGCTGTAGAAAGTCTCAGGTTAGATAAAGGTGTAGTTATTAAGGGGGCAGACGTTTTTAACGTTTAAGCTTTTATTGTTTACAGATATTCCGCTCTACGACGCCAGTTTGGACCCCCTGGAGAGGAGGAGATATGTATTCTGGAATACCCAATGCAGGTAGTATCGTGTGTTGATCACAGATTAATTTGGAGACGTCGCAATCTATCATGAGTTCTTTACATATTGCGATGCTTTATCTTGTTTTCGAGCTTGTTTATAACTTATTCCTCCCCTGGCAGAAACATTGTATTCCTCTACACGTTTTCCATATCGTGTATTGGTTAACTTCACATTTCCTCTGCCATGGATAGCAATAAGTTACATTAACGTGCTTCAGATTTTGTCAGTGTTTGAACTTCGCACAAGGCGGGTGCCACTACTAGATATGGAGTTACTAGGCTTTTTATTCTCCTGTTTACAGTTTGATTTTTCACCTTTTTTATGCACGATTTTACCGGGAACGTTATTCTTAAGTCTGAAACACGGAGGATCACTTTACAGGCCATCATAAGAATGAGGCGGAGAAACAAGGCACGGTCAAAGTAGCCAGTGGATTTGAGGTTTCTCAGCTGAAAATAGTATAACTGATGTCTTGTATTCAGGGCCCATAACCAAATAATCATTCTTATCCCTCTCGCTCTTTTGGTAGCAATGGAGACTACTTCCATACCTTGCTGCGTACTATGCAGGTATGACTTTTACAACTCAGTTCTTTGAAATCTACACAAAGTACGAAGAAGATACTGAACAAGATGGAAGTGATACAGTAAGTTCATTTTGTTAAGCGCAATTGATCTTTTCTGTGTGGTAATTGGAGACTGGTACAAGGCTTATTGAAGGAATGTGAAGAACTTTGGTGGGGACAATGAGGATACGTGTTTATGTGACTGCGGGGAGTATGAGATAAATATGAGCGTAATTGGTAACTGCAATGTCGCACACATCTTCCGTAGTTGAATGTAGATCATTCAAAATTTATTTGAAGATCAATATTTTAAAATTTTGCGTTACAAGGTAGCTTGCTACAGGTTGGCAATGTACTGTTAGCAAAGACAGTAAGGCGAATAGTACTCGATCAGAAAGCGTTTGTTGAATGTATTTAAAAACAAAAAGGTTAAACCTTTGGGATTTATTGGAACAATACTATACTTAATGATGAAAGGCTGTCTGAAAATATTTTCCGTAGCTCCTTTCTACGCCCATGTGCTGTAAACGTCCATGATCATTTCTGCTTTAGATTAGTGATATTAATGTTACGGCATTGTGCATGAGCATGAAATTTGGTATATTTTTTTGCTGACCCTGTAATATGGAAGGATTCACCAGGATCATGCTGAATAGTTAAACAGCATAACCTATTTACCTATACGAATAGCGGATAATTTGACTTTCAGCCAAGTATTGATTGTGTTCGTACTCTTTTGTGCTTAAATGTAGATCGGGGAGAGGGGGTATGGTGCACTTTGTTGAAAATGTTACCCGTTACATCACAGCATAACAACCCTCGTTTAATGAGTTGTTTTTTTTGAAATTCCAGTCCCCGAATTCTATTTTTATTGAAAGGCGATTGTCTTCGATGAGCTTAATAGAGTAATATAAAAGTATTTTCCTGGCAAAAGGCTACTAAGAAAAGGTCATCAATATTGTTATTTCATTTAATGATGAATTATTCCGGGAAGATGATGCATGGTTATCTATAAAAAAGATAGCAGAATGAATTGTGGAATCTATCGGCGAATCAGCCTATTGAGTCACATCTACAAAGTTTTTATTAGCATCATTGCCAATCGTGTTAAGCGAGACATTGATTCCTCTTTACAGTCATCACAGGCAGCAAATCAAGAGGGAAGAGGAACAATTGAACAAATTATTGCGTTAGAGCAAATAATTGAGAAAACACCGGAATATAATAATCCAGTTCATATTGCATTTATCGACATCATTAAGGCCTTCGACAGCATAAAACTTGAAAAACTATGGAACATCTTAGGAACAACAAATATAGACTGAGGTTTCATCAATATTCTGAGACGAACATATGATGATTCCACTGCACAAATTAAAACTGGCCTTGCAATCACCAGGCCAAGCAGGGAGATGTTTTGTCAGCATTGCTGTTTTGCATTGTAATAGCCACCGTAATATGGAAGGCTGAGTCAGATTGCACGTCAGAGTTTACTATTGATGGCCAACGTATCTCAAATGTTGCCTATACTGATGATATTTCACTCAAAAACAGCTGCCAGAAAGGAATTCACAAATTTCTAGACTGTCTTGTACAGTACTCAGAAGAGGTTGGACCTCAAATCGACATCTCAAAGACAAAATGCATGACAACTGATACAGACAATAAACTCAATTTCACAATAAATGACAGCTTCATTGAGCAAGTAAATGAATTTGTGTACCTCGGACACAAAATCTCATCAAACAACCGATGGATTAACAGTTGTGAAGCACAGAAAAGGGCTAGGGGGCAGTTAAGAGCAACAAACAATTACTGACTTCAAGAAGAATACCCAGCACATCACAGCCCGCCTTTACAAAATCTACATTCTTCCAGTTGTTCTCTATGGTCTGGAGTGCGTAAATTGGACGTCTTCCTTGCTGATTAGGATGGAAACATTTCAAAATCATGTGATGAGATTTATGACTAGTAAGAGACTTGCAGATCATGTTTCAATTAAAGAACTCCTTGAGACAACAACACTGACTCCAATCATTCCAATAATTAAGAGTAAGGTACTAAAACGTTTTGGGCATATCAAACAATATAAAGCCGGATTATATAAGATATGTCTGGAGGGTATAATGAAAGAGAAACCGAGAAAATTCATACCAGGGCTGGCGTGACTAATAACTTTTAGTTTGTTCCTTGTCATGCAGTAAATCTGTACAAAGCTAGCTGCTCGGCCATTTTGAGCTCCAACATCTGGAACGTTCCACAGAGGAATCAGGATAACAGGCAACACACTTTGCACGATCGAATTAATAGGAGGACATCTTTTGTGCGGCCAATGCTTTTTAATCAAAGAGATATGTGACACTTTTCAGTCCATGTTGCATTAATAGGGCATAATTGAGCTTTTTGCAAAGATTGTTTACGGTACAGAATCCAGATATACCTCCAAATGAACGAGTCGTGTTGCAAACCAGTCATCTCTTGTGTTTTTTAATCAATTTTATAATTTCTAATCGTATTTATCGCATTAGGTTCTGATGAGCAGTGAAACGAAAAATATTGCTCTGCTTACAACACGAATTGTTTATTTTTGAATTTATTAGAGATGGAAAAGTTTCTATATCAAGAAAGACAGCTTTTAGCCTTTAGCAATTGCCAAGTCAGCATCTACTGTTCGTGATAGTAGCCCAGCTCTAATCCAATTTGTACTAGCTCAAACTTTGAGAGTGTAATCTTCATTTTGTCTCTTCCTAAGAAGCGTATTCATTCAATGTGCTTACAAGCTTGATAATGCCTGTTTTCCTTATTTGTTGTAAGAAATGCCAATGCAATCCCCTAATCCCGATCAAGTATTATATTTGAACAAAATATCCTTAATAAGAACTCTCCTGATAAATCAAAAGTATTGGATCCACTGTGTTAAAATTCCTTGCAATTTTTGCATCTGCGATTTTTTATTCTAATTCCGAGCTTATTAAAGCCTAGTTTTGCTCATTTGTAAACTATTTATGAATATTGTGAAAGTTTTACAAAATATAAGTGGGCTTTGCAATAGTAAGGAACGTTTTTACGGCATTTATGATCGAAATAATCTACTTATCAAGATTTTTATGTCCTTATCCCTGTTTTGTAGAAATGACAAATTTATCACAAATAATAAGTCAAGCTACTCAAGCCACGTTTAAGAAGCAATATGACTAATAGAACTTGAAACGACTGACAGTCTTGCTTTTAGATAATGATAGATAATTTAAGATTAATCCAACCGTCTATCTCAAAAGACATGGATTATAAAATTTTGAAAACGTTCAACATCAGTACTAGTCCCATGCCTATATATACTTTAAATTTACTCAATGGTACAAACTTTGAATATTGCATTAAGTAGCATATTACTTAACATTTTCGTCGTACAGTTTCTACAGAAATCGTTTGGAGTGAAGTAGGAATCTTTTAGCGAAGGGATCTAAACAAAGGAAGGCCAAAAACACGGCCGTAGAAACTGGCGACCGAGGATCGGCTCCTTTGTTTTGATGGATGCAGCAGGTTCCAGAGCGGCTAGGCGAAAAGAAGAACAAGTGTTCAATTCTACTAACTAATTTGCTATCTAACTTACTAAAATGTTTGAAAAATGAAGAATTTATCATTAACGTTCAATTTATTATTAATAGTGATAGGCACAATTAGTAGAATGTTTTTGAGGAATCTTCGGTTCCAGTATTCTTAGTCATTGATAATTATTATTAGCGCAATTACAATCTTTGCTAATTTGCGACTGCGTTAAATAGGTTAAACAAAATGTGTTTAAAAGCTCCATTAAAATGGGAAACACTTCTCTACAATTCTTCACTCGTTCACTTGCGATGAGACAGTTAGAAATCCGTAATGCATGAGTTTCAAAATGGCGCCATATTTCATCAATTTTTATCTCATTTTCCGTACTTTAGAAACACCATTTGTGTATGCAGTGAACACAAACACAGTATTTCTTGCCTCCCTTTCTTTTAAAACTTTATTTTGTGTACAAGATGTACAATGATACATTCACTGTTATGTAATGCTGTATATAAAATTAGAGACGGCCAAAAGAATTCGGACAACTTATTCTTGCAGGCATTTTAAAACTTTCTCAGAAATTTTTATAAATACATTTACCAAGAACATTTGAATTGCTCTTTGAATAAAAAATGACCTCATCTATTGGTTGACAAAAGAGGGTCAGAGATTACAGATGGTCCTGCCCGATTGTTATTGAAAAGGATAGCGCAATCGAATACCGTCTTAGACTAAATCAAATCTTGGTCATAACAAAGTCGAGCCACAGAACTTTTTAGCTTGAGGAAGGGAATCAGAATTCACCTCGGAAAATTAGCCAGATGAAATTCAATTTGCTTTTATCTACAACCTTCTTAACTATTTGAAAAGGTCTTGAAGCAAAGGTAGGTAATACAAATGATCTCCTGATCATTGCCTTACCTTAACCTCAGGTTGTGAAACATCACCTAAAGATATGGCGATTGCAAACACCATATTATTCAATCATTCTATCCTTATTTGAGGCAATTGATCAAAAGCGGGGGAGTGGGCTGAGAGATAACCAAATGCTTCTTTCTTTTATTCCAATCGATAGTCGAGAAGGTTGTATATCTTTGGAGAATTAAGATCTGACATGGGCCCCTCTTTTGCTCTTTTGTTTCGGTTGCCCTTTGTTCACTTTGCCAAAATAAAATTACTTGACAATGGAAAGGGGGGATGGGGGTGTGGTGAAGCCTCAACACTCCTGTCTGGCTCCACCACTACCTTAGTTTCAAACCACTGTAAGAATGCATTTTTATGTTCCTCTGAAAATTGCCATGCGCTGTTTGGTTACATCCGATGTCGAGTTTCAACGGAAGTATGAAGATCGTACCGACATCTTAACCTTGACAGAAGAGTAGTCTATCGCAGTATAATGTTAAACTGTTTCCAATTACACGAATATATATACTTAAGTCAAATTTAGGAATTTTTTAAGCAACTCCAGAATGAAGATTTTTTTCCAGGACGCAACTTGAAAATCTTAATCGTACTCTTTGATGTAAATTTTGAAAGTAAAAAGCGGGGCTCTACACCGAATATACTCAAGATACCTTTACTTTAGTCGAGTCCTAAAACCGTGAAATGAATATTTGTTTTGCAACCCCTTGCCGTCAAATGCATCTTTTATGTTAGTAACCGACACATTTGTTCAACCAGCTAAGCAAGTACTGTTTTCAACGTAAAAATTAGACAACTCATTTGTAAGAAGAGTGGTAAGGGGATGTAAGGAAGGATCTTGCTGCTTTTATATTCATGATGACGACCGCATCTGATGAGCGTGTTGGTGGTGTAGCCAATGTAGGAGGCTTCATGTCGTTCCTTAGTGCAATCCTATTTGTACACCACGTGACTCCTTAGTTGTTTCGGCACTATCGGTCTGAAATCTCTCTATATCAGTATTGATAAGAAGGGAAACGAAATCTCTTACATCTGAGAAAATTAGAAATGAATTATCACTTCAGCGTAATAACATTGAAAATTAAAACTTTGGGCGCGTTCTCTTCACATAAATGTGGCATCGAAACCTGACCGATATTAGATGTTAAATGGTTCACAGCAATAAATTCACAATTTGTTTTTGTTCTAGCTTCGGTGTCCTGCGCAGGGCTTCAAGATGGATACTATGCGCATCCCGACGACTGTGCCAAATTTTTCATTTGCCATGGTGGAAGACCCTACCTTAAGGATTGCCCTGCTGGTCTGAAGTGGAACAAAGCCAAAAAGTTCTGTGATTGGCCACAGAATGTCACATGCTAGTTATAACATACCGATGTAAAGGAGTTATTGTTATGAAGAGCTCGATTGCATTGTTTCGAGTAGTTGATTAATTGCCGCCTTGTCTTTCTTCGATATTCGAAATAGTTTGCTTGAGCCAGTTGCGGAAACAGGGATGATACAGGGGTCTACTAATGCGCAAGGCAGTATCAGCAAGGGCGAGATCCGAGACAGGAAAAATAGACCCGCAGGCTTCAAACGCCCGCCCGAAGCATTTAATGCACACTCCGACTTCATCGTTTTAAGTCGGCAGACACAATCGGCGAAACTACGAAAGTTCTTGCGGCTTAAATGTGATCCCTGACAAGTTTGCGTATGAATAATCAGACCAGAGCTTCCGGTTCGACTCCTAAACACCAGGCCGTAAGACCGAGAAATCAGGTCGGGTAGCGCTCTACCTTTGACTATGAACAGATAGAAACAACCTGTACTCTAGGATCCCTTACTAAAGAATCAAAGTACTGTTTCATCATGAATTACTGTAGGAAAGTTTATCTTCTGCTTCCTGAATCAAAGGTAGCCCCCTCTATAAAATTAGTACTATTTGATATCATTTGATATCATCTATCACGAAAAATGCGTTTATCAGTTCACTTAGCCTTTAACTCACTTGTTGTTTAGTTCGATAGACAAAACCTTTAATGACAATAATATTCCTGACCTGAATTTATTAGTGATTCTCATGTTTGTTAATTGTAGAGTCTTGACTATGATATGATGGAAAGTTCACTACACAAAAGGGAGCAGAAACTCCAAACTCCTGAGGTATGAGTTTTCACCACTTTCCTTTGTATGTAGACTTATGCATAGAAGCTTAAATATGGTGGTAGAATATTGTGGGAAAACTGTGTTGCCAATGGTGGGATACCAGTAATCAATCAGGCAAAATTAAATGCAGTATATATATTTTAGTAAGATGTGAATTATCAGTTTGAGGTGCCCAGAATTTAAAATGTCATAATTTAGAGTACTCCCATTGAAACATTTCATCGCTTGAAAGTTTACACAATGTCTCTTCATTTCATCACTTGAAAGGTTTCGAAATGTCACTTCCTTGAAGAAAAACACCCAAATGCCCACCTTCTTGAGAGAAAAACGTTTCTTAAGTTATGTGCAACAAAATCGCTAATACAACTTTCAATTTGAAGTGGATACCACCATGTACAAAATTTAACAAAACTTGTTGACAACCCCCACCTTAGAGGTCAACCCCGCCTGGATATGTGATTCAAGCCAACCCCCACCTAGACAAAAAGTTTTGAAAATGCTGACCTATGAATTCTGTCGGCTGATATATTTACTGATACTATTTGTTTGTAAAGGTTTTGTCATTTCGCTATTTCTCACCATTTATGCTTTATAAAGAAGAGGTTACACATTAACTGATAAAGGCCAGCAGTATGCAGTTGAAACATCATAGCATGGAAATAGTGACAATTATCACTACCACGAACAAAGCTTTTACAACATTACTTATTACTGTGTATCATTAATATATAAATTTGTTAAATAAATCATTATATTTACCACTTTATTATATACTGTTTCAATGCATTATTTTTTCTGTTTGAACCTATACCTTCATTTTATTCTGCATGACTTAGTAAAGTGCATGCTATACACTGGGCTAAAATGAGAAGGGCTGCAGTTAAACCATACCTTTGTGGAGTGTAGTAACTGAAGGAGGAGGCTATCTAAACTGAACCTACTCTGACAATCATGAAAGTAAGGGTTATGTGCACGCAAATGTGTTTTGAATAACCTTGTTGTCATCTAGTGTTAGATTTTGTTTTAGAGAACACCTTTTGTAAGATTTGAAGTCACTAGTACACTAATATTTAAACATAATGTAGTGCCATTAAGAAACATGGCAGGAACTCATAACACCTCTTACACCATATTAACTAATTCTATTGTAGATCAAGTTCCGCATGCTCCCGTTCTCCAACATGAAACGTACCTGTGCTTGTTTAATTACGTGACATTGCATAACATCATGTTATACTGTGTGGTACAAGTCACTGTTGAGGAAGCCTTGATTTTCTGTTTGATGGTAGGAGAGACAAAATTGAATCTATCATAATTTTGTTATGGTCTGTAACAAATTTGTCAACTATACTGTCCAATGATTGATTGATTAAAATGCTTTGTTGAAAGTGTTGCTGTAGAAGGTTGTGGGTAATACTCATTATTATATATTTTCTCTTCAACAGAAAATGATCAAGACAAATCTTTACAGATGGTTTATCATGTTAATCATTGGTACCCTGACTGCAATGGTTGCTGTATCTATAGACATATCTATAGAGAAGCTTTCAGAATGGAAATACCACCTTATAAAGGAACGTATCCTTTTAAAAAAGAAGTTTGGTCCAAAAACACATGCCGTTCAGGAAGTCCAAATTCTGATTGGCTCTTTCAAAAATACAGTTGGGTATACTCTTTCACACATTTCATTTTGATCATTCTTATGTTAGTATGCTGAGGAGTGCCAGACGAAAAAAGCTTTTCGGTACACAATGTTTTCGCTATTTCGTGCAATGTTCTTGTTTTGTACAACAAACAAACTATATGTTGACAATAGCACCGAATTAGCGGAAGAAACCAATTCTATTCTAAACTAAGGATTTTTTACCAAGACGTCATAGTTGAGCAAGTCAGAGACAGTATCTATCGGTATCCTTACCTTGTCCCTTTTGCCACTCTGTGCTTTGCGAACGCTTACGAGTTCCATCACTCTCTTGGTCAATTTGGAACGAGACTTATTCTCAATTTCCACCTTGCTTGCAGATGATTTTTTGCCTCCTTGAAAAAGCAAAAAACATTGAATTGTTTCAATTTATAAAGATGTTGTCTACAAACATGGACATTGAAATGGTAGCCTGTTTAACACCAATTACCTTTAGGAAACAAGGTTCGGCGAGGCTCAAGTTACGCCTTATCTGTCCGAGCTTACATTCGGCAAGGAACTTTTGTCTGTGAAACGAACCGGCTTTGATGCAGGTGTTTGTGAAGCATAACGTCCGGCTTACATACTTCAGTTTTTCGGTATACGCTTCAGTTGACAGACCTTAAAATACTGGGGTCGTCAACGAATCAACTCATCGTTTCACATTTAGTTGCTTGTCCCATCATTGCGACAAATGTGCAGGCAACGATTGTACCATAGCTCGGCAAATCGGGTGAAACGTTTTGGCAACAAATTTTAGCTACTTTAACCTACAGTAACAGGCAAATCTTTCATTGCTTTTTTACAATCAATGTTCTCGTCAACGAATGTAACGAGCTTTTCGACTGAAAATTTTGGTAATCAAAAATAGTATAAATGTGTTTACTTTAAACTTCAAATAGTGATACATCTACCATATTGCTTGCCCTGGAAAAACATTCTAACAATATTGGATCAGACTCTGTAGTTGCATTTTCCTGGCCCATCGTAAACGTTCTTCAGCTTCCAATGTACGATAAATCACTGTAATCATCCAATACGAAAGTCATACAGAATTTTTAAAAAATGGAAAACATCCTAATATTGATGAAGGTAGAGGTAATTCAAGGATCAATCAATCGCCCGGTATTCTTCCCTGAAAGCCTCTAGAAAATAGGTGGTAAAGACTTGGCAATCTCAGCCATGAGTGTCAGACGTGAAGCACTAGCCTATGGGACGTTCTGGGATGCCGCGTATGCCAAAAGAAATACACATCCTATTTGAAGAACTTTCATACGATCTCTGAGGTCGTGATAACGATGACAGCACTCGCATGTTGACAAATTAAAGAGCTTAAATAACTAATGTTGGCATAAATGCTATAGCAAACTTACCAGCGTTTCCTACCACAAATTTTGCACTCGCCTTCTCATTGCGAGGTGTAGCTTTAGAATGCTCCTTGCCATTCAAAGTTCCTTGCTGAAGCAAATTTTCTACTGCTTTCAATTTCCCACTCCCCTTACCGTTTTCCTCTGGTATAGTCCTTCCTTGTGCCTGATACACATTGGAATCTTTACCGACCAAGAGACCGTGCTCATCAGTCATCTTATCAGTATCTTTCCCCGGTTTAACCGAACGAAAAATCTTTCGTCGATTCTTGCGCTGAATTCGTCCATGATTACGAACAGGTCTAGGGTTCACAGGGTGCTTCAATTGGACTTCTCCGATTGAATCAGGCACTTCTGGTAGCCTTGATACGTTTCTATCTATGAAAAATATCAGTCAAGTAAAACTAATGCAAAAATTATTGGAAGAAGATGTTTTAAAATAAACGTCGCTTTTCAAAACGCGGCGTTTATCAAGGGTCGATGTTTATTACAAATGTTCGGCTAGAATGCGGTGTTTATAAGAGGAAGACGTATATTGCAAATGTTGGGCTAAAACTTCGGTGTTTATCAGAGGACGACGCTTATTACAAATGTTCGGCTAAAATTTCGGTGTTTATCAGAGGACGATGTTTATTACAAATGTTCGGCTAGAATTGTGGTGTTTATCAGAGGACGACGTTTATCACAAATGTTCGGCTAGAATACGGTGTTTATAAGAGGACGACGTATATTGCAAATGTTGGGCTAAAATTTCGGTGCTTATCAGAGGATGACACTTATTACAAATGTTCGGCTAAAATTTCGGTGTTTATCAGAGGGCGATGTTTATTACAAATGTTCGGCTAGAATGCGGTGTTTATCAGAGGGCGACGTTTATTACAAATGTTCGGCTAGAATTGTGGTGTCTATTAGAGGACAATGTTTATTACAAACGTTCGGCTAGAATTGTGGTGTTTATCAGAGGACGACGCTTATTACAAATGTTCGGCTAGAATGCGGTGTTTATAAGAGGAAGAAGTTTATTACAAATGTTTGGCTAAAATTTCGGTAATTATCAGAGGGCGACGTTTATTATACATGTTCGGCTAGAATTGTGATGTCTATCAGAGGACGATGTTTATTACAAATGTTCGGCTAGAATTGTGGTGTTCATTAGAGGGCGACGTTTATCACAAATGTACGCCGAGAATGCCGTGTTGATAAGAGGACGACGTTTATTGCAAAATGTTCGGCTAAAATTTCGGTGTTTATCAGAGGGCGACGTTTATTACAAGTGTTCGGCTAGAATTGCGGTGTTTATCAGAGGGCGAGGTTTATTACAAATGTTCGGCTAGAATGTGGTGTTTATAAGAGGACGACGCTCATTACAAATGTTCGGCTAGAATTGCGGTGTTCATTAGAGGGCGACGTTGATCACAAATGTTCGGCTAGAATTGCGGTGTTTATCAGAGGACGATGTTTATTACAATTGTTTGGCTAAAATTTCTGTTTTCATCAGAGGACGGCGTTTTTTACAAATGTTCGGCTAGAATTGCGGTGTTCATTATAGGGCGAGGTTTATTACAAATTATCGGCTAGAATTGAGGTGTTTATCAGAGGACGACTTTTATTACAAACGTTCGGATAGAATTGGGGTGTTTATCAGAGGACGACGTTTATTACAAATGTTCAGCTAAAATTTCGGTGTTCATCAGAGGACGACGTTTATTACAAATGTTCGGCTAGAATTGAGATGTTTATCAGAGGACGACGTTTATTACAAATGTTCGGCTAGCATGCGGTGTTTATTAGAGGACGACGTTTGTTACAAATGTTCGGCTAGAGTTGAGGTGTTTGTCAGAGAACGACGTTCATTACAAATGTTCGGCTAGAATTGCAGTGTTCATTAGAGGGCGACATTTATCACAAATGTTCGGCTAGAATTGTGGTGTTTATCAGAGGACGACGTTTATTACAAATATTCGGCTAAAATTTCGGTGTTTATCAGAGGACGACGTTTATTACAAATGTTCGGCTAGAGTTGCGGTGTTCATTAGAGGGCGTTGTTTATCACAAATGTTCGGCTAGAATTGAGGTGTTTATCAGACGACGACGTTTATTACAAATGTTCGGCTAGAATTGCGATGTTTGTCAGAGGACGACGTTTATCGGAGGAAATACAGTATCTATATCAGCAAGAACAATGCAGCGAGTGCAAATTATAATCAGTAAGTAACCTCAGATATTTTTTGAGAAAAACAGAATACAACAGCATCTCCAGTAGACATCACTGACAGATAACTGTCTAGAAGGTCTATAACAAATTTCAAGTGTTTATTATAACTCGAAGTGTAGTTAAAGTATCGAAGCCTGGGTAGAAACTCTGAAAACATGAAATATATCTATTTGTTAAAGAGACCGGATAACTAGGTAACAAAGCGTTAGGACCAAAAGACAGGGATAAGAACTGATGATACTATTTAATGGAAGGTCAACCTTTTTGATCAGTTGACTTTCTGTAAGTAAAAGCAATACCTAGAGAAGAAGTTAGGATCTTGAAGTCCCCAGACTGGACGGGGTAGTTTGTAGATGGAATTTATCACCGATGTTTGAGAGAAGGGGCTTGGAAGAGTGAGAAGAGAAGGTTCAAAGATCAAGTGTTTTCTAGTGTGCATAAACTGTATAATGAAATACCCGTTCATAGTAAAGAATAGTCTTCTTTGGATAATTGCGGGGCTGAACCCAAAGAGACTATTACCTATCCATCTACCTACCTACCTACCTACCTACCTACCTACCTCATCGGTGAAGTACTTTACCAATCAACGAAGTAACTATCTAACTTACTAGGTAAGCAGTAACTAAGCGACTAACAAGCTACCTACGTGACATACATATGTTCTTAACCCTTACGTGACTCTAGTGCACTAGCTAAAATAGAAGCCAGTTTGACAAACTAAAACTTTCTTATAGTGCATCCCGCAGAAATGTATATAACGACTTCCCCATTTTATTTTCTTGTACCATCACATTATCCAACACGTTGGTATTACTGTTGCCTCATTTTGTATATTTCTCGTCGACGAACATGTCAAGGTGTCGTTTGATGCCCGCGCAATTAATTACGTAGATAGCTAACTAACTTACTAAATAACAAGCGACAGTAACTAGACTCGTTTTAGCTTGATAGTTACATATATAGGTAACAATGAGGCTACCCTCTTTCAATTCAAGTTATCTGTAAATATGAAATACTCATTAAAAGAGAAAGTGTGTACTATCGGTGAAATAATTTAAAAATTTGTTTACTAGTAGTATTAATATTCTACATTCAAGTTTTGAAAACAATTACTCGGCTTCTTTCGCTGTGATGGATACAAATTTGAGTCATTAAGAGTGGTCAGACAAGTATCGATCAGTTTTAATCCGAAATGGGGATGGAAAAACCCACACACTCAGAGATATTGAAAATGGAATATTTTAATTTAATGGTTAATCGAAAGAAAAAAGGAGTCTGAAACAAAACCTGCCTTGAGCAATAAACGTTAAAGTTGTTTGTAAGTACCGTATTTCCTTGAAAATAGGCCGACCTTCGAAAATAAGCCGATTCGACAATAGAGCGAGATATCTTAGTAGACACCACAAAAATAGGCCGACCTCGAAAATAAGCCGAAACGCAGGGAAGCCATTGCAACGCACATGATTCAATTTGTATTTGCTTAGATTGCTCTTTGTGATAAACTTTTTTTGTAAAAATGACTCCTACGAGATAGTCGTTCTCTACGAAATTTAAAGCAGAAGTATTGAAGTATATCTCGGAGAAAGGCTGTTCAAACAGTGCAGCCGCAAGAAATCTCAGAATCGACGAAAAAACATTAGAAAGTGGAAAATTCGGTCGGATTCTCTCCATAAAGTTATCAAAATGGGTTTTCCAAAGCCAAACAACTACCTGGTTCTGGCATGCGACCACTTCCTCTAAGAGGACTTAGAGGAGCTTGTTTATCAGTGGATAGTATCTGTTTGTGGAGTATTTTACGAACATTTTAAAAACTTAGTTTCTCCTTCATCCATCCCTAGACTACACGTAGGAGGCAATGTCTCACATTTGTTGATCAATTACTGCCTGACACAGGCCTAAGTTCCGCATCTAGAATCATTCGTAGAAAACATGAAATGATCAAAACAGTGTCAACAAACTAAATGAAATATTTTAGCTTTGTTGCGGCTTTTGTTTGAAATTAAGGGAAAGCACTAATTAGCCTACCCGAGGTTGATGTTGCCAATGGCCAGCCATGAGATGCCAAATGCCCTCCTCCACATCCCTCGCATGTACAGGGTGCCATCGACGCCTTCTGTACCCAATTCATGAGTAATCATTCCTCCAAGGTAAAGATAGTTTGAGACAGACATTCCATCCACAACAACCTCTCCAACATTAACAGCAAACTTAACTTCCAGGTTAAATCCTACTTTGATTTTTGGATGTTTACTGTCCGTGTGATTTGTCTAAAAAAAGCAATATTGAATATCATGTTATTTGCAACAAAAACTTTTTGAGACGAAATAGCACAACTGTGCCTCTTTTCCCAAGAGAGGCTGTGGTAACCTAATATTGTTACATGCGCCTGGAAAATGCTCAGGGACAGCTATTAAAAGGTTCTTAAACGAGGGCTGTGTATTCCAATTGGCATTTGATTGGAAAGTTACTATATCATTGTCAAATTTTCTTTTCTCAACTACTTTGTGCACTGTGTAAGTTAAAAATAATAGCATGCCTGTAGCATTGTCATAAGAGATGCTTCAGTATCTCACAAAAATATATTTCTGCTGCGAAGTTGTAAGCACATGTGTCTGATCTCCTCAGTTCGCATACCTCATCAACGTATTTTTTCATAATGAAAGAATTATTTTGTAGGGTAGCATTGCAAGTCTATTCATTTGCAACAGATATACTCCTGTGAGTTCTTTGCTTATCACTCGTAGACATGAAGTATGTACATTTACTCTACAGATTATCATCCAATTGTGGATTGAAAACTCAGGCCGCGACACTGGAGCAAAAAATTTACTGGTTGCAAAATGATTTAAGTAATATAATTCCTGGCCAAAGATTATCAACCATATAGTACTGTTATAATTTCTTTCTGACGTTTCGGAGTCATCATGACGCCATTCTCAAAGAAATTATAATACAAAGAAACAAGTTCTGTTTATAAAAAGCAAGTAAAGAGTGAAGAAATGCAAAAATTATATGAACACCTTTGCGCGTATCGAATCAGTTAGCACATTGAGGGTCGGCTTGCGCTTGAGAATGTGCAGCATTTTTTTTGATTAGGCAATCGAATTTGCTAACACATTTGGCAAGCACATGAAAACTGTCCTCTAGATTTTGGGGAATCTCTCCATTGTGTTCGTGTTCATAATGTTTAAAAATAGGAGACGGTTTTTTTCCTTTAGGGGCTTTCTACTCGCTCATTTAAGTGCCCACGGGTGTGCCAAACATACCCTCTACCGCACAGGTGACGTTTAATTCATAAACTAAGCATTGTTGGTTCACAATGGGGGCTTTATCTCTTTAGTCTTAAGGTCACTGTGTAATTTGCGACTGCCAAACACAAGCAGCATGATTGTTTTCTTTTTTAAATGAAGATCTTTTGCCCTGCCTTTGACTGCATTGGGCGAATTCTGATGTTTAAAGGGGAGGATTAATCTAATTGTGGTATCTTTAACTTGTGGAGTGGCTGGTTGCTGTGTATCTATAACCCTGCTGTTAATAAAATTCTTAATGACAATATTTACAAAATTCGGAGGATACATAAGAGCTAAAAATAAAAAGATTACTCCATTAGTATGCAGGTCGACGTCTACCAAGAAAATATTATCAACAATCTTCCTCACCAAAGAAAGTAGCTTACTTCGCCCACTCTATACGGAATTTTATAACTCCATACGGCAAAATCAAGGCAATGGGCTCAGATGATTCCATAGGAAAGAGAGTGTTCCCAAATCAAAGTGAGTGGTTTGGCAGACCAAAAGTTGCTCTGTCTGAGCTACAGGCAACGTTTCATGAGAACGTGGAACTATTCGATACGTTTCCCTTTACTACGGACAAGATTCAGACCATTGCACAAAATATCAAAGAGATCGGAAAGATTTTTAAGCCTTTTGCGAGAGACGCCAGCAACGGACCTAATGAAGAGGATCTAGCTAAGGTGCTCTATTTCCTGCTAGACGTTGATGGAACCAATGAAACCATGTTCGACCAGATGGCTACATACGGACAATTACTATTCTCATTGGGGGCTAACTTTAGAATAGCCAAATCACTGTTGAGTCAGCCCTCACTTTATGCGAAAGGGCTGACTATCAACAGTGAGGAGGCAAAATCATTTAAAAAAAATGCCAGCCCCCTAAATATGAAGAACATGCTAATGTCGGAGATGACGAAAGACAAAGAAGAGATAACTAACGTTCAGTCACCCAGGCATGACATTTTCAATGCGATGTTCCCTGGTATGGGAACATCAACTAGCTTGACTCTCCAACGGCTCTCTAACGAACCAGGGCCGAGTGGAGAGTCTCGCAAAAGAAAGAAAAGCGAAGAACCAGGAAAGTCATCAAAAAAAGTCAAGAGAAACATAACATTTGATGACGAATGATATATATAACTTTCATATTGTAAATATAGAAAAACAGATGTCAACAACATTAACTCGTCTGTTTGATTTTCTCGTATGCATAATAATAGTTATTTATCTTGTGCTACAGCTACATAAATACCTAAGCATTATGCGCTATCTCATCAGCACATAGTCCATCAAGGTCTCACTAGATTTTTGAAGCTATGATACTGTACAATATAGATGCAAACACTTATCGCGCAAACACTGTCATCATGTTTTTCCCCTTTCCCCATTTCTCTTCTTTTGTCACCAAGACTTTGACCTTCAAAAGATAGAGATGGTTATAACTCTGTTTAATGATGTGTCATAGAAATGGCCATTGTCAGGCACATAAAACTTGTTATCTTATATCACTTAACAGTATCACTTCTGATCTTCCATTACATATTTCGAAAATAACAGTTATGAAAGTTAACTCACCATATATAGCCATCATGACGTCATAGACAAAATCTGACATAATGATTGTATCAACAACACATTGGTGATTGTTGTCGTAAAAATTGATCATCTTGAGATATATAGCATATGTAGATCTTTACAAAATACGTGATTCATGTGACGTTAAAAAGTGACGATGATGTCACAGCGTCACCATCTTTAAATGGAACAACCAAAATTATACTCACATATTATCTTTCACTTCAGAGAAGAATAATACTGAAGCATGTCTTTGATATTTTGCAAAAACTTATCTACACCATATCTTCTATTGATGACGTGATAGCCCCGCCCAGTTTCAATTACTTACATCTCATATGACTGCAAGGATTTTGATGATTTTATTTGACGATTTCCTACATAAGAAAAGTCATAACTATGTGTTCCAAAATTTTCATCTTTTTCACTATATTTTCGTATGATGACGTCATAAAAGTACATCAACTATATGCAAAGAGGAGGTATGTCTCTACGCATATTGCATACCAGTTTGAACGTTCTCCCGTTGAAGGAACGAGAATTATGATAAAAAAGTTTCAAAAAGATACTTTACGCCATGATATATAGAGATGACGTCAGAGCCACTTAGGGTTTTCAATGAAAGTACAGAGCATCTCATTGGTTCCCGCCTCCCTGTTATGAACTTGAACTAGGATCTATTCTCTACAGTGTCGCAACGAATGCCTAACGTGCAATAAGGAAAACAGTTGTACTATTTAGCGATCGTTCTGATTTCTTAAAACAGTCACCGCTTCAAATAATATCAGAGAGCTGCACTTCAGGTCTTAACATTTACTGCTAAAGGGCACAAATGCTAAGTTTCCAAAAAAATTGATACTAGATTTAACAAATGTCTACCTTTAGTGGGTTCCTCAAAATGTAACTTCCGTATATCATCTGAAAATGGGAGGACAATAATATGGAACCCCGGTGGACGGATTTGCATTTTGTTATCATCTAGCTCTTCTTCCTACGAAATTAAATTATTTGGGAGGGTAAGGGGAATGAAATTTAGGTGGAATAGCTGAAAGAGAGTTCACAAAGGTACAAAGGCTTATTAACATAAAATTAAACATTAGTAGGGACAACTGCAAGGTATATAAACAATTCACATTTGGATTCATCGATAAACTTTCACAACTACACAAAAACGCAAAGGCCTCGCTTGTTAACTATCGCAAGGGCGTAATCAGGTAATTTGATCAAGGGGCATAACCATGCCACGTTTTGTGTTGTTGTGAAGCCATTAATCAGTAAGCACGACCATTCTCCGCAAGTATATTTTTGCTTCTCCTGTTCTTACTCTTGGAAATTTAGTTATCAGCTCACAAAATAGACAGCTCGGAAATATTTGTCACACACGTAGTGTAGGACATGAAAGTGGGAATCCTTAACGCATGAGATTGTGTTATTCACTAAATGTCGTTAAAATATAACAATGGACTCAAAACCAAAACGTTACTTCAAGGTTGTATGAATTTCATAATCTTTTATAGATCTTAATTATTTTGAGGTTTCAACAAAGTTAAATTCCAGTGGGTCACTAACAATTGACAGCACTATGGCACTCCAAGTCCTGGACTAACGATCTAGCTACGCAGATGTCACATAAAGAAATGAATGCTTTTGAAAAAGCAATATTACAATACAAGTACGAGATGCTCTACAAGTGGGAGCTGAAATTTTAGGTGATAAAAGTGATAACATTTGTGAAAAAAAGTACCTTAATAACTTGCTTTCACTATTGCAAATCGATCTACAAACCCGATTTACAAATTTTATCAGCACTTGGGCGGATCCTTCATTATGTAGTCAATATAAATCAACTGTTAAGTAGTCAACAGTAACAAGTGAAGTACCACCATTGTCACCTTGGGACCTTACTGTTTGATCTAACAAATAGTCTTTCTAAGATAAAAACAATTTCCTCTCCCCAGTTGGTATGTCTACTTCCTATACATTTTATAAACTTATTTCATCGGCACTGAATTAAAATTGTCTTTAAACCATGTCACTCAAAGTGCTGTACTGAAAGCCGACACAAAGATATTCTTATTTCAGTAAATTACATTCGGAAATACCTGGGAATAGTGTTGCATTTGTACACTTGGATGCAGAAAGTCCATGAATTTCATCATAACGATGTGAAACACTGTTTCTACACGATCTTAAAAATTGACTGGTTATAACTGTTGATCGGTTTCGGTTTTGACACAGCATGGGTAATAATTGTAAGCAAACAGAAAATATTCTAATATTAAACCCCAGGAAGGTTTGCGATTATATACACAGGGGAGGGTGTAAAAACTGCTTTTAAAAGGTAGTAAAGTAACATTTTAAACAAACAAAGTTCAAGGGCGGTTAACCATTTTACACGCTGCCGGGAATGCAATTGCATAAAAATACAGCCAAAATTTGGATTCCAAAGTGGTTAAGTATGGTTTTGCCATTTATAACCACAAAATTTTGCAATATTTGCCAAAATTTACGACTCTTGTCAAAATTCACTGTTGATTATTAAGCAGATCTTAGGAAAAGAATAAATCGTGTTTTTCATCCAAATCTGTTTTAAAATCATTACAAATTTTGGGTTGTAATAGATGCATTATCGGTTCAGTCACAATATTCTGAAGTCAGAAATGAATAATAATAATAAAATCATCATGGAGACAAGTGCAATATCTGCAAAGTCAATATAAGCGTGAAAGTTTCTGTAGAAGTTGGTTATAGATAAATATTAAAAGTCATAAAATTCCAGGGACAGACATTAACTGGGTTGCAGTATAAACAGTTCCAATAGCAAACAGTGATATATAATGTCCTAAAGCAATCAATGTTTGAGATTTACTGTGTATCAAAATGTAAAGTTTTGCTAATTATTTTAGAGATAATTTGCTTATTGTATTTCATCAACGTGCCTTGCACTAGGTACTCATCTTTACATTAAGAATTCGTTGTTCCCCGAGGCGCCATCAAATCCTAGTGTGGCTCTGATAATGTAAATAGATGCTTTTATTCTTTATCCCATGTGATCGCACCCTTTATTTTCTTTGTCATAAGAAGACATTGCTGTCAAAAATATACAGAGGTTAAATCTCCCAAGCCCCTCTCTTGCACCAGCACTGTAGACGATTAGCAGCTAATTTCAGCAATATTCAATAGGAACATAAATTAACATTGCTGTTCCATATAAAAGGGAGCGTTTAAAAGAGAGTGGTATCTACAAGAGACCCTAAAAAGGATAGTCATAAGGAACCGGAGAGCTTCTTAGAATGTTAAACGTATCTTCCCTTTGCTATCTTGGTACGTCATCAGTTGTCAAGCAAGCATTTTGTCTTTGAACAGCTTAGCGTGCACGATTTGACTTTGGTCTCCTTCCGACCAATTTTTGTTGGTTACTTCAAAAGAACTCATTTAAGTATTATGTATTAGTATCTGTTAACTCCCGGGAGTTATACAATTACAGAGAAACTTCAAAACAAGAATAAGTATGAAAGAATAAAAATAAGAATAAAAGATACTAATACATACCGCATGGGACACACAATAGAGGAATAGATTTATACAGGACTGAAGGCTTATTGTTATAAAGTACGCGCAGCCAAAGAACAGGTTTAACTCTCTTGATCTGTAAATTTCACACACCTAATATTCTGAAAAATAATATTTCAGCTTTAAAATTGTTCAATTATGTTAAGAACAATTTGAATGTTTTCTGGCGTCAGTATGAATCTTTGACTTTTCTTCCTCCTTTTAAGGTTTATTTGATAGATGTTTCTGAGATAAGTTCTGAAAATGCAAGATAAGGAAGAAGCAATCTACTCTTGAGGCCTGTGTTGCCAATAATCTACTAACTTTGTGTAGTTAATAAGTCTATACTTTGAGACAGGAACGAATCAAAGAGTTGTCAATTTAAAAGTGTAATATTTCTCTCCTTTGACATGCAATATTATCCAATAGATAATGCATTCAAATTTTCATAATAAGTTTTAGATAAGCACTTAACTTATCGTCTTTTGGACAATAGCAAATGAAGAACAATTGAAGATGGTTGATTTGAACAAGAGAAGAACTAGTTCTTATGTATACATCTAAGGCTTCCTCATCTTAGTTAATAGTAGCCGTAACATTACATCTGCAATTTGCACAGATGATTTTCTTGGGAATCGACAATCGATAGGAAAGAAAACATTTCCATTGTTATATTTATACTTGATTCTCTATATTCTACTATATGTAAAAAAAAAAGAAAAAAAAGAAGAAGAAAAGAAAAAGAAGAAGAAGGAGAAGAGGAGAAGAAGAAGAAGAAAATGAAGAAGAAGAAGAAAATGAAGAAGAAGGAGAAGAGGGAGGAGAAGAAGGAGGAGGAGAAGAAGAAAATGAAGAAGAAGAAAATGAAGAAGAAGGAGAAGATGGAGGAGAAG
Organism: Alatinidae sp. Z8VKAUB7J3; assembly: GCA_010016025.2. NCBI lineage: Eukaryota > Metazoa > Cnidaria > Cubozoa > Carybdeida > Alatinidae > Alatinidae sp. Z8VKAUB7J3. The sequence continues at coordinate 21,111,173 of JAAAKM020073195.1, forward strand.
AAGGAGGAGAAGAAGAAGAAAATGAAGAAGAAGAACAAGAAGAAGAAGAACAAGAAGAAGAAATAGAAGCAAAAAGAAGAAGTTGGTGAAATACAATAAACAAAGAAAATAAAGAAGTAGGAGAAGAAGGAGAGGGAACAGTGTCTGGGCAAAGAAAATGGAGAAGGGGAAGAAAGAGAACACGAAAAATGAGATTCCAACTATATAATTATGCTTTTGGTAATAGTACCAGTCATACCAAAATCAGCCCTCTGTTTTATAATTGTAGCTTGTTAGTATGGTACCATATACACTCTAAATGCTCAATATCAAGACATATCCTATCGTACATTGCAATTTTGTTCTCTCAGGTACAAATGTTAAAAACAGGGAAGGCATTGGCAAAATAATACAGGGAACTCCTATTCTTCTTGAACCATTGGACCATCAAGTCCAATAATAACGATGAGAAGTTTTCAAGTCAATCTTGTTATGTTTTCTCGTCCACTCAGTGGGTACAGATAAATATATCTATTATAATTATTTATAGAAGTTTTGGGCTTTGAGCCTTTGTCAGTGCTAGAGATATAAAAGAAATATATCTTATCTTAGTAACAGCACTTCAGTTTCAGGTTGACATTTGGCAATGCTATATAACTTATATGTGGACCTGATTTATTCAAAAATGTGTATTACTCTACCTCCCTGATATGATTTTTTTCTCACTAGTTTCTTTATATGAGTCTTACATTTTAACCGTTATTTCAACATACCACAGACTTACGCCACTCCCTGCTCACAGATGCCTGTCAGGTGAGCAAACTTTATTCTGCTTACCTTCAACAGTCTAAAATTCAATGGTTGACCTGGGGTTTGGAATATATTAACTAGTGGTGACTTAAGATACACAATATATAGTACATACAACACAAGGGTCGAATTAAGAGGGAATAGTATGATGAAAAAATCAATGTTGACTTATACCTACTTTAAAGTCTATCATAAAAGTAAAAATAAAAAGGGAATATCTTAATAATTAAAGCTATTTTACATTTTTTTCTTTTCATTCTGTACACCGTTACTGCATTACTATCAATATTTTATACAAGTATATATATGACAAGGTTGTGCATTGACATTACCTCATCAAATAAGTTAGTTGCATCTTCACCAATTCCTCTTAAAATTTCTGGAATGCCACCTGGGTGATACTCCAAATATGGTGTTATGTTGTACACTTTACCTGCACAAATGAAGCCAATTAATTAAATATATATGTGATGATTTCAAACAGACATTGTAGTGATTTCCATAAACTTAATATGAAGCTTTAAGGGGAAAAGTGTGATCAACAAGTAGGCATATGGTAAGATTGCTCTTTACTAACCAGTATAAACCAAAGTGGAAATAATTTCTTTTCTCGGGCTCTCTGAATTTCATTCACTCATTTCCTTTCTTCTTCATCTCAAAACTGTGATGCACTGTACTGTGTTTTGCTTCACATATTACATGGGATTTATAATTTATAGCCTGGAAAGATCTAAGACCATGGGTTTTACGAAAATCTTTTCCTGTCATCATAACCTTATGTATGTATGAATGTATGTATGTATGTATGTATGTATGTATGTATGTATGTATGTATGTATGTATGTATGTATGTGAATGGTATGAAAATTTTCTAGTTCCACGAGATGTGCAACGGAATGACACGATAGAGCAGCTCAGCCGGCGGCCTATTACTCTTTCATAGAAGCCCGTATTTTAGTTGTAAATGACTTAAAATATCAAAAGAGAAGTTAATCGAAAAGACATTTTAAAATGAGTACTGTTATTTTTTGTTCTTTACCGGGAAATTCGTTCTTAATAGGTCATTTCTTTCTCATTGTGTAGCAATTTGATGATAACTTGAAATAACCTCAGAATGTTATTGAACTAAATTGTGTGCATGTTTCGTCATGATTATATTGTAGGTCCCTACCAGACTTGACAAAGACAAGTTAAAAGAATTTGCACAAATGGAAGAAAGGTATCAGGTAAGGACTTGTGCTTGTGTACCCATATTTTGCTTCCGTGGGTAGTCGAGATTTAGTATTGTGTTTGTTACACACTTACCGCGTTTACATCAAAGCTTAAAACGGTTTCGACAACCATTGTAGGTTTTATAACGGTTCACACCGGCCAGAACCGTATCGAAAACGGTTCTACAACCGTCATAGTTTATATCGGTCATGGATGCGGTCTCAAAACCCATTTAAAGAAAACCTAGGCGAGGACTATGTGAAAAATCTGGGGGTGGGTCAGAGCATAATAGGAGTTAGTTATCAAAAGTATACTGGTGATGCTTGTTGCAATAGCTTACTGGCGAGTTATAATATTGTTGAACTGTAGGTATGGTTGTTGCATGAGCACTCTAATAATGTTGTATGTGTTGCTGTGCAACTTTGTAAACCTCAGCAAAACTTTGTGCAGCGTTGGCAACAAATAACCAAGGAATGGGTTATAGCAGAAAATGTTTGTTTTATTAGGAAGCTAACTGTATTTGCAAACAGTGATTCCACATTAAGATCTACGTATTCGCCAGGCAGGAGCAGAACAAAATATAAATGAATTGATAAAATATGTGTTTCATACCAAGGTAAAATCTACTAGGTTTATTAGCGAAATATTGGAGAGCGTTTACCTACAAGAGTAATTCGTGGCCGAATATCTCTAGAAAAATGTAAATCCAGAGAACAGAGGTTGCATTATGCGGCTGCGTCACTACACACAAACACAGTGAACGGTAAAGGGAAAGGCCTGAATGTAGTGGCCACCGTGACGTGGCTTTCTTACCCGGCCTTATTCCAATGATAGTACCTGAAAGTGGTCGTTGGGATGTAGTGAAGCAAATATGTAAGTAACTTCAGACCTAAAAGTGGCCGTTGAGCAAATACCCTGCGTTAAAGGATGAAAGGTAGCGTCAAGCTCTCACCAAAGCCAGGGATACGAGAAAGTTTTAAGTAATGGTGGTCGCGATAGTTGTGGACAGTGAGGTAAAATTTAGCAGTTGCAGATTGATCCATCCTTCACTTTATATTCATCAATATCACGTTTTGGAGATGGCACGACACTGGAGAAATATGTCACCACTGGGACTGACATCTCAAATCCTCTGTTCACGAGAATGGCAAGTTTATGCATTGTTTCCCGTCGAGTCGGTAATCTTCGAAGTACGGAGAATAGCGCAAATTTCTGCTCGAAAAGAGTGGGATCTCTTCATGATAATTTAGCAAGAGGGTTTCATTTCACGACCAGCATTGTAAGAGTTCTAATATGTTTGAATTTTGAAATTCTATAAAATATATCCATATGTGGTAATAATTACCTTTTCGTAGTTCACTAATCGTTAAATAAAGATGATGCAAATTTCAAACTCCTCTCTTGCTATCGTAGGTTGCCAAGCTCACTCATTCTATATCAATTTTTACGGAGGGAATTCTGTTGATGAAGTTCTTATAATCAGATATTCTCATATGGCTGAATAAGGCAGACTATATGACAGGAAGACAGGCTCCAAATGTATTAGAAGTAAATGTTTCTAACCCAAATAAAAGCTGCGTTTTGATTTGCTTATCTACATTTTCGTTATTTACAGAAATGCAAAGCAATTATTTTCTGATACGTACCATCTTCGTGTTTATCTTTACTTACCTCAACGTAATCTCTCGCATGGCCCCAGTCTCTACGCGCATCCAGGTTGCCAAGTACAAGCTAGAAGAGGACAGGAAAATTGTATCCGTCTAAATTCCTTTAGCATCATCATCTTATCATTTGTCTTTATTCGTATTTCGTACTTGTTGTAGTCAAGAAAATATAAAGAATGCTATGGAGAAGAAAAGCTTTAGCCTGAATGGTATCAGTACTGTAAATTTCTCGTTTATTAAAACAGCCCAGTATCATTAACATCTACAGTGTTTTTTGATTATCGCAATAAAATTCCAAATATTTTTTTAAAGTAGTAATGCATACGCTATGTTAACGCTACAGCAATTTCTAAGATTAAATCTCAACAATTGCATTCACATTTTGCAATACAAAAGATTAAATTTTGTTCATATAATTACGTCTTAGATCAAAACATTGAAACAATAAACAATGAAATAAAAAATAACAAAGCAAGAAGTTATCGCTACTAATGGCATGCTTTCTTCAATCATCGCTTCTCTGCTACTGGAGACTAAACAGTGAAAAGCAAGTGATTTACTCCATTGGAAATCAATAGAATATATTATAAAAGCAACGTTAAATACATGAAGCTCGTCTATTGCAATCATTGGAATATACCTCCCGAATTTGGTGACGGTGTTTGGAGCAACTACTTAGTTCACGTTACCTCTTGTTGATAGCCAAGATGTATTTTTGCCACAGCTCTTGTCACTTTCCGAGTTACAAAGTTTTCACCTAGACAACAATATTAAATATGTGATGTCAGAGGAGATACTTTTTAAAGACATACTCTTAACTTTGGAGTAAATTGAACCTAACGCGTTACCCTGACAGAAGCGGTTAGAGGTGTCACGGGTAGGTTGGGGTAGGAGGTCTTTAGCACCGCTGGCAACAGTCTCGATTTTTCACACGAAATAGTAAGATAGTAAAAAGTGAAATGTCAGGAGGAAAAAGTTATCTGCTTATAGAAATAACTGCCAGGCTAAGAATCTTCAAAAAAGAGACATTAATATACATGTATATTTTTTTCTTTTAAACCAAACTAACGCTTCATCAAGATAAAACGTTAACATCTTCAGACTAATACGAACTAATAGTTAACTGATATTATTTAGTGAAAGAATCATAAATCAAGATGCAGAGAAAAATAATAAATCTAGATCAGTGTTTCCCAACCCTTTCCCAGCCATTGCCCACTTCCCTGTTCGCTGAACCCCATTGTACCCCTGAAGTAGAAAGAAATTAAGAATAAAGAGGAATATTGTTTATGAATTCATATCATCAACAACAGTCCTAACAATATTCAAAATTTGATGAGTTTTTTATACGTCCGTAAATGACATTCAAGACAAATTCTTGCGACATTTATAATTGATATTAACCAATAGTAGGCATTTATAAATCACCATTAAATTATCAGGTCGATCGACGTCAATTGTGATTGGTCCTTTAAACTCAGAAAACTTCAGTGTGAAGGTTGTGCTTGATGTTGCCGTGTCAAACTTCTTATGTCTGGTGACAGCTTGGCGAGAAATACTATCAAATCACCATACTTCGAGATTGAGCGTTTGTTTCTCTTCTAAGTGAGGATCTCGACTACAGCAGAGAAATTAATCCCTGCTGCTTGTTTTCTGCAGACAACATTGCTTCCTTTCTCAGGCCAGTCTTGACTGACAAGTTCAAACTGCAAACCTTTTATTTGTGGGAGGCCCTGTCTTGATGGTTGGACCCCTTGGGCACTGCCCCTAATCCGGCTCTGCATTGGTAACACCCTGCTTCCTTTATTACTTCTCTTACTAAGACTTACTAAGTCTCTAGCTGATCAGGGGATTTTGACTCTGTCATTAAACAGCAGTTCTAGCAGTAGACTGCTTTCTGAAGCCATTAGTATCTTTTAAAATTATCCAATGCCATGTTCTTGATAGCTTGAGTTATTCTGACATAGTGAGCTTTTGTGGTGGTATTCTTGTCTAAGGGAAACCAAGTGTGTAGTCTAACATCTTACATACAACAATACATGGTTGTTTGATTTCACAAAGGGTGACTTTTGTTGATTACTTTTAGTATATTATAGTACAAGGGAACAATTTGTCTCACTGAAGTGATATCTTTTATGTGTTTCAATATTGATATACAGCAAAGTAGATAAGGATATCCTGTGAAAGAGCAAGGAAAAATTCTTTATTAGTTTTGAAAAGAACACTAGAGAAATAGAAAATATGTCACCACCGGGGATCGAACCCGTGACCCATGAACTCGATGATTTCTTTATTGATACAATGCAAAGTATGAATTATGGCAAGAATGCTAAATAATGATATAAAGTACATATTACTTCAGAAAAGCTGATACAAGCCAATGATTTGTTTACAAGATAGTTGCCATTGGATTCCCTGGGACTAACAATGAGAACTGCTACAGCAACAATAACTCAAACATGTGTGTCTTTTACTCCACTGTAAAACAACAAAAGACATATTCACCTTGAACAGTATGCAATCTCAGCGTGATAACAAGGATGTACTTATACTATCTATATACTGTATACACTGTACATATATATATATATCAACTATAGGAAAACATACTAGATAAAACACCAAATAGGGAACCTTTGTTGGCAACGTTTGGTCTGCTGAAAGACTTCTTCTGGTCACCTGCCCAGATTGTTACTGAAACTTGGTTAAACAGTTTTATCTAGTATTATTTTTTGTGGATTATTCATGTTTTTATCAAGGAAAACATAGCAAAATCATGAAACTGACCACGAAACAATTACTAAAACACAGTGGATTGATATCCATACATAGCAGGCTCTCCTAGTAACAAAATTGCAACTAGCCAATGCAATGCTGTGTATTGTTACTGCACTCATATGCACATAATTATGTCCAAAAAGCATGCTGTATTTGTACAAGTTGAGCTGTGTTACGCAGAAAGCATACTGTATACTAATTTGGAACTACCCTTATGTTATTAAGTTTTGGTATTTACAGTGTTGTAATGATTGTAAACAGACTATTATTCTGCATACTGCTATAGTCTAAACCAAAACAAATGCTGTGTCGTTTGGAGTAATGCACAGGATGATCAACTTATCTAAACGTTGTGAGAGATAGTAGTGGAATGTATATGGTGCATACAATGCTTTTACGACATGAAAGAATCATTAAATGATCACTCACTTGTACTTGTAGAATTCAAAGTCACCAGACAGACAGACATGTAACAAGCTATACAAGCATATTTACATGACAAAGCCTGTAACTCGCCAAATCCAGTATGCAATAGCAGAACTCATATGGTACTTACAAAACCCTTGAACATACTTACTTTTGTAGCCCCTAACCTGTGAAAACTGTTACGTTACTATAATTTTAAATTTCGGATTTTTTAAATTTGGTTTAATGCCATAAAGACCATAGGCAAACTTTGGTGCCAAGGACCCCGAGGGTGGGTTTCAGCTTCTCAAGCTGCTGTCCGAGAACCCGGAACAGTACAAGGACGCTGCCGTGGAAGGCGTGCGCCGCGCGCTGGGGCTGGGCACCTCCGACCCCTTACCGAGCGGTGCCATCTCGGCGGTGAAAATGGGCACGACGGTCGCAACGAATGCGCTATTGGAACGCAAGGGCGATCCGACATTGCTGCTGGTCACCGAGGGTCTGCGCGACCTTCTCAGGATCGGCTATCAGAACCGGCCCAAACTGTTCGAGCTTGAGATCAAACGCCCAAGCCTGCTTTACGCGGATGTCGCCGAAGTGCCCGGACGTCTGGACGCCGCGGGTGCGGAACTCACGCCCCTCGGCGAAGACGAGGCCCGCGCCGCCCTGCAAAAAGGCTATGAGAGCGGCCTGCGCTCGGTCGCGATTGCCTTCATGCACGCCTATCTCAACCCCGCGCATGAGGCCCGCGTGGCCGAGATCGCGCGCGAGATCGGGTTCACGCAAGTATCGACCTCCTCGGAAACCTCCAAACTGATCAAGCTGGTCAGCCGTGGTGACACGACCGTGATCGATGCCTACCTCTCACCAATCCTGCGCCGCTATGTCGATCAGGTCGCCGATGCGCTTGAGGCCGGGCGTGGCGGGGCGGAACATCTGTTTTTCATGCAGAGTTCCGGCGGTCTGACCGACGCGCGGCTGTTTCAGGGGCGTGACGCGATCCTGTCAGGGCCTGCGGGCGGCGTGGTCGGCATGGTGAAAACGGCGGAGGCCGCCGGGTTCGACAAGCTCATCGGTTTCGACATGGGCGGCACATCGACCGATGTGTGCCACTACGCGGGCGAGTACGAGCGCAGTTTCGAGACGGAAGTTGCGGGCGTGCGCATGCGCGCGCCGATGATGAATATCCACACCGTCGCAGCGGGCGGTGGTTCGATCCTGACCTTCCGTGACGGGCGCTATCAGGTCGGCCCCGAAAGTGCCGGGGCAGATCCCGGACCGGCCTGTTATCGCCGCGGCGGCCCGCTGACGGTGACCGATTGCAACGTGATGCTGGGCAAGCTGAACCCGGCGCATTTCCCGGCGATCTTCGGACCCAACGCGGACCTGCCGCTCGATATCGACACGGTGCGCGCCAAGTTCGAAGCTCTCGCGCTGGACATCGCGGCGGAGACGGGCGCGCCACCGCTCAGCCCGGAAGACACGGCCGAAGGTTTCCTGAAAATCGCGGTGCAGAACATGGCCCGCGCGATCAAGAAAATCAGCGTTGAGCGGGGCTATGACGTCAGCCGCTACGCGCTTAACTGTTTTGGCGGCGCGGGCGGGCAACATGCCTGTCTCGTGGCCGATGCTTTGCGGATGAAAACGGTGTTTTTGCATCCGTTCGCCGGTGTTCTCAGCGCATTCGGCATGGGGCTCGCCGATATTCGGGCGTTGCGCGAGGCGCAGTTCGAACATCCCATCAGAGAGGTGCATCGTGCGGCCCGCAGGCTTGACGAGATGACCAATGACGCCGCCGCCGAGGTCGCAGGCCAGGGTATCGCAACAGATCAGATCACCATCGAGCGCCGCGCCTTCCTGCGTTATCCTGGTGCGCATCAAAGTCTCGCGGTGCCGTTCGGCAGCGAGGCGGACATGATCACCGCGTTCGAGGCGGCGCATGTTGCGCGATACGGCTTTGCCTCGCCCTCGACCGATCTCGTCATCGAGATGCTGGCGGTCGAGGCCATCGGTGCCGGTGATCCGCTGGATATCTCGCAGCTTGAACACGACGAGACACCACCCAAACCCAAAGCGCTCGTCGATCTGGCATCGGGGCCTGCGATGATATTAAACCTTCTACCGGCTGCTTTATGGTTATCGAGGGAAAGCTGTCATTGTGTGACCTACATATTGTTTAGCACAGGCATTTCAACTGAGCAATCTTACTACTTTACTAGAATTGTATTCAGACCTAAATTAATGACATGACATCACCTTTTCCTGGAACACTCTACTCAGTTATTGCCATATATATGGTAGAGTTTATCATATAGTGAGTCCCTGTCTTTTTGTGGGCTATGTTTCGAGAGAAAGTTCTTGTACCTTCAGGCTTCCAGATTTAAATTGTGTCACTGTTTTTATGAGGCTAAGTTTCCAAGCTCCGAGGAATCTGGGATTGGACTAGGTTGCGAGGGGGCACCATGCCGTTTTTGAGTTTGTTGTGCTTTCTTTTTAACGGCTGGATGCCATGTGTTTGGAAGTTCTGACCTAAAGAACGTTTTGACTCGCCGATATAGGTTGCTGGGCTGTCCTTACACTGTACCTTGTACACAATGTTATTTGTTTCTGCTGCTGGCAAAGGATATTTTGGTTTTGACAAAGCCTTTCATAAGGTGGACAATGTAACAAATGTGCGGTGTCTAATAGGCCGGCGACTGTGAATATTGTTTAATAACTTTTGAATGCCTTCTTCTAAGTTGCTGAGACTTTTCCTAACTTTTATCTGGCAAACTTATGGTAAAAAAATTGGCCGTCATGGCCTGTGGTCTAGTCACTTGACCCTGATTATTAAGTTGACCATATATGGTGGAAAGTTTCAAAGGGCTATAACTCTTGTGGATTTTTTTCATGAATTTTACAAATATTTTGTAGAATGATCTAAAATTAAGTTCTTAATACATTTCAAACTCATTAATGCTAATTAAAAGTTAATTGGCATTAATTAGTGGGTAATTATTGATTTTGATGATGTCATATTTCCAGTCTTAACTACGGTATTTTACAAATTTGTATCTAGAGACCATAGAGAACGGTCCCAAATATAAAAATAGGGCTAAATGGTATTTAAAACAAGTATAACCACATGTTACTGTTCAAAGAATGCATATTGTAATGCACAATGTATTCTCTTTCAAGTGTTTTAGCTGCAATCGTTGAGACTTCTCATCTTCACTATTGGTTTCGATATTTGTCACAGATACATCTGTTTCTCAGATATTTAGAATAGAAAATTATTGTATTGTTTAAACAGCTTTTGAGGTAAGTCTTGCTACTTTTAATTCATGAATAAAATGTAGCAACTTCCATTCCATTTCGATCAGACTGACATCTGGTAAACATTTTTTGACTTAACTAACTTACCTTATGATACTAATAAAAACAGATTTTACCAATAATTTTGCAATAAAAACACTTAAATTCCATGTCAAAGGTCTCGACGTATTAACAACCTTAATATCAAAGCATAGAACCACATTTTATGGAAGTTATACATGTTAAAACAGCCACAGGCCTGCTAGCTTCACAGTTCTCACAAACTTCGTATTTTTAAGGTGTCCACTTGTGGCTGTCAAAGGGTTAGGGATCAAAATCGCCCCTTATATTGTTCATATTGATGCTGCACAGTTATGGAAATTGCATTGACCAGAACTTTTATATTAAGGGGGAATATGTATTGAATTTCGGTTTTGCACCCATGTATAATTTGCATGGAGTCCATTGTGGGTCTATTTGAAAAGTACATTCTCTGGAAAGAAAAGACCATGTTAAACAACTATATATATATTGTTTTGATGGTGTCATTGCTTTGCAGCAAATGTAAGGCGGCGCGAATGGTAGGCCGTGAATTTCGTAGAGGTGCAAGCGCTAGCAGTGCTCAGATTTAGGCAGGTCAGCATTAGAGAAGTTGTGTATTTCTACATGGGTGGTAATTACGATTTTGGCCACTGGGGCAAGTCTTTGTTCTATGAATACCTCAAAGACTTTCGAACCTATTTTGGATTGCTTGCTATTATCTATCTCTATCGCTTTATTCTTTTTAGGTTGCAAGGTGAAGCCAGTATTTTGGATAAGGAAGAGTCTGCTGCCGACACTGAAAATGGTAAAGAGCAGCCGCCAGAACATCTACTTGTTAAAAAGTTGGGCAAGGAATTTCTGATAAAAGTCGAAAATATCGAGTGGTTAGAGGCCTGTGGTAACTATGTGAATCTACACCTGTCAGGAAGAGCTTATCCCTACAGAGGTACAATGAAGTCACTTCAAGACAAATTAGATGAATCTGCATTTTTGCGGGTACATCGCTCGTACATGGTGAACTTTCAACATATCAAGGCCATATCTCCGCTGGAATCAGGGGATGCCATGATAGAACTGGTACACGGTGGTGAAGTCCCGTTTAGTCGCAAGTATCGAACTGAACTAAAGGAGTTATTAGCCTAGACCTTGGCTAATTGGGACGTGTTTACCAAGAATAGAATTGCAAGCTCTGCATTGCCATTCATTTTGGGCAAAATAAAAGCCAGCTAGTCTTTGAGTGCTGAGGGAATTGAAATGCAGCTCCCTTTTCCGAGAAAATCAGCGACTCAAAGCCACACTGGCTTCGATATTGTTACTTGCGTAGTGATTGCTAAAAAGTGATTAACACTTCTTCTTAAGTCTGCTACCTGTACGCTCGTTACAAAGGTCTTTACCACCTTTCGCTTGTTTCGTTTTATTGGTTTTAGCAACTTCAGTGTTTCCACTATCAGCCGTTGTACCACATGCGGCCAATGAGGCTACGAACAATGCGATGATCAGTTTCTTTAACATAATAAACTCCATATCCAGTATTTTAAAATCGAGATCCCACACCAGCAAAACGAGTTTTGTGCCCTGATAATAAGCGTCGTCAAAACGAGTCTTGTTAGGTGAATTTTCCTTGTGCAGCGAACGAAATTTAGGATTGCCCCGAATTAAAGTCAACCGGTGAAGTGATAAACGGATGGATACATGAGGATAGCGATTGATTTGGTTACATTTCCTTATATCACAGAAATAATCTTGCGTACAATATCTACCGCGAACATCAGCTTCTTAGTTTTTTAAACAGTGCGTTCGGCCAATCCCATCCGAAACGACAAAAAAGAAAAATCAGTAACAATCCCCATAGCGCCATCATCAAACCAGTCTCACTGTAAAAATAAGCGGTATTGCCATTATCAACAGTGAGTGAATCGAAAACATGAAAGATGAAAAGGTTGCCAGTGGTATGTAACAAAACGCCTGCCCATAAACTCTCAGATTTTATTGTCAGCCAGGTATATACAAAGTTTGCGCCGACAATCGTGCAGGTAAAACAAATTATCTGGTACCACAACGGCGTATCCAGACCATAGTCGCCAGTTTCCATTATTGGATAATGCCAAGCAGCCCAAATAAACCCGATAATGAGAGAGACTTGATTAGGTGTAAATTGTTCCAAGAGCTTCGGTGTTAAAAAGCCTCGCCAACCAATTTCTTCTCCCAACGCTGAGCGGCCAGCGAAATAGGTCCCTTCCAAAATGATCAATATCATTGGGATCGCCGCCAACTTAGTCATGAAATTGTTTTCAAAGCCCGCAAAGCCCCCCAATCCAGTTCCCCAGATCACAGCGTATACCAAAGAAAGTTCGATCACCGGAAACACATAAGCAAGGATCAACCAACCAGGTTTAACCTTGGTCCAACCATATCCCTTGTAAGGTTAATGAAAAAGACACCTTTAGAATATATATCTCTCTAATCAAATAATACAGCTACAGATCTTCAAAAATACAACATTTATTTAGTATTTGATAACAGATAATAAGCTTTTAATACTGATATAATTTAATTAATCAGTTTTAACAATATAATAGCAAAAGTTAGAATTTCCATTTGGTTTCCTATCATACGTACCCTAACAGCGTCTATATGGTTTTGCAGTAAAAGGGGATTTTTTTGGAGAGGCTTGCTCAATATCTTTCTGGATGTCTTTCAAACCTAATGAAAAATACAGCTTTATAATATATACTACTCTAATCTGATAATACAGCTACAGGTCTTGAATAATATAACAAAGGTTTTGTTTGTTAAAGTAGAAAATCGGCCTTTTAACACTGATATAAATTAATTAATCAGGTTTACCATGTAGTAAGAAAAGCCCGACGTACCCTTTGTTTTATTAGGATATATACGCCAATTGCGTATCTTTTACACCTTAGGTGGGAAGGCATTTTATGGTATTGGCTATTTGATTTGTTTCTTGGTAGAACTTTTCATTCCGCAGATTTAGCTTTCTCTCTGTGTAAAGAAAGAGAAAACTTTAGAACTGATACTTCACCTGGGACCATACGCCTTAACTTAAGTAAAAATTCTTCCTTACGCAGTAACGAAAAATCCTAAAGTGTAATGCATATAGGGCCTTAAGAGTCTCCTTAGCTAAGATTTTTCTTAACTGTTCACGGAATTGCATAACCATGTTCTAATTCCGGTATGCCATAGTTGGCCAATGAAAGCCATCATTTCAACTTCTTGGAATCAAGAATTTGGGTTTCCCTTGGCAGGAAAACATGCCAGCTTTGCATGTATTCACTAAGCGCACAACACCTTGTGTATTATCTTCTGTAGCAATAATTTACGAAATACGAAAACGCGGCCTAACTGGAACTCTGAAGAAAATACAACTTTTATCTCACGTCAATATGCTTTATTTGAAATACAAATATCGGTTATTAAGTATAATAAGCCGAAGTGTACGTGTAGCATCCTTCTGGAATTGTAGCGTTACTGAGGTTCGTATGAGGAATTTCTCCCTCCATTTGTGGAACCTACTCGATAAAGAGAGTTGACTGGTACTGTATTAACCAGCTAAACCACGGGGCCTACCAGGTAATTTTCTTGTGGAATTATTTGTGAACAGTGAAATGTTGTAATTCTTTGTTTGTATAACGCATGATATCGATCAGGAGTTTTTAAGGCGGAATCTTGTCGATCGTGTTGTGGCATAGTGATCTTTTAACGCTACGAGGTTGTCTGCTTGGAATTGGGAAGTAGAACCCTTGATGGACTATAAGATCATTCTTTTAACAGTAGCCTACCAAAAGCATTTTCAGTAAGCTGTTCGCAATATTGCCTCGAGCATTTGGAAATTAGCCGTTTAGAAAAGAGTTTTTGACAGCATGCACGCGGTGATAGGAAATCTCATCAACTTGTTCGTCCATGCTGCTAAGTACAGCGTTATACGATCAACAGTCCGACAGACCATGCTCTGGTGTATGTTTGTAGTGTGTGCATGAAGGTATTGGACGATACCGGATGCCAGCCTATGCTCGAAATTAATGAGTGATTGTGTGGTTTCTTTGTTTACGATGCTAACTTTACCCGCCATACGATTTGTGATTCAAAGCGTAAAGAAGTAGATCCTATCTTATCTTATCGCCACCCTGTTTTTACCCAGATTCGACCCTAATCTAAGTAAATTTCCGAACTTTTTGTGCAACTAACCTATATTTACTGAAGTCAAGAAATTTTATATGATAGGACCTCACTCACTTGTTGCGCCGTCCCGACTATAGGTTGGAACGTGGACCGTTCGAGATCTCCACAAATGGAGCTTTAATCGCGAACACAGATCGGGTGGAGAATGCATCCACCTTAATGGCCATGCCGGCGTTGGTAAATGCGCATGATCACGGATATGGGTTGCCCACATTGGCGGTGGGCGCACCAGATGATGCGCTGGAATGCTGGATTCCCGGCCTCGCGAACCGGCCGGACAGTGACCCGGAACTAGAAGCAAGCGTTGCGTTCGGTCGCATGGCGATTTGCGGGATCGGAACAACGGTTCATTGCCACAACTCGTTGCGGCGCGATCGATTGCAAGAAGAAGCAGCGGCGGTCGCTCGCGCGGCGAAAACCGTCGGCATTAGGGTCGCATTTTCCTGTCCGATTGCCGACAGAAACCCCCATGTTTATGGCGACCAGTCGGCGTTGGCGGCATGCGGTTTCCCCGAAGAATTGTTGACTGGTTCGAGCAAGCCTTACCCAAGCGGAAACGAACAAGTGTCAAACGCGTTGGCGGTACGCGATGCGCTTGGGTCAGCCTTATTCAATGTCCAGCTTGGTCCGATCGGTCCGCAATGGTGCACCCACGAAACATTGGCGCAGATCGCAACTGTTTCGGCAGAAAACGACATGCGCGTTCACATGCACCTTCTTGAAACGGAGCGCCAACGCCAATGGCTCGATGAGACTTATGGAAATCATCCTATCCAATGGCTGGATGGGCTTGGATTGCTTTCACCGCGGCTGACAGTGGCACATGGCGTTTGGCTGCGAGCGGACGAATGTGAGTTGCTGGCCGAGCGAGGTGTCGTAATTGCGGTCAACAGTTCCTCCAACCTGCGGCTCCGTTCCGGTATCGCCTCGGTGTCCCAGTATAGGGAAGCCGGTGCTGCGTTTGCCGTTGGGCTTGATGGATCCGGCATCGATGACGACCAGGACATGCTGCGCGAGCTGCGCCTTTTCAAATACTTGCACAGCGGCATGGGACTGATCGATCGAATGCCTGTGGCCGATGTATTGAAATCGGCTTTCGAATCAGGATTTCGCACGTTCGCCGGGCAGTGCGGCTATGGATTGCTGGAACTGGGGGCCCTGGCAGATATCGTGACCCTCGATACCGAGCGGCTTACCGTGGACGCGGTCGATCCGAACGACTATCTGGCCGACCTGGTTTTTGCCCGTGCAAGTTCTAGCGATATCGTCTCGATGACCGTTGCCGGCCGTGAAGTTGTGGCCGATGGAAAACTGGTCGGGTTGGATTTTGAAAGTGCCCGAGCCGAACTTGTCGAGTCAGCGAGGGCAACAGGACGTCGGGATTCAGCGGGCAAATCGCAAATACAGGCGCGCCGCGAAGCCATCCGCCACTATTACGGCAGCGGTCATCATCTGGACTAGCTTAAGTCCGATCGATCAGTAGCGACCGGGTCAAAGCTCACTTTTTTCAATGGAGAGTGGCTGGGGGACCTGGATTCGAACCAGGGTTGACGGAGTCAGAGTCCGTAGTCCTAACGCTAGACGATCCCACAGCATTGCACCGAAATAAGATGCGCCGGCGCGAAGGGCGGTCCGTTTAGCACAGCGTATCGTGACTGTTAAGCCCGTCCTGCGTTCTAAAACCCAATCAATCACGCCGCCGTGCTTGGCGAAGCGTGGATATATCATGTAGGGTGAGTAAAACGATTAAATGAACAATGCAGGCGATGGGCAGGCGCTCAAAAGATACCGACCAGACAGGTGACCCAAGGCGGTATCGCCCCCATGGAAGGCGCCCGCCTGACAAGTCACGCAGTTGTTCTTATGCGGCGATAACCTGGATGTGATATCAGGAAATCACATTGGGCTAAATTGTTCACTATCCACAATTCGGCCTTTTGGCTACGACGGTCAAAATGAAAGGTTTTACCGTGTTTGTCTGCAATGTTCTCAGGATTCATGTCACAACGACACATATCGACTACTAGAACCCAAGGTTTGCCTTTGTATTTTTCAGTTTCTTTTGACAATGAGTCAAGGTAATCCAAGTCTATGACTGGATTCCATTTACCAATTAATTCAACGTGAATAATATTGTCGATGGTCTCAATGTTAAAATGAGCCTTTTCGGACATAGTTAAGTACTGCTGTTGTTAATCTGAACGTATTCTAACAGCATTATTCAGCCAGTATTAGTTATTGCTACTAAAGTCGCAGTATATTTTTTGATACATTGGTAAGCTATTGATATAAAATAACTAAAAGAGCACTGAAACTGATAGCTAAATGACGTAACACCCATCCAACACTCATATTCCCTTCATTGTGAACGACACCAAGTTTGAATTTGGCTTGCCATTTAGTTTTGTTTCACTGTTTCAAATTCTTGTTTCAATAACTGGAGTGGCATAGGCCCAGCGAAGAGTATTTTTTGATGAAATTCCTTAAGGTTAAAAGTATCACCGAGTGCTTCTCGTTGTTGTTTTCGAATCGCAAGAATTTCTAAAAAGCCTGTGGTATAAGCTGTCGCCTGACCTGGATTAACCACAAAACGTCCAACAAAATTACTTACTACATGCTCGGGTAATCCTGTGTTTTGCATCATAAATGTCGTAGCGTCTTCCCAAGTCCAGCCTTGCATGTTGATACCTATATCAGCGATTAGACGGGCAACCCGCAACGCTTCCCACTGTAAGCGTCCTAGATTCGCTTCTTCTTCTGAGGAATACCAGTTCAACTCAAAAGCCAAGCGCTCCATGTACAATGCCCAGCCTTCAATGTAGGCGGTGATGCGGGGTACTGTTCTTAACAGTGGAAGTGATAAAGACTGGGCTATTGATGATTGCAAATGATGTCCTGGAATACCTTCGTGATAAGCTAGACTAGGCATCAGGTAATAGGGGCGTTCGTGAGTGGTATTTGCCACAAACTGTCCTTCTTCAGAACCATCTCTTGTGGCAGGAAAGTAGCCGTCTTGATAGCTGGCTACAACCGACAACGGAGGTACAGAGTATGAATGAAAAGCCTCGCCAAGCCGAGTTTGTGCTTGTAGCACCAATGATTCGAATGTAGAGACTATATTCTCGGGTTCCACCATGTTGGTTTGCGACTCTAAATCTTGGTAAAGCTGAGTAATACTAACTTCAGTTGAATAGCCGAGTGTAGAAAATTCATCTGTTATTTGCGTTTGTAGGCGAATTAGCTCAGCTTGGCCAAGGGTCAAAAGCGCTGCAGCGTCACCAGAGGTGGTGGTGTGATGGGATAATAGTGCTTGGTAATATTCGGCCCCAGCTGGATATTGAGCCAATCCTAGCTCGGCAGTAGGCGCCAGTGGCAGTATCTGCTCCAGTGCTTGTAATAATTCTACTTGGGCAGGCCTCACATTCTGTTCAAGTGTCACAAGCACTTGCTCATTCAGTTGGGATTGCCTCTCCGAAGACAAGTTTAATAACGTAATGGCAGAATTGAAGTACTGATAAACCGGATCCTCGGTTAAGTTTAAACTAACCAAACCGCGCATTTGGCCTAGTACATGCTCAAGGACTAACCTAGGGTCAGTTACTCCGGATTCGCTTCGGTTAGTTGGAGGTCACCTAGCTCATTTGGTAGAGCGCTCGCCGCGAAAGCGTGGGTCATGGGTTCGATCCCCGGTGGTGACATATCCCCACCTCCTTATCGTGAACCCCGTAAGATTACTTACGGGTACTGAGCCTTCACGAAAGAGGAACAGCCCGGCGAGGATTAGTTAGAGTTGACCTAGGTTTCTTGGTAAATTGTGTGCCACTAACTTTCTATAGGGTAAAAATTTGCCAAATTGGAGGTCACCATCGAGTTCCCAGTACCCAAATTAGGCTAGATGGACCTGAGTCAACGCTGGAAAAAGTCCGCGGGTCAACGGTCAATTTGGGCACGCACTTGGGCAAACGTAATTTTAAAATTAAAAAAAAATAACCCGAATGCCCAACTCCGAGCCCAAAAAGAATCTTTTTCCGTCCGTCAATTTTTATACGCGTAATTTTTATACGCGAAATTTTTATACGAAAAAAAAAAAAAAATTACGTCCGCTTTTTCACACGTGTGGAAAATTTTAAGGTTATGTTCCTTTTAGCTTAGGGTTTGGTTTAACCCAAACTTGTTCTTCTCGTCTGCCATAGCCATAGCTACCGCCGGGGTGAGCCTTCGCCATCGCCATAGCCGGACCTCGAGCTTTCTTTGCCGGAGCATATCGGATGCAGTCTCCGAGCCTTAGTCGTCATCCATAGCAGCTTATCTTCCTGTAGTACCCCTTGCGTGTTTTGTCTTTCTGAGAATTCCGTTATCGTCGATCAGACATGTATATGTCATTCAACATAGTTGAACACCGCATATACAAGTCTCATTTAAACACGACTTCTTTTCTCTTTATAGACAACCAGCCGCAAGACATAGATAATCAAGCTCTGTTGCTTCCCTATCGACCTGCCCTAGCAGTCTTCTGGGGTCACCAACTGTCATCTTCGGCACTTGTGACCCGTGGCCATCGGTATTACGTAACTCACATCGTTAAATTATAACACGAACAAAACACTCTTACAGATAAGGTCTTAAGATAACATTTCAATCTTTAGTCCTGCATTTGTTTTCTTCCTGTTGTTTTTTTTCGCGATGAACTGTATTCTTTTTCTTCTGTTGTATCTCCTTTGTATTTTCTCCTATTTGGTGTGTTAGTTTTCTCCCTAGCATATCCCGTCCAGTTGATACTTTGAATCCTTTCTCCGGGTCAGTTGTTGCACTTGTACTTTGTTTTGGGGTTATTGGCATATCCACCTTTCATTGGCCTTTTTACTTCTATTTTTCTCAGCTAGCTTGACCTTTCTTGGTACGGAAAATCCTTCTTGGTAGTTCCTTACCCTGTCTAGGCAATTTTGCATGAGGGGTTAATTGGTATGTGTTGCCTCAACCACTTATCCTCATCTCATTTTGGGCTAGGTATCATTTAAGTCATCTCTTGGTGCCTTGTCCGTTAAGTTCCTAGGCATTATAGATTTGCTCTGTTGTTCTTTTTGAGTTAGCTATACCTTATTGGTTGTAGTATGGTCTGGGCCTTGTTGATTTCTCACATTTTATCTAAAAGGTTGAGTACACTTTGCCTTCATTTTTGAGGTTTCGTGTAGTTGTGTTTTCATTTTCCTTATTGTTCTTCTCGTTTTCTTTCTTTCCTATTTTGTTTCTCGTATTGAGATGACGTGCGTCGAAGTGTTATAGTACTCTGCCCCGCAGGAGTACATCCACAACTCCTTGCACAATTCTCTATAATATAATTTTGCTGGAGTCTGCTGACTCTAATAAATTTTTGCAGTTTAATAGTTTATCTTTCTCCTTGTTTTGTATAGTGGCTAGCAAAATTTCTATTCCGTCTCCTCTGTCGTTGTCTTAGCTGGAGTTTATACTCTAGCCTGTTCTATCATCTATGCTGACATTTTCACCACTTCGCCGATGCTATATATTAGTGCTGATAATTGCCGCCTTGATGATCTGTGGTGCGGTACTTCCGGTCCACGGTTTTCAATTTGAGGGTAGTGCCAGCTATGTTGATGGCGACGGCGAACGCATTGACACCAGGACGCGCGCAGCTAGCCTGACCTGGTACAACGCACCGGTCATTGCAACCGATTGGCCTCTTGCCGAGGCGGGTTTCTTGTCCAGGCGCTCCTCGTTATCCTATCGTTACGCGGACGCGGAAGTAATACAGCGGTCGCTTCAACTGTTCTCGGCTGCTGAGGTGTTTACACCCCCGCCTTCCGGCTCGCCGCTAATTTCGGTTGGCCCTGGGCTTGGGCCAATCACTGCGGACATAAGTTTGTTATCGGGCTTGCGTGACGAATCGAAACTGCACGCGGGGGCTGTTCGCTACGTACACGCGGGTAGTGGTTGGTTTGGATCCCTGCAAGCGGGAGATCTGCGCGGTGATACGGCAAGCGTTAACGTGGGGCGTATCGACGGCAGCCAGGGCCGGGTTGAAATTGGTCGATACCTTGCGAAGTCAACAGCGCTGTGGATTTATCTTCAACGGATAGAGCAGAGATCGTCTTCTGAATTCTCATTTGATTGCCCTCCAATACTCGTGTTTTGTATTGATGCCGAGACTCGCGCACGCAGCAAAACTGTGCGGCAGGTAGCCGGAGTTGGGCTTCGGCATGTTGGCCGTCTCGGTGGTGATTTTTACACCGTGGCCGGGAACTTGCACAGGGATCGTGGTCGGCTCAGCAGTTCAACACAAATTGAATTTGCCAGCATCTCGCCGCGAGTACCGGTTCTTGATCCCGTCACGTTTTCGTTTCGACAATCGATACCTGATATCTGGCAGGGCAGTGTCGACGCCACCTGGTATCCAAATATGCGCCTGGGTATTGGTGGGGGCTACAGCCTCAGCGACCAGGAAGAGATCCATAACCAGGTCTACAGGTTGTTCGGGCGCTGGTTTGTACGGCGGAACATTGAATTGCGCATAGATCTGCAGCGAGCAGACTTCGACGCTGGTGCGGCAGATCAGGATCGGGTTGGTTTGAGCGTGCTCGGACGCTTTTGAGGCGCAGCACTTTGTTGACTACATCTGGGCCGCCAACAGTTCCATAAAGGCTTGCACCGCCGGCGTCGGTTCCCGGCTCAGCGCCAGGCCGATATCTTCCGGTTGCAGTTGCAGCACATCGTCGAACACATGGAATTCTTCCCGCATGCGCCCGCTCAAAGGGCGAAACGACAGCACCGGGCTGATGGCGTCGGTGTGTTGCACAATTTCTGTCGCCAGAGGGAAGTAGTCACAAACGTAGCGCGGCGTATTCAGAGCTACTCCGGCGCGCTGCAGAGCCTGGGAAATTTCCGCAGACATGGGCAGGTTTGAAGGTGGCATGATCATGGGGTAGGTCAGCAACTCTGCGGCGCTCAGTGTGGCTGTTGTGGCAGCCGGGTGCTGCCGGCGGGCGATGAAGGAATAGTGCAACTGACCCACGCTTGACCAGGAGAGTTGCGGCCAGGCACGCAGAAAGCTGCCCAGGCTCAGTAACACATTCACCTCGCCAGACACCAGCGCCTGGGCGCCGGTTTCAAACGTCCCTTCATGTACCTCAATGGTCAGACCGGGATATTGTTGCGCAAACTGTGCTATGGGACGCACGATCAGGCTCTGCAAAGCGGCTGGGGCGATGCCGAGGCTGAATTTACCGGCTGCCAGGGAGCGATGTTCCTCCACGTTACTCATCAGATCTTCCGTGTCGGCAAGAATCTGGCGCGCGCGCAGCACAAAGCTATGGCCTGCCTCGGTGCGCTGCACGCCACGGCAAGCTTTCTTTTTATCAAGCCATTTTCTGCTTTCGAGAGGAAAGCTCTCTACGAGCAGGCAGGTGCCTGTTTCAAATTGAGAATGGACTAAAATCTATAAGTGCTATATATGGCAGTTACCCGGCCTCACAGCCAATATATCTTCTTTTAGTTATAAGCAGAAAAAATTAAAGAAATTAAAAAGTGGGGACCGAAAGTGCTGCTATCTATTGCTTTTACCCATTTATGTTCGTGATTTCAGCTGATTTTATCATTCGGTTTTTCGCACTTGGGATTAAGGTAGGGAAATGGTATCAGATGTTCCTCTTTAACTTTAAAAGTTCTCTCATTGCTAACGATTAATAATTAACGATTAACAACTTCAGCGTTTAATTGAAGCGAGGAAGCAAAACCAAAGTGTTGCTTAGGCATCACTTTACTTGGCGAAGCCGAGCAAAGGTTGCCTCAACACCTCTCGTTGCCCGTGCAACATAGATCTTATTTACTATCTATTTTCAAACATATTTGTAATAAAGTTGTAGTTTATATCCATTGGTTTTGTTTCCTTGCAGAGTCGATTATATTAGTTCTTAGGCGACAATTTCAAAAATTGCATGATTTTAGATGAAATATCTAAACTGAATAATTGAGTCTGGTATTATTGATGAAAATGAGGTAATATTCAAAGAAATTCACAATTTCATAAAGACTTAGAAAAAAATCTTTGAAAACCATGGTTGTTTACGGTATCAGAGAACCCACTTGTCGAGGTTTTCACTCATATTTACTAAAATGTAGAATTTTGTTCCATTTTTCGACTAAAATAAAGTGTTTAAGTCTCACATCTTTTCAGTTATGACGACTTGCTCCAATGAAAAAATTTAAGCTGGTAAGAATGACAAAAGTGAGGTAATACCCTAAATAGCTTCACAGTTTTGAGAAAAATCCTGTTTTGAGAAAAAAAAGCTTTATTGTGCAAGGTTATCATAATAGTAGATCTATCATACCTGAATAAAGCCCGGGGTAAGAAGTAAAACATCCTCAATTATTGTTAGGTGGGTCTTTTGAACCGCAAATTACAACTTGGGGTGGAGTAGAGGGTATGGTGAATCAAATGAAGCTATATATCTAGATCTTCAAATTGATGTATGCATAAAATCTCAAGAATTACATGCAGAAGAGATACTTGCAATTTTGAAGGATAGTAATCCCATCGACAAGGTAAAGGTCCCATAAGTTGTATCCTGTATCAAAGGTAAACCTCATTTGGTTGTGTTTCTCAATAGAGGGCAATCTCAAAAATGATATACAGAAGCAATACTTGCAATTTTGAAGGATAGTAATCTCATCGACAAGGTAAAGGTCCCATAAATCTTGTCCTGTATCAAAGGTAAACTTATGTCGGTTGTATTTTTCAATATAGGGCAATCTAAAGAATCATATGCAGAAGCGATACTTTCAATTCTGAAGGATAGTAATCTGATCAACAAGATAAAGTTCTCATAAATTGTGTCCAGTATCAAAGGTAAACTTCGGTCAGTTGTAATTTTCAATACAGGGCAATATCAAAAATCACAAGCAGAAGCGATACTTGCAATTCTGAAGGATAATAAACTCATCAACAAGGTAAAGGTCCCATACATTTTGTCTTGTATCAAAGGTAAACTTTGGTCGGTTGTATTTTTCAATATGGGGCAATCTCAAGAATCGCATGCAGAAGTGATACTTGCAATTTTAAAGGATAGCAATCTCATCGACAAGGTAAAGGTCCCATAAATTGTGTCCTGTATCAAATGTAACCTTCGGTCGTTGGTATTTTTCAATATGGGGCAATCTCAAGAATCACAAAGGGCCATCTATTTCTCCAACTGCTCATTTCCTTGCTATCTACTTCGCTTTTTAACGCGGTGAGATGGGTCACATGGGTGGATCTGATGGGATTAGATTTTGTCGTCGCCGATGAGCAGATTTTTGGAATGAACGGTGCGACTTACGCTCTAAATGTCGTGACAGTAGTCGTGGTGGTTTTGGTTGGGAGATTCCTTTTAGCGATTGGTTCGTCGGAAGAGTCAATCGATACGTAACGATTTTGGCAAGACATTGGCATGTTTGGGTAGCTTCGGTCTAGCTAACTCCGACTGTATTTTTCTTCGGCCGACCCGTTTTCTCCTCTGGTGCGCGCAGATCAGCCTTGGCCATCCAAGAATGCACGCTGGCACAACTGTACGCAGCAGTGTTCCCAAACCTCTGAATAGCTTTGTGCCTCACCAATGATTTTATGGTTAAGCTCCCGTTCTGGGGAATTAGGTGTTACTCAGCGCACTACCGCGCATTGCATCAGCCGCCTCGTAAAACTCGTCAAAAGCCGAAGCCGTGTCGAAGGAACGTTTGGGCACGATGTGATACATAAAAAATGAGATGCGAACAGACATGTAGCTTCGTGACTTATGGATATCGCGAACGTCCTTCCAGAGCGTAAAAGTATCACCACTCTTGGAATGTTCCCTAAAGCCATCTTCAATAATTGAGTAGTGGGAAGTACCAAGAAATTTGCTAGGAAGGACCAGCGCGTTCACCGCACATACAAAAAGAAAAGTTCCCCAAACAAACAATGGGATGACAGCAATCGAGAGTGTGTCCGAGAGATCTTGAAAGCGGGCATACGAGATGATTGCCAGGACAAAGAAAGCAACTGTAATGATGTGCAGCACGGAGCTCTTAAGTAGTAGTTCCAACTGAAAGAGTGCGATATCCCAACGTTCAATTTTTGAAGTGACTTCCATATACGACCTGAGTTGTGTTTGACGCGGCGGGCGTTGTGCGTCTTATCTTAATCAAGAAGATCTAGATCTTCTTTGGCCTCCCAGGATTTTTGCTCCTTCGGGCGTGTGTCAGCTTCAGCCAGCCATGGATCGTACTTCGAGTTCTTAAAACTCCATCAAAGTTGAAATGTACGGAATCATTATCCTGATGTCGGGAGGTTAAGTCTCCCCCTGGCTACCAGTTAACCCAGGGTCCTTTCCAGACATATACGCTCGGCAACCCTCTAGATGATGCACAGACGACGGCATTGAGGCGCTCCAAAACTCGGTGCACCTTATTCCGCATCTCGTTGCAGGCCCGGCAGTTGAACTTGCACTTGCTTGAACTGAGGGCGCCACCGCTCGACGGCTTTGGTTGCAGCTTTGCTTGAAAGCCCTAAAAGACGCAGTACATGTTCACAGGTCAATTCGGTGTTGCGTTCTGAGTAGCCCGACTGCATCTGATTACGTATGGAAGACATCATCAGTGAAGCGACCTGCTCGATGAGAAAATCGTTCAGATTTGCGGTGAATACTTTTTGCTCGATTCCCGCCTCAATCTGCTCGCTCAGTGGCTGTGTTACCTGCTCGCGGATTTCTCGTAAATAGTGAAAACTATCAACAACAATCGCAGCCCAGTTTTCGTGCGTAAGCAGAATTTTTAAGACGCACGAACACAGCGCTGTAACACGAACGACCGGATCCTCGATTCCTTCAATTTCCCGTGCGACTGCGCGGCTCAGTTCAAGAATGATTGCAGCTCCAGTAGCGGCTGTCAGTTCGTCTTTGTCTTTAAAGTGGTTGTAGAACGTTGCTCCGGTGATACCGGCTTGTTCGGCGATGTTTGAAATCCGCGCGCTGGGAATACCTTCTGCCTTGATCCAGTTCAAATTCGGCGACGAAACTGAATACGCGTCCCTGGCTGTACAGCAAAGTAGATGATTTTGGATTGATATCGAGACCCTTCCGGTAAGCTGCAATGGCCCGAGAGGCAAATGCCAAGGGGTTTTGACCCGATTCCAGTTCAAGCAACCCAAGTCGGTAATAAATATTTCCGGCATTATTGAACGCCCCAATTTTTTGAGCATCAAAACTCGTGGCTTTTTCGAAATATTCAACGGCTTGTTTGTAGAGTGTGCGAGGATCGCGGCCTTGGCTGATTTCGAATTCCGCGTGCTTTTTGACGCACAACCCCATCCAATTGTAGGCACGATAACTTTCTTGGATTTTGACGACCTGATCATAGGCTTCTAAGCCGTTTTTCAGACTTTGCCTGGGATCGAGCCCTTCTCGCATTTCATAAGTGGCCCGCCCCAAATAGGCGGAACCGATTCGCATGAGTGCTTCTTTGCTATTGGGTTCCAGGGAAAGACCGCGCTGAGCGGCAAGCACTGCCAGTTCCAGGTTCTGGATGGGATCGAGTCCTTTGATTTGCTGATATTCGGCCATCCGGCGGTAAATTCCCGATTGGATGTGGTAGGCAGCCGCATATTCGGGATTGGCTTTCTGGGCGAGGTCGCAAGCGGCCAAGCCTTTTTCGAACAACTTGGGCAGGTCCTTTTGACGACCATAAATTTCCAAAGTCATTCTCGAAAGCCATAAACTGGCACGTGCCCCATAAAGTGCAGGGTCGCTTTGTCCAACCTGAGCTGAGCGCAGGAAGGCATCCTCTGCCAAATCAAAATCTTTAGCAGCCTGATCATAAGCGCCACGGTTGTATTTATCTTCACCCATGGCTTGGTAGATTTCACCTTCGAGCTTGT
>JAAAKM020073195.1:21144776-21177461 GCA_010016025.2 Alatinidae sp. Z8VKAUB7J3
TTAGGATAAATTGGCTTGATGGAAATTTTGATAACCTACTTCTTGGAATTCTTGCATCAAAAACTCCGGGAACGATCGTTATGGTGGAAGATTTTGTGCTGAAGGTCATGGAGGAGGGGCTCAAACCCCACAAATATAAGTATATAGTGTCTGATCTCAATTTTAAAGTGTTTTTAATTAGATGTATGTAATCACGACTTTGTGTTTAGCCCTTGGGTTTTACAAAGAAAATCGTATATTGTTATTATAGGAAAACATGAAACTACCTTAACTGAGCAGTTAACTGAGTTTAATTGCTGAAATTATACATTGGTAAGTCTGATAACAAAAATATTTACCCCGAGGGTCAAGTATTTACTGTCATTGGTCCTTGGTACTAATCATTCCTCCATATATGTGCCTGGATATGAATCTAACTTAATTAGACGCCTGACCTTTCAAGGGATAGAAACTATGGAAATAGTCTAGGTACACAGAAAATGCAAAATCTTGGAATCTCGGTGGATAGCACATGTCTGCTGGCCCTTCCTACATGCGTCTGTGTTCGACTTCTATAATAGGTTTATTAGTCATCTGTATGTTCATTAACCATCTCCACCATCAAAGAAAGAACTGATGATCTATGGGATCTAAAAATAAATCTCTACAAGTCAAGAAATTGTGTCTACTGTTTGTAGGAAATAAAACTTTTGGGAGACGGTAAACAAAAGACAGAGTGCAAACTGACAGATATAGAACTGATAGGGGCTACAAGATAGATTTTACAGGCAGTTTGATGAAGAAGCAAATGGAACTAAGTGCTGCAGGAAGGTTAATGTAGGAAGAAACGCAAGAATACGAAAGAGAATTACAAAAAAAACCAAAGTAGCAAGAAAAAAAAGGTTTTTCATCGTGGTTAACATCACGATTTGTTATTATACCATGTTCATTCCACGTTAAACCCGGAATTTGGCGAATTCTCTCTGACGATACCCCCGTCTACGTTTTCATGCGCCATTTTGTTTGCCCAAACTAGATACGTTTAGGCATTTAGTATGTTAATCTACATGAAATTGCAGTTTTAACGGTACTAAACATGCTAACATTTGAATATATCTCTAGTTGAGCCTGAAACGTGATAAGTTCTCTAAGACGATACCCCCGTCTACATTTTTATGCGCCATTTTGTTTGCCCAAACCAGATACATTTAGGCATTTAGTACGTTAATTTACATGAAATTGCGGTTCTAACGGTACTAAATATGTTAACATCAGAATTTATTCCCAGTTGACCCCCAAATCAGGCTTATTCTCCCTGACTATTATTATCCCAGCCAAAAACGTTGATAGAGATTTCAGCGTTCAGTCTTTCAAATTGAAGGATATCTTTGACGATGATTTAAGTCCTGTGACATCAAGTACTGGTTCGTAAAGGCGATATTGCTTTGATCTTGAGTAGGGTGAAGGGCGGCCAACACACACACACCATAGGAAACATTTATTGTTATAGTTTACTATACTGAGAAGAACTTTCTTGTATACCAACTGTTCAGAGAAAAGGATGTAAGGAGATCCAGAGAGCCGAGATACTTTTACAATGTCCTTCTAGTTTGAGGATTTTATTGAAAGACCGTCCTGAACCATTATGAAGAAAGCCTCCCAAAGTAGATGTTAATTGTTGATGAGCATTTAACAGATCTCGTTTCAACGTATCACGAGTGTAGGTAGCATAGGAAGTGGACCGAAAAACAGCGGGATGATCAGTAAGGGTCCCTAAATCCTTACCTAGATAAATCATTACCTCGATTGATATATATACCATTTGATCTCCTCGGGAGAGTGGATGTGCTCGGTTAGCAAAGGTAAAAGTTGTTTGATAGCATTGTGTGAAAGTTGTAGCGGCTGACGAGTTTCTAGAAAAATATACTGCTGTCCAGTCACTATTCGTTCCAAGGCATCTTCCAATTGATATGGGACAGGATTTTCTTCATTTAGCCCTGATCCAATCATTACTTGCGATGATATTGGTAGTATATCCATCTCCTCCCTTTTTACTACAGTGTTGATAAAATCACTAATATACGCTTGTATTTCTTAATCTTCCCGTCCATCGCATCGAAGAGGCCCGAGATCATCCTGCGAGTTCATCTTCCTACGTGCATGGTTTCTGGTTGAGTAGGGGGTCCTTGTAGATGAAAGTCGAGGCTTCCCACCTTCGATGTAAAGCTTCATGTCGGTGACGATGATGTGTTTTATGACGACGTAAGTTAAAGATACGCGAAAATGTTATGCCACATATGTTGCTGATATGTTGAGCCATTTCGTTTCTTTTGGTGTAGGAGGACAAGGAAATGTATTTACCACATAGAGCTTCTATGTAGATTCCAAGGATAAAAGAGATCCTTAATGCTGCTTCAGAGATATTTGTTGTGTCCAGATATGGTTTAAAGGAAGTCATCGATCACCACTGAAAACTTTTGATTGGTTCAAAAGGATGAGGGCTACTACTTTATCTCACTTTTGATTGGCTTGAGAGGACGATGTACACATCCATAAAAAGAGGGGAGCAATGTAAGTGACTGCAATAAGCGCACAAGGGTAATATGAAAAAACATGGCTCTTCAAACCAACTATTTATTGAGGGACGACTTTGTTAACCTACTTTTGTATTACCTCTGGTACGAAGCTGAAACACACCTTCGTTTAACTGATTTGGAAAGGCATCGCGAGATACTTATCAAACAATTACTGTTGATGAGCGAAGCAAAGGAGGTTCGAAAAAGTGTGAAGACATTGATTCTTGACTTCACTTTATGTCCAGGTCTGTTACA
This sequence comes from Alatinidae sp. Z8VKAUB7J3, assembly GCA_010016025.2. Taxonomy (NCBI): domain Eukaryota; kingdom Metazoa; phylum Cnidaria; class Cubozoa; order Carybdeida; family Alatinidae; species Alatinidae sp. Z8VKAUB7J3. Next base: position 21,147,587 of record JAAAKM020073195.1, read on the forward strand.
TATTTGGTCATTTTCCAACCCCCCGTTTATTAAGTTTTTGGGATTTTTCCAACCCCCCTTCTATTAGGCACCCAAGAGTAAATACTACTATGTTTTTGAAAATAATTATTCATCAGGAAATTTGGTGACAAAAAGGGGTTTAAAAAGAGTCTCCCACCCTTAGTATACTTTGAACCTCCCTAGTACCCCTTGTCTGAAATTTATCCTGCTAAAAACCTCACATACCCCCCTAAGGGATCTCTAGACCCCCACTGAGAAACACTGATCCATAGCTGCTACTCCTTAGTAAGATGTGTTCCCCTCCCGAAGGGGTTAACATGTGTGGTAACAAGCAAACAGGGTATAATTAAGCTCTCAAAAATGTGAACAGATCCTTGACACCCTAGATTGTTTCCTAGAAACGAAGTTACTCTCTACTCTTATATTGGGTGAAATGAAACAATCAGCTACCCCTGATTATGCACATGTTAGGAGGGGTACTGTTGATATTTTGAATTCACTCCATATGGAGAGTTGGATGCTACTTTAATGTTGGGAATAACAAGACTTAATACATTTAACAGGGTTGTTTTGTAAGGGTAGTGCACAACAGGAGGCAAAAAGGTGAAATGAATCATTCAAGATGCTTTAAACGTCACTTGAATATTCCCATTTCACACTAGCTGTTTGGTCCAACATTGATTCTCATGTTCTCTTGATTATGGGGCAGCTGTAATGTGCTGTTAATCCTGCTTCTTGGTAAAACCAGCATATACACTAGAGACATTAAAATATCTAAAAGTATCACAATGAGAACCTTTCATCCTTTCCCTAGCCCAGTGTTATTGATCCAGCCCCACGGTATTACTGTAAATATGTTATGGCATCCAGTCATCCTTGCATGTCCGTTGAGGTATTTTGTCCCATTTTTGTGTCAACCAGACAGCTTGATCTACACTGTGCATGTTGTGTATTTACAGACAAGTTTAGTGTTAAACATAAACTGATATATTGATGTAAAAGTCTCTAATCATGTTCTATTCACAATGCTAACTTACTCCACAATTCTGAATGCCTGATCAGTAAGCTCTTGTTTTTCATGTACCAGTCACGGACCTTAAAAAGGGGGAGATGCATTGCTGCATGGCAGCTGAGCCACACTGCTCTGTTATGGAAAGTGTACAGAATTACATGGTCACTATTGTCGTACAGTACAACCTGGTTGCATTTTCTTGATATTTGATATTTTTATATGTGGTAAAGGCTCAAAGATGAAACACAGAAAGCCATGATAATTGATTAATATACTCATTCCCACTGGGAGGGGGAAAAGCTCCGAGGATTGGCTTGAAAATTTTAAAATTCAATCATGGGACTTGATGGTTTAGTTGTTAAGGTTTGTATTTTCTAGTCATGGGGTCATGGTTTCAAATCCCTTCAGCTCCCTACTTAAAATATGCAATATACATATAAATATCAATAAACATTAAAACTCAAATTGGACACTCTGCCTGCATTCTATTCCTTCTTCTGGCATGTACACATATATGGCATATATGGCATGTATGAAATTAAATTAAAAATTTGCAATCTAGAGTTCTTGATGGATCCCAGTGTGTATAACCTGTTTATTGTAATTGTATAACTTAAAGAAATTAATAAGGGCAGTTTTACCTTTACAAAACCTCATTACTTGTAAATGAAAATTGTAATAATCCTTCTTTATTCAGGTTTCCTGTTAACAATCCTGATCTCTTACATAAATGGACAACAGCAGTTCGACGAGCACTTGAGTTTTTCAGGAGCTCAAAAGCGGAAATTGGCAGCCTTGAAAAAGGAGAAAGAGGCAGAAAATCAGTCTTCTCCGAGTAGATGGATTTAGAAATAGAAACCGTTACCATGTGAACTGGCTGAGCGAGTAAGTGCAAGTTTGTTTTTCTGTTCTTTTGGGTTTCAATTTTCTGTGCAACTCACAGTTTTGCGGCTTAAAAGAGCTGAATTTGGGCGGAAAAGGATTTTCTGTGTTTTATGGCATTTGGTATCTACCAAATGACATATAGCGATTGCAAATTCTGTCGGCCTGTCGGTCTGTCCCGGTTTTGCTACCTTAGGTACTTCCAGGTCAGCTAGGACGATGAAATTTGGCAGGTGTATTAGGAACCAGAACATATTAGGTTAGAAATTGTCTTTTCATCGATTTCACAATCTGGGATGGGGAGTGGGGGGATTGTAAAATCGGAAAAATTTGAAAAAATTAGGCATTTTTAACTTACGAATGGGTGATCGGATATTAATGAAATTTGATTACTGGAAGGATATCGTGTCTCAGAGCTCTTATTTTAAATCCCGACCGGATCCGGTGACATTGCAGGGAGTTGGGGGTGGGGGGAGCAAAAATCTTCGAAAATGCTTAGAGTTCAGGGATCGGGATGAAACTTGGATGGAAAAATAATCATAAGTCTAGATACACGATTGACATAACCGGAACGGATCCGCTCTCTTTGGGGGGCCTCTTTTCCAAATTATTTGGAAGGGAGCACAAGATGAATTAAGATAATTTTCAATATTTTTAACCAGCAGGACCCAGATATTAAGTTCACCATTGAACTTGAAAATAACCGCAATTTACCCTTCTTAGATGTCCTCATTACAAAACGAGAAACCAGGTTGGACTTTAGCGTGTATAGAAAGCCAACTCATAGTGATAAATATCTGAGATAAGACTCTTACAACAACCCTATAGTCGAAAATTCTGTAGTCTATTCATTGGTTGATAGAGCATTTCTGGTATACTCCTCTGATTTTGAGCTGAAGGCTGAACTTGATTATATAAGAGATGTTCTGATAAGTAACGTACCCCCAAAAAGTCACTGACAAGGTTATTTCCAGGAGAAAGATGAGCGGAATTACCAAGAATTTTGCTACTAAGATTGAAGATGATAAATCCTTTTTGTCATTGCCTTATATCAAGGGCATTAATGACATTTTAAGTTCCAAACTCACTAAGCTTGGCCTTAAGGTGTTTTTACCCTCAGGAAGGACTATTTCCTCCTTCTTGAACAAAGGCAAGGATAAGATTATTTCAGATCCACCAGGGGTTAACGAGATTCCTTGCAGCTGTGGTGATACCTATATAGGTCGTACCATGAGACCTCTACATCACCGATTAAAAGAACATGCTGATTCCATTGATGCTTGCTTTAAAATGACAAAGCTAAAGGAGGAAGATAATTTCTCTGCATTGGCCCATCATATCTTTGAAGACCTTCCCACTCCATTAAGTTTGACCAAGCCCAACTTATTGCTATTGTCCCACAACTCTTAAAATAGAAAATCAGAGAAGCTTTGGAAATTGCTAAATATAAACCAGCCATCAATAAGGACAATGGTGAGTTTCATATTAGCGAAATTTGGGAACCCATCACCCATAAATTGAAAACTCACAAGAAAACCCACCACTTTCCTAAAAGCCCAACCTCTTTAAGATCCACTAGGACAGCAGCCATCAATGCCTTTATCAAAATTCAGGCCATGGCACAACAATAATTCCAGGTTCAGCTCATCATTAGTGTTGTTCAGTGTTTTTAGTTTTATTTATTTAGTTTGTTTACTTCGGCGGCGCCGAGCCGACCGAGACCGCCGCGGCGGGCGACGATGCGGGTCGACAGCTCCAGCAGGATCTGCCAGTCGTGGCGCGCGTCGGCCGCCGGCGGCACGACCGCCGCACCGTACTTCGCGGTGTTGCGCACGCCCAGGGTGTGGAAGACGAGCGGGTAGCTGTCGTGCTCCAGGCCGAACGTCGGCGGCAGGATCAGGTCGGCGTGGCGGGTGGTCTCGTTGCGGTAGACGTCGATCGCCACCATGAAATCCAACCCGGCGAAGCCGCGCTCGAGCCGCGGCCCGTTCGGCAGCGACAGTGCCGGGTTGCCGGCGTGGGTCACGAGCGCCCGGATCTGCCCCGACCCCGGAGTCTCCATCTCCTCGGCGAAGGCGGCCACCGGCAGCTCGCCATTGAACTCCGGCAGGCCCGACACCCGGCTCGACCAGCGGGCGAACTGGCCCGACTGTCCGGTGGCGGCGGCGACGGTCGGCAGATCGGCCGCGGGCGTGGTGAACATCGCCCCACCCGGTCGGTCCAGGTTGCCGGTGACGACGTTGAGCGCGTCGATCATCCACGTACACAGCGTGCCGAAGCGCTGCGTGCTGATCCCCATGCGGCCGTAGCAGACGGCGGACGGGGCCTCGGCGATCGCATCGGCGAGCCGGCGGATCTCGGCCGCCTCCATGCCGACCCGCGGTGCGACCCGCTCGGGCGTGAACGGCTGCACCCGGGTGCGCAGCTCGTCGACGCCCTCGACGTAGGCGGCCGGAGCGGGCCGATCGTCCCGTTCGAGCACGCAGCGCAGCAGCGCCGCCAGCAGGTAGGCGTCGGTACCGGGGCGTACGAAGTGGTGCTCGTCGGCGATGGCAGCCGTTTCGTTGCGACGCGGATCGACGACGATCAGCCGCCCCCCCCGCTGCCGGATCGCCTGCAGCCGGTTGCGCACGTCCGGCACCGTCATGACGCTGCCGTTGGACACCAGCGGATTGGCCCCGAAGATCACCATCAGCGAGGTGCGCTCGACGTCGGGCACCGGCAGCAGCCCGACCGAGCCGTAGAGCTGGTACGAGGTGAGCAACCGCGGCAGTGCGTCGACCGAGCTGGAGCTGAAGACGTTGCGCGATCCGAGCACCCGCAGCAGCAGCGGCACGTACAGCACCGCGCCGTAGCTGTGGATGGTCGGGTTGCCGTAGTAGGCGGCCACCGCCGAGCGCCCCGAGCGCTCCTGGATCTCGACCAGTCGATCGGCCGCCAGGTCGAGCGCCTCGTCCCAGCCGATCTCCTCCCAGGTGTCGCCCCGCCGCCGGACCGGCCGGCGCAGCCGATCGGGGTCGTTCTGGAGGTCGGCGAGCGCGGCACCCTTCGGGCAGATGTGCCCGCGGCTGAACGGGTCGTCGCGGTCGCCCTTCACCGAGACCACCCGGTCGCCGTCGACCTCGACGGCGATGCCGCAGATCGCCTCACACAGGTGGCAGGTTCCGAAGCGGGTCTGGCTCATGGCTCCTCCAGGCGGGTCGATTCGGCCATCGGCGGTCATGCTACGCTGAAATTGGTACGGTCACAAGATCCAATTTTGCGGAGACTGGCCATGCCACTACATCGAGTCCCCCAGCACTGGCTCACCCTCGAGGGCGCCGGCCCCCTCCACGTCCGGATCTACCGGAGGCTGCGCGCGGCCATCCTCGACGGCCAGCTCCCGCCCGGCGACCGGCTGCCGTCGACGCGAGCGCTCGCCGCCGAGCTCGGAGTGGCGCGGGTGACCGTCCAGGAGGCCTACGACCAGCTCCGCGCCGAAGGCTACCTGCGCACCCGAGTGGGCTCCGGCAGCTATGTCGCCCTATCTATCTATCTATCTATCTATCTATCTATCTATCTATCTATCTATCTATCTATCTATCTATCTATCTTTCTATTTATCTATCTATCTATCTATCTATCTATCTATCTATCTATCTATCTATTCTAATCAATCTATCTATTCATTTATCTACTGTATCTATCTTTTATATATGTATATAAAAGGCCTTGCATACAGTGGCAGAGGGGGGGGGGGGCTATGGAGCCATCCGTTCCCAGTGGCCTTGACCCACTAAGGAACGCCCAAATTGTGAACACATGCGGATTCTTGTGATATCAGCTTCCACTGTTCCTTTAACCGAGTTGCAAGAATGAACATTTAGATGCAGATGCTTATTAATCTGACGCGGGTATGGACCTGACGAATGACCTTTTTGAGCTTACGTGGCCCACTCTTCATAAAGTCTCGCATACACCACTTCTAGCCGATTCAAATTAACTATAAACGTAACTGGCAAACCGCTCGTCCCTCTTGCTAATTCCCAACCGGTTATATTCCAAGATGTTTTTGTATAGATCTTGCATTTAAAAAATCGTTCTGCACATGTCTATTTCCCCTTTGCAATTATGTGGTATTCGGATTTTAACGATTAAACGAATTTACGCACAAATGGCAATGGGAGACCTCCAAACAATTTCCGCTCATGCCCAAATCAGTTAGTACTGGCTATTTTTATTATCAAAGTCTGTCCTTTACAGAGTCGAGGGTAGAGCAGCTGTCGTAGAAATCTCTCCTCTGTCGTCTTGTTGAAATTGCCTGGTTACGGTACCCTGTAGTCCTTAAAGCAGAACCATATGCTCGAAGACATTTTTTCTCCCCCTTTCGTTTTATTGTAATATTGAATAAAGAAATAGCTGCATTGGATGTTGCAGCAAGTTCATCCTCCTTGCACAAATACCGTCATTTTTCAATACATAACGCATTCAGTCTTCCATCTTTTCAAATTAGCAACAAGGTTGTTGTCCATAAGCCATTTGACAATTCGAGCAATATCAAGTTTCACCCGAGCTTCATTTTTTTCAACGTCGTAATCTGCGTAATAGATAACTGCATCATCCACATATGATTTTACACTTCTTAAGTGGAAAAACGATGTCGTTAATAAATAGCAGTGGTCCTAAAATGGACCCTTGAGGGACTCCACAGGATACGTATTGTATGCTTTACTCCATCGAGTTGAAAAAATTGTATTGTCTCAAGGCATCTTCATTCCTTGCCATCAATCTACATGTAAATGTTTTATTTATATCGCCCTGGATTTATCACATAGATGGGTAACTTAGAACTCCATCATACTTGCTTCAGATCTACGAATACAGAATTGCCCTTTGTCCATGCCATGTACAACGTCATGCGGAGTAGATGCTTTCTTTTGAGATAAGTTTGTGTTATTCTACAAAAAATTAGATTTGGTCATTAACTACTCGTTCAAAAACTTTGGATAGTACAGGCAAAACAGAATATTGGTTTTCAATTTATCATTTGTGTTTTTCCCTCTGATTTGCAAAGGATCATCTTAGCCAACTTTACACTGAATGGACACATTTACTGTTTTAAACAACGATTACTTGATGTTGATTGTGGGGCAAAAATCTCATCAGTACCTTCAATAATGAGCTAGGTCGGTATTTCGTCATATCCTGGCGCTTTTTTCACTTTCAAGACCTGAAGATGTGGTATATTTCTTTACGGCTACTGTCTTTGATTTTATAAATGCATCTTTGTTGGTTTATTGCTGTAGCGATGCCACTGTGGTCATGGCATTCCATACGGGGTTTCCTAGGCAAGATAATTAAATTTAGTCATTTGCATTTGTTTACATCCTTGCCGAGTTAGCCTCGTTTTCGGTTATGATGATGCAATCTAATTAAGAAGGGTCCATGGAGTATGATAACGGAACAATACGTGCACCTACAGTACTTCTCGCTTCTCGGCCTTTTGGCAAGGAATGGATGTAGTATCTGTTCTTATTGATGGCAGATGCTCTCCACAACCCTCGACAGGTGTTCCTACTAGGCGGTTGAGTCTTCTTCATGGCTTTCTTCTCTGCTCGGTAGCAAACGTGAGGGGCGCCCATAGACGCCCAAGCTGACTGTTATTCATTAGTTAGCCTGTTTTGTGGTTTTTCTGTTTATTTACGGTAGTTTCAATGTGGGGCCCACTACTCATCAGGGCTCTTTGATTGAGAGACTGCACCTACACAGCACATTGGCAATTACTGATGACTCTGTTATAGTTGCGTAGTTCAACATTTGGCTTACAATTATATATTATTGAAATAAAAATACTAGGACTAGAGTATTCTACTTGACTTCATATCTTAACCCCCCTGCTTTAGTGCGTCGTACGCCAACGGCTAAATATACCCCTGGTTAAGTATTGAGAGAGTTCGTCATATATCTGAAGAGTTAAGGGTAGTGTAGATAAAATTTGCAACGTTTCTTAGAAATTTGGTCATGTCCTAATAAAATGTTGTAGTCTTGACATTTTTACTCATAAACATGTCCTTTAAGGACCTTGCAAGAGCGTACTCTCTCTGTTAGTAAGTTACATTTCATCCTAAGGGCTTGCAGGGACCTACTCTTGGGTGCCTAATAGACGCCCCCCCCGCTAATTAAGTTTTCAAAAATTTCCCACCTAGGGCATTCTTATTCCAGCCTATTAATTTTACGTAATCTCCCATCCACGGCAACTTTTTGAGGATGTACGTTGGCGGGCAAGTAGAAAATGTTTTTATTAAAATATGAAAATCACACATTAAAAAGATGAAGGTGACCTTCTACGAGGCTCGAAGAAGTGCGAAGACGCACAATACAGATGTTAGCAATAATACTATCTTCGAGCAGGAGGATGGGGGGAGGGGGGACTTTTTTATAATCCTGGAAGGCATGTAGGAAACTGCCATGACTTTGAATAGCTGACTATTGTTTGTCTGACTATTTCCTTACGTTTAGGAACCTGCAGTTGATTCTAAACCGTGATCATTGACTTCATTTTTTATACGTTTTGGATATTTTCCAACCCTCCGTCTATTCCAACCCCCCCGTTTATTAAAGTTTTGGAATTTTTCTAACCCCCCTTCTATTAGGCAACAAAGAGTACGTAAAAACGACAGTTTTTGGCTCGGCTGGTTTTACTTTGACTACACACAACTATAAGAAAATAGGTCGACCATGGAAGTGGTACTAGCTTTCAAGTTTCCTATTTGTTTAACAAGATCAAACCACATTTATTACGTTGAAAACACTAATAAAACTAAAGGATGGTTTTACTGTGACGCAGCACAGCAGAAAACATTGCTGCAGAGAGCTGCTGTGAAAGTCTAAAGAATGCTCTGCAGCATGTTGTCTCCGGCTACTGTATGGAACATTCCTTTGCTTCGCACAAGATGTTGCCTACTCATGCAGTACAAATGTTCATGTCACTTGATTGTGCAAATTTTTATCGATTAGCTTGTGACTCCTTTGATCAAAAGTATGTCAGATAGAGACCTACATGAGCTATCTTTCATACAATAACGATCAGGTCTACAAGAAGAAAAAGGAAATGGTGTATACCAGGGGCGTATATTCTGGGTGTGCTAGGTGTGCACCGCACACTCTACAAAATTCAGGCATATTCCAAGATTTAATTGCATGTCGTGTATGCAAACTATGTCAAATATGCCTTATTAGCCTATTTTATACGATTTGTGCACCATGGAATGTACGCATCTAGTGAATGCGAAGTATGTCAAATATGCCTTATTAGCCTATTTTGTACGCTTTGAACACCATGGAATCTACGCATCTAGTGTATGCAAACTATGACAAATATGCCTTATCAGCCTATTTTAAACGCTTTGTGCACCATAGAATGTACGCATCTAGTGTATGAAAACTATGTCAAATATGCCTCATTAGCCTATTTTGAACGCTTTGTAAACCATGTGATGTATGCATGTCTTGTATGCAAAGTATGTCAAATATGCCTTATTAGCCTTTTTAGTACGCTTTGTGCGCCATGGAATGTACGCATCTAGTTTATCAAAACTATGTAAAATATGCGTCATTAGCCTATTTTGAACGCTTGTGCACAATGGAATGTACGCATCTCGTGTATGCAAACTATGTCAAATATGCCTTATTAGCCTATTTTGATCGCTTTGTGCACCATGGAATGTACGCATCTAGGGTATGCAAACTATGTCAAATATTACTCATTACCCTATTTTGAACGCTTTGTGAACCATGTAATGTATACATGTCGTGTATGCAAACTATGTCAAATATGCCTTATTAGCCTATTTTATACGATCTGTGCACCATGGAATGTACGCATCTAGTGTATGCGAACTATGTCAAATATGCCTTATTAGCCTATTTTGTACGCTTTGAGCACCATGAAATCTACGCATCTAGTGTATACAAACTATGTCAAATATGCCTTATTAGCCTATTTTGAACGCTTTTTGCACCATAGAATGTACGCATCTAGTGTATGCGAACTATGTCAAATATGCCTTATTAGCCTATTTTGTACGCTTTGAGCACCATGAAATCTACGCATCTAGTGTATACAAACTATGTCAAATATGCCTTATTAGCCTATTTTGAACGCTTTTTGCACCATAGAATGTACGCATCTAGTGTATGAAAACTATGTCAAATATGCCTCATTAGCCTATTTTGAACGCTTTCTGAACCATCTGATGTATGCATGTCGTGTATGCAAAGTATGTCAAATATGCCTTATTAGCCTTTTTTGTACGCTTTTATGCGCCATGGAATGTACGCATCTAGTTTATCAAAACTATTTAAAATATGCGTCATTAGCCTATTTTAAACGCTTCTGCACAATGGAATGTACGCATCTCGTGTATGCAAACTATGTCATATATGCCTTATTTGCCTATTTTGATCGCTTTGTGCACCATGAAATGTACGCATCTAGTGTATGCAAATTATGTCAAATATGCCTTATCAGCCTATGTTGAACGCTTTGTGCACTATGGAATGTACGCAACTCGTGTATGCAAACTATGTCAAATATGCCTTAACAGCCTATTTTGAAAGAGTTGTGCACTATTGAATGTACGCATTTAGTGTATGCAAATTATGTCAAATATGCATTATAGGCTTATTTGGACGCTTTCTAAACCATGGTATGTACGAATCTCGTGTATGCAAACTATGTCAAATATGCCTTATTAGCCTATTTGATACGCTTTGTGCACCATAGAATGTACGCATCAATTTTATCAAAACTATGTAAAATTTTCGTCAATAGCTTATTTTGAACGCTTTGTGCACAATGGAATGCACGCATGTCTTGTAAGCAAACTATGTCAAATATGCCATATTAGCCCATTTTGAACGCTTTGTGCACCATAGAATGTACGGATCTAGTGTATGCAAACTATGTCAAATATGCCTTATTAGCCTATTTTGATCGCTTTGTGCACCATGCAATGTACGCACAAATTTCTATGCCTCAATGGTAAGGGACCATGGTGTACTGGTAGCACATCACGTTGCAACACTGAAGGACGGGGTTCGATGGCCCTACGTTTTTTACGTGAGATCATGCAAGTCATCTAAGTAAGTCACCTGTTAGAAATAGAAAACAGAAAAATAACCAGTAGGAGAGCAGCTGGTTGCTCGATAGACGGCAGAAGGCGACAGCTTAATCTTCAAAATAGGAGAACAAGATCTACTGCGTTTGACCTACAGAGGTAGGTCAAAGAGAAACGATGTCTAAGTATACCGAAGGAAAGCCAAAGAAATATGGGCTTTCTTGGCATATGACTCAGGAGGGATCTGAGGCTGAATTGGCTTTGAAAATTTAGTCGTTTTAAAAGAAGATGAGCATGCTACAAGTTGGAACATTCTTTGTGTTATCATATTTCGTAGATATATCACCTACTATCACTGCATTGTAAACTGCCACAATAATTCAACAAAACCATTTCTTCCTAATTTCAAAGTCAAAAGGCATTGCTCTGTAGGTTTGTCATATCACATTGTTATTCTTTCAAAAGCTAAGCTTCAGATTCCGTTTAGAAGATTTTGAAGAAAGTGTATGTATTTTTCCTTTGTCTCTTTGTCCTTGATTAAAAAATCCCAACCAAACCAGTTCATTTCCAAAATGTGAAGAATCCTTATATTAAACTAATTGGGAGAACTATAGCAGTTATTTTTGCCATATCATTTCGTTTTCAAAGGCAACGGATTTTTGTTATTTATAGCAAACCAGGACCTTTTCAGTCGAGTATCGTGATGTAGCCGTCGGAAAGGAATTTTATCAACGAGATTGTAAAACTCTTTGACTTAATCTAAATGTTATACTTATTGTAAAGACGTATAAAGTTTACTCAGTTGTTTTGTGAATGTTTTGAAATACAGATTAAAGATGTGAAGGCAATTATAATAGCATGGTTTGTATTTGAAATGATATAGAGCACTCTTAGTAAACTAAGTATGTCTATTACTCTATTTTCTTTTAATAATAAGCAATAGTTTACTATATTGTTACATTTCTTAAAATGTGAACTAACTTGTCATGTTTTCTATACCATTTCTATCATCAAGGTCATCATACGAAATTTTTAATATCTAAACTTCAGATATTAAGACACTACTGGAGAGGCTTCGTATTCGTAATATACAACATTCAATCAACAAAGAGATTTTCTTAAACAATGCTTGCTTTTGCCTGTAAAGTTATCAGCTTTTATGAAAACATAGAAATCTCTGACTGCCACTTTGACATAACTAGTAGCCTATCTAGGTAACTTTCATAGTCGTAAACAAGACTTGTGGTGCTGTAAGGGCACAATTCATTAGGGAGGTTCCTTGTTTTAAATTTTCGAAGATTTATTGAAATACTTAGATGGACTAGTGTCAAGCTAACATTATCTCTGTAAAAACGTCAACGGAACTTCCATGTTCAATTACAGTCGAACCTGTCTATAGCGGACATGCTATATAGCCGACACCTGGCAATAGCGGACACATTTTCTAGGAACGGGCCGAATCATGGTCAAACTCTCATTGAAATACCTCTATATGGCAGACAGTTTTATAGCGGACACATTTTCTCAGAACCGCGTGAACATTTGCCTTAAAATTAGTCTGTGTATAGCGGACATTCGTATTGTACTCCTATTTAAGCGGACATTCGTATTGTACTCCTATTTAAGCGGACATTCGTATTGTACTCCTATTTAAGCGGACATTCGTATTTTACTCCTATTTAAGCTCCCCTAGCCCTATGGCTTCGTGGTCCCTGAGTTGTCAGAAGAATCCCAAGAGTCATGGTTTGACCCCGGTATTTTAGTGAGAATTTACTAATTTACAAGAAATATCACATAATAATAATAATAATAATAATAATAATAATAATAATAATAATAATTTTTTTTTTCAGGCCAAAAAAGGGTTTAACTAGTCAGTTGACAGCACGTAAACATCACCGCTCTTCTCTGTCCGCTGCCAACTCTACGGAGGAAAGATTCCCCATGCTTTTCTGGGTCGACTCTGCCCTCTTCTTCCCTCTACTTGGAGTGCACGACGTCCGCTTGTCCACGATTTGTTCCTGTACGTTCTGAAACGTGTAAACTTTCTTCTCCAAAATAATGTTAACCTGAGCATTTAATATGTCTTTTTACGTCTTAAACTTGACGTATTATTTGAGTGTTTGGCCTTGCAAGAGTAAGTTTAGAAATAGGTGACTCATGAAACCTCAAATGCTATCGCCATGTTGTGGTAGTTTTATCTGGCTCTGTTTGTGTGAAGGGTATTCTATGTTTCACAACAATTGTTGCCTTTTTCTTATCATTCAAAACTTATTTGCTAGAAATTGTAGGTAAGTGTGACAGCAGGGGTATTGAGAAGTGATTTGCAAGCGATTTTTTTGTGGAAGTACCAACTTATGTGATTGTTTCGGCTGCAGCGTGTGCCTACCATGTGGTAACTATCTTTACCTCGCAACGTAGTTTCAATGCAACAATTATTGAAAGATCAAGATTGGAGGTACAAACAGCACGAGTTGGTAGCATTGAATAGGCCAGTTCAATGCAACATCCGCTATCCGTACGCGCTTATCGTACCCCGGTTGGTCATATTAGACTACTTCTCAAAGCAAACTCTTTCATCTCGATGGGTTTAATAATGGGCTTTAAGTATCAAGGACTTGACAAGCGTTGTACTTGAAATTTGCACGATAACCTGCAGTGATTTCTAATTTAAATGAAGTTACGTGACACATGGGGTGCTGTAAGAGCGGAAATGGCCGGCCATGTGCGCCTTAGCGTCTAGAAAATGCTCAGTGAATGCCGTAGAATTTGATAACATTAGAGTACACAATCAAGACGATAGGAGGTGAGCCAAGCATTATGCTGTTTTGTGAGAGGGATTATCGCATAGCAGGGAGTAGGGGGAATATTGCCAATCCCTGTTGTGGAATTTAAGCGTTTACTTATGGTATACTACAAATGAAGAGAGTTAAATGGATACGAGGGCGAGATTGAAACTTGCATTGAGCTTCTCGCTTAGCCAACGATACTAGCCGTCGATTCATTCCTAGGACAAGTGCATTTGTACCAGAAAACCAGTCTTCGACGTTCAACGTGTTTCCTTTGCGATGGCGAACCACTTAAAAGTTTTAACCTACAATTGTGAAAAAGGGACCATTGCCGCAGACTACCGCTATGAGTTTTTATTTTGGCCGTTGCATACCATCAGTAGCAATTTAACACAATAACGATTTCCTGCATTGTTTTGCTATCAGAGTTAATTCTAGTATCTAGTTGAACTAACGTTCTGCGTTTTGGTTTTATACGCTTGAATCCAAGTCAACCAATGGTCAGTCGAAACTAGGATAGGATGGGATAGGATAGGATAGGATAGTATAATACAGTATAGTATAGTATAGTGATAGGATAATGTAGTATAGCATAGTATAGTAAAGTATAGTAAAGTATAGTATAGTATAGTATAGTATAGTACAGTATAGTATAGTATAGTATAGTATAGTATAGTATAGTATAGTATAATATAGTATAATATAATATAATATAGTCTAGTCTAGTCTACTAGAGTATAGTACAGTAAATTATAGTAAAGTATAGCGTTTGGTGGTTTTTCTGTTTATTTAGGGTAGTTTCAATGTCGGGCTTACTGCTCATCAGGGGTCTTTGATTGAGAGAGTGCCAAAGTTTAGTCAGCCTTCCATCCTTACAGGGCCAGTGAAATGAAAACCAGCTATGCTGGAAGGAGTGTTCAAAACTTTACTAGGGATAGGAGTAGTAGTAGCACCCACCTTCATCGTTGTAGTGGTAGAAGCTGAGGAAAGAGGGGCATTCTTGTTGCCTCCAACTGCGGTCGATCATCTACATCACATTCATTGGTCGTGTCCCCACTGCCACAAACGTGACCGTTATCCTCTAATAAGAGAGTAAGATGGCTGCATTCTCAAAAACCCATCATCATCAAAGAATTTCATCATTCATCTAATTTCCCTAGAAGCCAAAGGAAGAGTAGCAATCCATAAACACGCGTCTAGACAAAAATACGATGGTGATTCTATCTTTTTACTAATAATGTCAAATCACAGTCAAATGGATCTACGTTATGTGTAGAAAGTATAGGATCAGTGGATTTAACTTTTGTTGAGCCGATTCAGAAACAATATGGCGACCAAACTGTCTAAAGCCTCGGCTACAACGTTACAAATTAGGTAGATTAAGCTGAAGCTTAGGATTATAAATATGAATTAAAAAATAGAAATTTATGTACAAGAATTAAAACAAAAAATATTTGTAAAAGGATTCTGGCTTGAAACTTCAACCTTGCGACGATGTTGTAAAATTCCGACTAAAAATGCCTTAAATATGGAATTGAATTTGGGGAAGCTTCTTTGCTCCTAAAAGTTGTTTTGGAGATGTTAACTTGTTTACCAATATATTTTCGCTAGCCTCGTCTTGAGGATCTCACCGAGAGACTAGGAAGTGCCGGGCTGCTTTCAAGGTAACCAGTAATTTGGAAATTACAAAATTCAGAATATTTTGTAACATATTTGAAAAGAAACGTGTGCACGTGAGTTTGTCTTCGATATGGGAGCAAAGGGCAGTTATTGAAAATTATAAGGTCTTTTAAGATAACACGACAAGAGGAAAGAATAATACTCCAGTATAGGGGGCGCAATCAGTCGTTTCCAGCTGGGGACGGGGTCAAATAGTTGTTCATGAACCACACCGTTGAGGAAATATTGAAATTTTTGCTTTCTAGGTCAATGTTGTGTCTCCTGTGCCTTTCACTACTAATCTGAGTAATAGGTCTGCGCTCAAAACTTTTATTACTAGTAAAGACAAATTTCAATATTAATCTGTTTGAGAAGTAGGGAGACATCTCCCCTTGTAGTCCCTCCCGCAGTCAAGCTATCTAAATCCGATATACTAAACATGTTTGCTAAGAAAATTAAAAATGACCAATGCTTATAATGCCATTAAATGTTGTCCAAAGGCCTTGAAAGTGTTTACTATGTTCTTGATTCAAATACTAATATGAAGCTATAATAAACGTTCTCAGTATTCGAGTTCCCAATACAGCGTCTATAGTCGACGGTCAATTTCTTGGCTCCGGATAGCAATTAACAACCCAAAACAACACAAATGCATTTGAATATTGCGTTAAGTAACGGATTCATTTTGCTAAATGTTTTTGCCATACACTGATCACAGCAATCGTATGTGACCGTGTGTGACCGTTACTTTCTCGGATTTTCTCGTTTCCTATAAATTCATCGTAGTAGCTTTCTCGTTTCACTCCATACAATTGCTGTGATCAGTATGACAAAAACGTTAAGCAAAATGAATCTGTTACTCAAGTTTTGTACCACAAACCAACTTTAAAAATACATTTAGTCAGGCAATCAGTTTTCATAATATGATAGACATATGTATGGAATCGCCCATATACATATGAAAGCAAATTGTTTGACTCCCAACTAAGTAGGCCCATACGTTATAGCGTTATACAGTGCAGTCTCCTGAAGACCAGAGAGGCTTTCATCCGCGCTCTTATAGTCTTTTGAGTCTTTCTATTACCGACTGGATAGGTAAACAGGGAACAAGCAAATGTTCGCTGCGCTGGTCAACCGCTTCGGTAGGGTGCCCCAAATAGGATACCGGTAAATGTTGCTGTTGTGCACAGCCAAGCACGGCATCCCCAATTTAGTATGCCTTCGTCATTTTCCTTGTAGGAGACTGAACGACACAGAATGCCCTTCTGCTGATACTTTCGGTAGTACAGTTGTGCAGGAGCTCACGTACTCCGTATTGAGCCCTTGCAACACGACCTGCTTGACACCAACAAGTGAACTTCATGTACCATCATATGCACGACTGTGGATCGGAAGCGGCGTTATCTATGACTAAACACAGAAACGACACAAATGGATTGATTAGTGCTTACCTTCTACGTTATCACTCATACCCCAGCCATCAATGACGATCAAGCAGACCTTCTCTCCCATCTTGGACGGTGCAACTTACTACCAGTTAAGTCTCTGTGAACATATGTTTTTGAAGGAAGGCGGCAACCAAGAAGAGCTTCTCAAGTGTTTGTCCATAGAACACAGGGGACCGCCGTACTCATGTTTTGGAGAACAGTTTTCTTGTGACATCCCCTTCAAGTTAAATCTGTAACAAAACAAAGGTCTACCATTTATTCCTTGTCTCTTGCTGTTCTTGCCAATTTTTTCTCTACTTCTATCATTTTTTTTCGACAAGGATAGATGTTATGAGTCATGCATTGAAAATAGTAAGGGTATATTAAGTAATTTCCTCTGAATGAATTGATTTTCCCTCTTTTACTTCGTTTCCAGTACACTAGCAAGGGCAATTTGAAAGCAACTAAGGGGCCACACTAAGAGGAGCCTCGGCCCCACCGTGGGCGCATTTTTCTAAGCCAATAGTTTTTGCGATTTCAAAAAGACCATCCATCATGTACCCTACCTATTTTAACAATCTGGAATTACATTTGGGCTGACGTAGCAGTCTTGAATATT
This sequence comes from Alatinidae sp. Z8VKAUB7J3, assembly GCA_010016025.2. Taxonomy (NCBI): domain Eukaryota; kingdom Metazoa; phylum Cnidaria; class Cubozoa; order Carybdeida; family Alatinidae; species Alatinidae sp. Z8VKAUB7J3. Next base: position 21,165,073 of record JAAAKM020073195.1, read on the forward strand.
TGCATAATTCATGTCATCAGAGGTAACGGAAAGGGGGGAAGGAGTTCTTCTTTCCATTATCTTTGATAGAATAATGGTTTCCCTTGGCCATTTAATGTTGCATTACTACATGACTAAATTGCCAAACCAAACACCCGCCCCGTAACTGTTCAGCTTTGTTGTATGTTACATGCTATTAAAGATTGCGTGGCTTGTTCTCAACGAAAGATAAACACATTTTTATTTGAAAGAAGCTTTATTTTGTGTTATGTCTGCATTCATGGTCTCATCCTTGGCACATAAAAAAAGAAAGAGCAAGACACTAGCATTCTTGGTAGCATTCTTGGCAGCTGCAGAAAAGGACAACTGGGCTTTTGACAAAGATAAGCGTCAGCTTGATGTAACTGTAATAAATTAGTTGAGATATGAAATGACAGAAGGTTGAATGAAGCCTGACAATTATCGCTTTCCAAAAAAACATTACTTTACTTACTTGTAGGCCTACCAACTAGTTCAAACTTCATACAGAGGCTGGTGGTCCTTCGGCTAATTGCTGAATGGATAACAAATTATCTGATCAGATCAAGCCTCTTCCACATCGGTCAAATCATTTCCTCGAGAAGAGAGGATTTGAAAGGTTAGTTTTGAAAAGAACACTAGGGAAATAGAAAATATGTCACCACCGGGGATCGAACCTGTGACCCACGCTTTCACGGCGTGCGCTCTACCAACTGACTAGAATCTTACCAGAAAACGATAACCTTAAGGGATCCTCTTTTGCCCATGCGTATTAGTGCTCTGACCTCTGGCTAACGTTATCGTTATCGTTATCGTACCAGAGCTGAAACAGCCTACTAATACTAGATCACTTCTTAAAAGCATTCCTGTTATTAAAACTGTTGAACTTTTAGACATCGTTCTTCTGGTTTTACGTACCAGCAACAAATTTGTCTTTAAAGACCTTTTCTTTTTAAGGTGAAACATACGATTGTAGTGGTCTTTACGGCAACGTTCTATTATGGAATACGACCTTACCAGTTTCAGTCAATCAATTCGGTAATATTCAACCTACAAATTTTTTAGAAACATTTTAATTTGATTAAGGGTAACGATGGATTTTGAAAAAGTCCTGGTAACCATCAGATTTTTCGGGTCACTCGTGAAGTTCTCCATAGATTCCTCATGGTGGCTCATTACGTAACTAATCTAATTAACTAGTCAATGAACTAACTATATAAAGTAACAAACTAACTTGTGTAATTACAGTATCAACGGAGTAAAAAATTGTGCTGTCACTTTTGAATATATTGTGGGAAGCTTTGAATGCAAAGTTTCCTTTGTAACATAATTTCAGACTCTTTATAGATTCCTAAGAGATCGATTGTGTGCAAAGGTTCGGTGCAAGGGTTTCAAGTATGCTAACACTTCCACTTTACCTAAAACGTCAGGTTTGTTGCCATTGCTATCACGACATGTTCCAAATTTTAGTCATTTTACAACCTTGTGTCCTCTAATATCTGCTAACGTTGATCTTTGTTCTGTGATGCGAATTGGCAGGCTCGATATTGGCTAACCTTCATTATCAGACCTAATTGTTGCCTTGCATTTTCTCTGTAGATTTATCATACTTACCAGGAAACTTCTACAAGTAAAAGACTATTTGCTATCTTGCAAAATACCAACTTTCCGATCATAGAACACCTTTCTCACAATGGAATTTAAATGCGCACCAAGGTGCTCTAAAAGATATAATTCCCCTCCCAGAAAATTCTTGGACATTAGTTTCTACTTCAATCGGTAACGTCTTATACCCTTTTCACATGAGTAGCTCGACGTCCGTCACGTCAGCGTGAAGTTGAAATTTTCTGCTCACAACAGTCATAGTACTGACGTCGTCAGACGTCAACCACGTCTACTGAAGATGTTAAATTTCACACGTCAATCCAGACATCTTCAACGTCAGTCGCCATGTTGGATCGTAGCTGTGATACTCGAATCAAATTAGCTTCTAACGACTGCAAAATGGCATCCTTCAACAGAAGTAAATGGAGTTACAAAGACATTATAATTTTTAGCCCTTTCTCGGAAGATTAAGGAATAACAGGAAACTGATTGGCTTTCCACGAAATTTATTGTTGCGCTTACCAGATATTTAGATACTCTCATATACGAACACAAATTTGCTCGTTTACTGATGTAGATTACAGATTTTGTGTCGAAGTGTCTGTAAATTAACTGATAATTCGATCTTTGTGTGAATTTACCGAGACCTGTTGTCTTGGTGATGGTTTCGGTGTTGTCATAGTTGGCAGTTCCGCGTTCACTCTCCCATGCAGTTAGGTTGTGTAGATTATGTTCTAGGAATGAAGATTTTGAAAAGAGGGCCGAATAGTTAGTTGGTTGGTTTGTTCAAAGGGGTTACGATGACGAAACTGTCAAGCAACAAGTGTACAGAGCTCGAGGTTTGGATGGGGAAGATTTACTCAGATTTACTCAGGAGGTACAATAATCATAGTAATGGTACGGTGCAGGGTAGTAGTAGTAGTAGTAGTAGTAGTAGTGTATGGAAGAACAAGTCACCAACAGGATTCTTCGTTTTGATAAAGTTTCAGCAACTTGTTTCTTCTTAAAATTCATTAAACCAACTATATCACGAGTTATCATTGTGACCATGATCTTTTCATTATAATTATGGTGGCATAGACAGACCATGGTACGACTGACGAGTTGCCTCTAAAATTTTACGTTATTTACACAATCTGCTGGATATGTGGTTAATCTTAAAGGTAGTGGTAATTTTTTTAACCTCTTAACTTACACCATGTATCATTAATTAAAAATATGTATATTTTTAAGTACTTATGCAAAGTAAAATTTTGTACTTCGTAATGCTGATGCATACTGTTTTCAAACTTTGTTTTGTAGCCTTCACAAGAAAAGTCAGCCCTTACATTAAAGTAATTGTTATCAAAAGTGAGAGATGATTTCGACTTATAAATGTCAAGTACACCTAATAGACACTAATAAGGGTAACAATATATTCTGGAAAATAGCTAAATGATGTTTTAATGACCGGCAGGTGGGTGACCAAAGGAGTTTCCAGATGTCGTGGTTCTCCCTAGTTTTGGATAGTTTTGGAAGTTGATACAGTAGTTGATAGTGTTATCAGGTCTAGATTACATCCTGATCAAACGGACGTAGGGCCTATTGAAATTGTCTTCTTGAACAAATTCGGTGAAATGGTTGTCAAGGAACAGATTTGATTGGGTTACAGCGATGTTTAAGTTTTGTGAACGATTTGTCGCCTCTACAAGATTCTGATAAATACAGTTGTAAAACTGCAACCAAATTCAAATGAAAATTCTAATGCCGGAAAGGAGGTATGCAAATGGATAAACTTGCCAATATTACAAAGTCCAAAGATAACGTCCATCCTTTTGAAAGGCAGAGAGAATGATTCCAAGCCTTCTAAAACGACCTTAAGACATTCCTTCGCCTTTAATCGTATTCATTTTACTTATAAATTAATTTTTCAAAGTAACTAACAGCTGTTTTGACATATGCTAGGGTTTTCACAATCGTATGTGTCCGTTGATCCTTTACAGCCGTCAGCCATTGCGACGTGTGGAATTGACGTCACACCTACGAAAAGTCAATAAACGGCATCACTACAATATGATTTAGTTTGCTTGCTCACCTCTGCAGAAAGTACAATTTTATGTTAGAATTTGGGAACATTAATAGAAATTCTGCATCATAGACTCCAGCTTATAACCCCAAGGTGCATCTATCTGGCAATGTTTTTAAGTGAATCGAAACCGAGCTCTGGCCCTACGCTTTGTGACAAAGAGAAAAGATATATCACTAGAATCACTTGAGAGAAAAATGAGCCTCCATACCATTCTCTACTCGGTCTCGCTTAAAACCGTATTATGATGAAAGAAATTTTTTGGGCTGCGCAAAATTTATTTAGCACCGGGCCTTGAGCACTCCAAAAGTACCCCTGCTTGGTACAAAGAATAGAATGCTTGTACGTTGGTAGACATTTTCCAATTTTCTAGCTATCGCCCATTAACAATTCAGTTCTAAATTTCATACAATTTGGCATGGTTGATTACAACTTACGTCGTAGTGCCTATTTGCATTATCTATATTAATGTCTCAATTTATTTTGTTTGTGAAATACAGATTATTACACCCTTGTTCAATAATCCTTCCTAACACGACTCATATTGAGGAAGTCACGTTTTATTTTCTTTCAGCAACTAATAGCAGTACATTCTAAAATTATCATGGATGAAAGTATATAATCTCTGTTCTCTGTTCTCTGTTCTCTGTTCTCTGTTCTCTGTTCTCTGTTCTCTGTTCTCTGTTCTCTGTTCTCTGTGCCGACGACGATGATGTGGATAGCTTTCGTCCATCTTTTGGCGGTTCATCCAAGGGTGACTATACTGGATCTCTTGGCTTTGTTAGTGCTGGTTTTGTACGAAAGGGAAAGAAGCAAAATGAAATGGAAGAAGAGGAAGAAGAAGAAGAGGATTCTGGTAGGCGTACATTAAGCCTATATTTTATAGGCCTATATTATGGCTATATATTATGTAGGCCTAGGTCTATATAATGCCTCCCGTTGAAGACATGGTATTATACGCTGTATTATACGCTGTATGGTTGGACTATGTGTCGTTCAATCTATTTATGGGTATTGGTACAAATAGACTTTGATAGACAAATAGGCTTGGACGGACAGAGTAAGAAATGAGTAAGTTTTTAGAAGAGCAGGCACAACACCACAGTTGATGAGAACCATTCTGAGTAGGCAGCTAAATTTCTTGGGGCACGTTGTCAGGCAAAAAAAGTGGGAAGAGTTGGTACTAACTGGGAGAATAGAGGGGAAAAGAGCAAGGGGAAGGCAGAAAACTACTTTCCTGCCAAACATATGTGATCGGTTGGATAATGGCATAAAGCCAGTGGGCCTTCTACATCTGGCCAAGGATAGAAAGGGTTGGGCAGTCATGGCAGCCAATGTCTTAAGACAAGGCAACTAATGAATGAATGAATGAATGAAGACTTTGATTAGCTAAATCCAAGTGACCCCTTAAATTATCTCAAAATATGTGGTATACATTCTACAATGCAATGTGTGTTGTACTTTATATGCAGGCAGCAGCACCACTCAATTTCAGACATGCCTTAACAACTATAAATCACAATTTCATAGTTTTTTAAACACCAAGATGGGGAAAGAAAATTGGTACCCCAGAACTGTGTTTTTTTAACATTTTGTGCCATACAGCCACTACAGTAGGCCTATGTCAGACTGGGAATTTTTACTCAACAACAAGGTAGATAGAGGAACGATGTCAAGGAAGAAGGAATGTTTTGGCAGTATAAATTGGTCATTTTTAAATCAAATGGCTTAAACAAAAGGGAGATACTAATGATATAATTATAATACATTCATGTGGATATGGATTAATCTTAGAGTTATCCTCTGACTATTGGGGATGGGGTGCAGATCCTCAAACAGCTGTTCAGCTGATTTGGGGGAGTGCCTGATTGTCATTTGTCATGCAGGGGGAGCCTTGAAGTATCAGTTTTCTACTTGACTGTAGGATTGTACCTTGATGGTGCTATCACCCTCCCCACAAAGAGGGGGGGGGGGGTGCTCATGAGTAAACAGTTTTGGAATAATATAATTGATATTATTGTAAAAGATATTTTCAGATTGAATGCTGTAAAGAATTTTTTATCATTTTTAATTGTTTTAAATTTCTTTTGTAAACAACCATTTCAAACTATAGCTATGCCAGAAGAACAGATAAAAGTTTGTTTTAAATGTTTTTATATCAATTTTTAACACAGGGTTGTTTGACACAGGACGTGGAAACATTTTGTGTAAAATTTTAAATTTGTTCACATCTATAATAATACCTTGTTGATAATAAAAATACCTTGTATAAAAAATGCAAATTATGTTTTAAAGCAAAAGGTATATAGTTATTTATAAACAGGATATTCACATTTGATTTTTATGGCTTAAATATTTGTATGATTTTTTTTATATTTCAAAGTTACCCAACTTTCCAGTATGCTAATGGGCAATTCCATGGTGAAGTGGACATTTTTGGGAGAAAACGAAAGTAGTTCATTGCACAAAATATATTTATAATGTTGCTCAAAAGATAATGGACTATATATTTTGGAACTTTTTGATATTCAAGTGTTTTCAGACATCATTTACATTTTGAGTACTGGGAAAATTCCTTGAAATTAATAAACGGGGGGTCCTATAAGGAGCGGGGGGTCATAAATTTCAAAAAATTGATAAGCGGGGGGGAGGGGGTTACGATTATTTGGCGCTCGTGAGCAGCTACAAGAACGCTCCTGCAAAGCAAAGTCGAAGTGGTACCTATTATAACATGTGCCCACAATTACCGGAAATTCACGTAATGACATTGAAAGACTTACCTTCCAAGAAATTGTGATTTCCGTAGGTCCTGTCCCTCGGCTTTCGATCTCAGTTGGATATTTGTCTGGTGCTGAAACAAGCAACAAAAACTTGCGAAGTTAGAAAAATATGTGAGCCTAATCAAATGCCACTCACTAGATAGGAGATTTGGACCTACCTAATAACTGAGTGCTGAAGGTTTACATAAATTAAGTTACATAAATTAGTGAATTACATAAATTAATGGACTAAATAAATTTAGGGATTACATAAATTAAAGGATTAAATCCATCAAGAGTTGCATAAATTAAGGGTCTAAATGAATAAATTGACTACATAGATTAAAGGGTTACGTATTGGGACATCATACAAATACGCCGGATTTACCGAATCAATTTAGTTTGATTTTTCTGAATTTATACAGTTTAACTTGTTGAAAATCTACCTGACTTAGCTTTCAGTATCGATCTACTTTCAATTCGAGGGATAAAAACTTCATTCAAGTCTTAAGCCCATTCGCAACCCATTGCCAACTTACCCGCTGCTGGTGTTTGCAGCCATCGCTCTGTCTCTAAACTTGGGGTGCTGTTACCTACTGCATTTTCAGCGATAACACGAAACTTATAAGATGCCCAAGGTGATAGTGTGACCTCCTTGCTCGCCGTTGATGTCAACGTATCAGACCAAGCCAAATCGAACCACCTTCGGAGTTCAAAGGCAGTACGATATTGTATATAGATCTTGCGAATTGGACTGTAATTATCTCGACCGAGGGTCCATGTCACTGAAGCCTGCATTTTATCTTTCAGCATCTTCACCTTCACATCTGTGGGTCGACCAGGCTTACCTAATAAAGAGATGTAAGTTGCAAAGTCAGTGAAGGCAAGATATAATGAATGCAGCATAAATTAAAGAGATATCAACAGTTGAGGTCCTAAGTGCTCAAAAATGCATAACATTAGTTCTGTCTCACAACTTAAACAAGTACGAACATGCATGAATATTGTACCACGGAAAAAAGACAGCCTAATAAAAAATACCAATGTGCTTGTGTTAATTTTCGCTCAAGTCACGTCATAACGAACAAATATACCACAACATACCTAAAATTTAATAATATAAAAATTAATAAAACTGAGTAACCGATGACAAAGGTCTATCTGAATACTCATACTCTTCACGTAAACCTTTCCTATTTTGTAAACCAAATTTACCCCAGTTGTTCCCGATCTTCACTTCCTTCTACCGTATAAATTGTAAATAGATGCCAAACGCTGAGGAGCTGACGTAAGACTGTTTTTCTTTCACTCCGACTGTCTCTACGTACTCTTAAGAGGAACATGATTGTTGGGGCTGTTTGAGATCGAGATCGAGACCGAGACTCTCACATCAAAACGAGGCACACCTGCACTTAAAACTAGAACAGCTAAACCGGCGATTTAAGTCGATCCAAAATATTACCACCACAAGTAGACGAATCTTTTCCTATTTCACCAAACAATTTATCGATCTTCGGGGCGACACTAAGCAAGCACAGGGCATATATGTTCTAAAGAGAAACCTACTTGCAAAATTGACGAGTCAACCACTGACCTAAGCAACTACTTAAGCAACTCCAGGCCTGATTTTGGAAAATTGCTAAGCAACTCGAGGCCTGACCCCGAAAATAGAGTTGCTGATAAAAAATGTGTATCAAGCTCAACGACATTACAGCACGATATTACAGCACAGCAGGGTGTTATAAGCCTGGGTTTATACGATAGCTGCCCTAATTACTCGGTCACGCTGCCTCTGCTAGATCTGTTGGCAAGATTTCTCTCCTTCTTTTACTTCAAACGTCATTTGGTATCCAACATGCCCATTCGTGTATCTTCAGGCAACACAGCCAAAACATTTCAAACCGACTCTTACTTCCGTGATAGTGATTTTGTGAGTTTCTCACCTTAACGAGTACGAAGGAGGGCCACTCTGCAATGTCGATGTTTATTTCATCGCTAAATATTGTAAACAAATAAACTAGGGTGAAGATTCCTTCCAATCCGCTGCCAAGATGTGTTGCGTTAAGCCAAAGTTTAATGCTGACCTGTTTTTTTTCTCTCGCTTTCCAAATTCTCCTCTTTGTGATTTGAATAGGACACTCGTTCCGCCAATAACAGCTGAACCCACTGTACGTCACCCCGTGTAACTCTTCTCACACCCTGGATCTACGTGTTTACTCTCTTCATATAGATGTTAACAAATACGTCTATTTTCCCGCAAAATCTTCTTGAACACGTGGGCGAAACGCGTCTACGCACAACAATTACGCAAACGCGATAGCGGTTATTCTATTCAAATATCGTGGGAGTTAGTTCTGAAAGATAGACGATGGGGAAAGCAGAATGATGACATATGGAAACGTTGCAGACAAAACGTCATCACATTCAAAATTAGAAACCATTATTTTAGAAAGCTTAAGGATAACGGTATCCTAAAACGGGGCTACGCATCAATACCCTTAATAATATTGTTACCAATCACACCAATATATCAATATCATTCATATTCATACAGATATGGCACAAAATATGTTGAGAGGATATCAAGAAGAGTAAACGAGCGACGTGTAGTAGTGCAGGAAAGACACAAAGTATGCTGTAACTTGGTAGTCCCAACGTGTCAACGTTTGAGAATTAAATGCGTGAAATATTTTTGGTGTGATACCATGGTTGGCGCGAAAGGGAAACTTTTGAGAATTAGCCAAAAAAGACCTTTCAATCATTTTCTTCTGTATCATGAGGCTCCTGAGCTTATACTGTAAACCATTTACTGGGCCCTAAATTCTGGAACGAAAGGAGAAGTCGACCCTGTCTCCAATAAAGATTTCCATTGAAAACAAAGATAAGAAAGTAATTATTTAATTGTGCTGTTTTACACCATTTGTCAGCTTTTTTAGTTTAAATGAAGACCAGAAGGTGTTTCCTTGCTCTTTCCTGAAATGAATTTTGATGAGCTACAAAATTTCATGGGTGCATGATGTGTGATCGTAACAAAAATGAAGGTTGGAAGCTTAACTACCATAACATATTCCAATAAAATGTAATTGTGTTTGTCGATAATCAAGGAGAGTTTTAAAGTTCCCCCAAGACGCTCCAGGATTGTAAACTCCTTACTGCAGTGACCATCATCTTCCTTATATCCATTTTCTGAAATCAACACACTCGCAGTGAAAGAGAGGCTTGCCATTGGGCAAAAGAAACGTCGCAATAGTAGAACAAAAATTCTTTGAGTCATACAAACGCAAAGCTGTTTTGATTGTAGTTTCTAGTTGTGTCAAATGTAAAACGCTGTGTGCCTTTGTGCCACACCTACAGTTGTCAATCATGTGTTCATTAAATCCCAGAGGGCACATGATGAGAGTTAGTTTTCAATAGGGTTTGACTTCATTACTACTAAGGCAAGGAAATGCGCTTGTTTTGCCAATTGAAAATTTGATCTGCAGCTTCTTGTACAAGACCTTGTTTCGGATTCTGTGAAATGAATTGCCTTATATGAAAACTTTCACCTGTCAAGCTTTTAGTGCATATGTTTGGGAAGCTTTCTAATATATTGGCCAGTCGTAATTGTAAAAGTGGTCTTTATTCGCTTCCAAATCCCATTGACGACTTTGGTATAAGGCCTTGTTTAGATGGCCTTTGCATGAAATGGAAGAAATTCTAATCCGTAAAGCGCTTACTTTAATAGTTGTTAAAAATTATCTAGTTATAAACTAAGCAGATGAAAAATGGAAGACACAAAATTTTATTCCAACACACTTCTTCAGTCATAATTTTGTCTATAGACATGGAAGTGGTCTTACCTTAGCTAAGGAAGTTATTAAGCGATAGTCTTAGTATTTCAAAAACGGCACATTTTTAGAACGTATTACATCGGAAAAAAATTGAACATCAAATTACTGTTCTAGCTTTTTACCTTGTTTGTGCCCTGCATCAAAACTCAGCATTTTAAATTTCTTATTACCAGAAAATGCCCTAGCTGTCTAAGGTTGCACTCGCTTGAGGATTCGATTATTTGAAGTGTCTACTTTACTCTCGCATTGCAATGCCATGTGTACCAAGAATTTTGCTTCCGATAAAAACCCACTTTGTGCCACTGGACTATTCTCTATAACAAGTGTTCAAGAGATCTTGACCGTTCTCTTAATGTCATCGTCACTGATTCAACTGCATATTTATTCTATTAGCGTTCTTCAAATATCAAAAGACTGGTCTTTTCCAGTTTCAGTGGAAAGTTACTTTGGGCAATTAATTTACCCAATTTATCTTAGGCAAAGAAATGTACATATTCTGCAAAAATGTATACTATCAAGCTTGAAGACTTGGACTGACTTTGCTACCTTAAATATTGCCTGAAATATCGGCTTTGTTGCTACGGACAGAATTTTTAAGTCTGTCAGCTGACAAAGAAGCCCGTAAATAGTTAGTCACATTTTTCACTTTACTGATAACTTTTGCTCACGACACCATTGTCCCAACGGCTTCCATGATCTTGAACAATCCAGAAACAAATTGTCAATTACACTGAAGACCGTCTCTAAGGATGGCAGATGGACCAACAATTTCAGCTTATCTTTGTTTTCCTATTCAGAAAGAGTATGTCGATCCTACTCTTACTTCCCTTCATCGTTCTTCGTATGCAGAGCGGAAGGAAAGTTATCATCTTGGCTTTAGGTACACTTCTTTGTTAAAGTGTCCAGCATAGAAGACACTGCTCAAGTAAGAATCACGGAAAGTATCATAAATTAAAGGGGTAAATTTATTCGGGTTTGGTGCGGTGTATAGCCAACTTAGTCCCGCTTTTCCTTTACCAAGGGGCACTTTTGATGTCGATTTGGTGGTAGTTCCGATAGTTTTCAGAAAGTGTTTAAAAAAGTAATTTATAAAAAATTCTCAGAGCCGAGTCCTAATTTGCATAGTGATCATACATATATTGGAAATTTTCAGACTTTTATGTAGAACAGTTAAATATTATGGGTACTTTAAGGTGTTTTGCTAAACGTTGTTAACGTTCCTTAATGAACGCCACGACAAAATTTCATCAGACAGTCATTACGTCATAATATTTACAATGACGCCATTTTACAAAATAAACTTTCAACTTTAATATTTCTTTCAAAAGTTGGTATGTGGCACAAAATCTGATTATTACAACTATATATTTTACCCTGTGTCAGTGCCACATGGTATAGCTAATGCAAGCAAGTGAGTGTCCTTAAGTAACTAGAAGTAGTATACACGGTAGTAGTTATTATTTGATTAGGAAGCAATGTATATATCTGATAATTTCATTTTGGAACAGCAATAATGCGCATTACTTACAACGTCGCTTAATAAACTATAATGTTGATGATGATGAAACAAATTCTCGATCTATGGTTTTACTTGGGTCATTGCACTGCAGATGGCGAGACACTAATATCCTTACATAACTTGAAGTATTATACACGGTAGTAGTTATTATTTAATTAGGAAGCCACATATATGTGTGATAAATTCATTTGAAAACAGCAATAATGCACATTACTGACAACGTCTTTTGAGAAACTTATATGTTTTTTATGATGAGAGAAGTCATTGACTTATATTTTTTCTTGGGTCAATGAAGGGTAGATGACTAGACACTTAAATCCTTAATACAATTTGAAGTAGTATACGAGATAGTAGTTATATTATGACTAAGAAGAAATGCATATATCTGATAATTTTATTATAAAACAGCAATAATGCGCATTACTGACAACGCCTTCTGAGAAACTTATATGTTTATTATGTTGTGAGGGATCATTGATTTATATTTTTTATTAGGTCAATGAAGTGTAGTTGAATCGCCACTAAGATCCTTAATAAAATTTGAAGTAGTATACGAGATAGTAGTTATATTATGACTAAGAAGAAATGCATATATCTGATAATTTTATTATAAA
>JAAAKM020073195.1:21177561-21232872 GCA_010016025.2 Alatinidae sp. Z8VKAUB7J3
GTAGTTGAATCGCCACTAAGATCCTTAATAAAATTTGAAGTAGTATACGAGATAGTAGTTATATTATGACTAAGAAGTAATGCATATATCTGATAATTTTATTATAAAACAGCAATAATGCGCATTACTGACAACATCCTTTAATAAACGTACATATTCATTATGATGAAACAAATTCTCGATCTATGGTTTTACTTGGGTCATTGCACTGTAGATGGCTAGACACTGGGGCCTTTAGGTAACTAGAAGTAGTATACACGGTAGTAGTTATTATTTGATTAGGAAGCAATGTATACATCTGATAGTATTATTTCAAAACAGCAATAAAGCGCATTACTGACAACATCTTTGGAGAAACTTGTATGTTTATTATGATGAGAGGGATCATAGATATATGTTTTTTATTGGGTAAATGAAGTGTAGTTGTATCGACACTAAGATCCTTAATGATATTTGAAGTAGCATATGAGATAGTAGTTATAATGGGACTGCGAAGAAATGTATATATCTGATACTTTATATTTTAAAACACAAATAATGCGCATTACTGACAACATCGTTTAATAAAGGTATATGTTCATTATGATAAAACAAATTCTGTTTTTTTCGTTTTACTTGGGTCATTGCACTGTAGATGACTAGACACTTATATCCTTAATATAACTTGAAGTAGTGTACGTGGTGGTAGTTGTCATTTGATTAGGAAGCAATGTATATATCTGATAATTTTATTTTAAAACAGCAATAATGCGCATTACTGACAACGTCGTTTAATAAACTTATATCTTTATTGTGATGAAACAATTTCTGGATTTATGGTTTTACTTGGGTCATTGCACTGTAGATGACTAGACACTAATATCGTTAAATAACTTGAGGTAGTATACACGGTAGTAGTTATTATTTCATTAGGAAGCCATTTATATATCTGATAATTTTATTTTAAAACAGCAATAATGCGCATTACTGACAACGTAGTTTAATAAACTGATATCTTTATTATGATGACAAAACCATCACCAAAACATAAATATCATCCATTTTTGGCTGCTGGTTTCCTTATGGGGCTGAAAGGGTTAAAAGCGTCAACCTCCTTGTACATTTTCCGTCCGATAAATCTCCTGAAATTCGTTATGCCTTGAAACAAGTATAACTAATTTCATCAAAACGTTAGTTCACCGTGCTCTCGAGATCTACTCCGATACCTAATCAGGATCGGAACTCAATTTTCTTAAGCAAACTTTTCTTTAAAATGACTATCCCGAAGACACCATTGGCATTACTATCAAATTGAAACTTTCACAGTTTTTCAAAGAAAAACACTTTGGACCTAAAAAATGCCCAGTATAACTTAAAACTACCGTGGCATAGAAACGTTTCACTTCGTTTTGAAAAAAAGACCAAAACAAGGTCATAGAGAAGTGTTTTGTCGCTGTCGCTCCACGAGTAGTTTACATGACCAAAAAATCATTATCAACCAATGACAAAGATCGTGTGCCTTCCAAAAATTCTAGCTCTGTAGAATATCAATTTTCATGCCAGTACGATACTGGCTATGTTGTCCGCAAGACTTTCAAATTGGCTGACCAAATTAAGCAGAGTGTACCATCATTTATACGACAAACATTAACTCCCAAAAGGAAATAACCACCTCGGGGGTCAAAGACCAAAAACACAACTAAGCAATGTGTCCCTGCCTTATGGAGCAACTTGCTTGAGAACCCTGACTGCCAAGGTGTATATGGACGATTGCTTACATATCATAGGAAAAGTCAGGTCTGCATTTCATTTGACCGTTGCTCCTTCAAAAATACAGTTGGTTATGCTCTTTCACACATTTCATTCAGTCATTCTTACGATAGTACTCTGAGGAAAGTCAGATGAAAAAAGCTTTTAAGTACATGATGATTTCGCTATTTCGTGCAATCTTCTTGTTTTGTACAACAAACAAACTATTTGATAAATTATAGCATATAAATTACTGTCTCTAAGTATTTCAAGGAAATTGTTAGTACTATTTTGCAATTTCTCTGCTCTTAAAAGTGAACAAGGGTAGAAAGGCCCATCAGGAGTGTAGTTGGCCTTTTATATATTGATTAGAGTTTCAGGGTTATTTTTATAGATAGATTTCTTATATTTGTCTGCCTAATAAAAATATTGGTATCATCTGCATGCTCGATAATGCGTCGATAAAGCAAATTGCTTGACATTTCATATGATTTAGATCTGAATAATCTATTACCCTGCCAACCTACCAATAGTATGTTTTAATTTTAAGAAGCAAAACACTGTGTCTCGCCTGGTTTTCACAGATGATGATATTGTTTAAATTTGTACTACTACTTTTGGATAATAACTAGAAGACACGACTGGTAATGATTTAGAGAGCATCCTTCTCCACCTTTTGTTAACCCTATCTTACATGGGGTTTTCTTTCTTTCTTTCTTTACCAGGGAGTGTTATGATGAATAAAATTTTTTGAAATTTTTTTGAACTTTTGCGATATTGGCGTTTTGTTGACCTATAGTGGAGATTTTGTCTTTCTGTTTTGTTACTTTTCTTTGAAAAACATGATTATTATTTCTTAAAAGTTAGGTTTTCTTTCCTTACTCTGTACTGACGATTTCGTAGTATTAAAATTTGAAGTGAAAAATGCAAAATTTGTTGAAATTTTGCAAAAAATAAAAAAAAAAATGTTGTGCAATAAGGTGAAGTTTGCTAGAGAATCTTATATAACATTATATGCAAAATGGTTCTAAGAAAATCACATCTTTAGATGAAGATTGTACCAACAGTGAATTAAGAGTTATATTTTTGATGTTTGGAGGATATTTAATGAAAAACGTTTCTTGATTTGTTTTTCAGGCGTTTTAAAAATTGTCCCTCCTGAATTTGAGGCCTCGAGTTGCTAAAGCTTGTTGCTTAAATTTTGGACCAAATCGAGGCCTCACACCTGAGCAACTGAGTTGCTTATAAAAAACGTGTATAGCCACAGATGTTAAAATATGGGATTGTTTATTTTTCTCTGGTATTTTACATTTAGAGAAGATATCCAGTGTCTGGTAAAAGGCCTTTATCGGCGTTTATTAACCTCAGTAGTTAAATTTCTTCCTTGGCAAAAAGCTTTCCGTCCTTGGAAATGGGAGGGGAGTTTTTGGCGCCCGTGCAGCAAGAGCAGGAAATTAACTGCTAACCTCTTGATCGAGTCACCTCAAAACGTCCTTACAACTATTGTCTTGTACCAATTTGTTACGACATCGATACTGGCCTGTGAGAAAACAATCATGAAGCAACAAGATTTGAAAATGAGATTTCCCTTATTAGGATCACATTACAATACATTAGAATCAAAAAAGAATGCGCAACTTAATTGTCCTTTGTTATGGTATTCTACCCATGGGTGTGTTATGCAGTTTTTGCAAGATTTGAAATTTGTTTGGATTTATTTTGGTTACAGGTATTATATTTACGTGCTTCTCCTCCTTGCTTCAAAGCTGTTTACATTTCGTCTACGGGAAGTAGGAGAACGGTTTTCTTCTCCAATGATCTAACCGCGGCGACCGTAACACCTTCAAAACTTACGGCTAAATCAGTTCAGTTTGAGGTGGGTCTTTCTTCTCTTGATTTGGAAATTTGGCTTCATCGATAGTTTCCATCATTCAATATCCGAGCTTTAGTTTGATATTCCACTACTTGAGATTCATCATGCCGACACAGCTACAGCGGTTCAGACCGATGAATCTTCGTTCTCGGAGATGTCCCCGGGTTGGCATTTCTGAGACTTCCTCTTATCTCCTGGTCAGGCTTTTTGAATATGAATCGATGTGTGGGTTTCCGTTTGTTTTGCCACCTTCTCTCTTAGCATGTCCGCATTTCAGACTGTATGGCAAAACCCACCCCCACAGATATTAACCATCATGACATATTAAACTTACGTTATACTGTCTTGAAATTACCCGTATTCGTTCCTCCCAAATTCCTTCTCTCTAGGGTACAAATTTCCATCCGGCTTAGAACCACTTACCTTTATTACAGTGTGCCATCGATAGACGAGCTTATCTAAATCTGATGTATCTTTACTAGTAGATGGAAGAGGTTCCGACATCTACTCTCTTGTCCGGAATAAACGTCCCGGGACGTTTATTAATTTACAAGAAAAATTCCACCCAAGACATGCTTATTCCAGCCACCCTGTTTATTTATTTTTGAAACTTTTTTTACCCACACCGTTTATTTCGGACGCTTTTTTTCTCTTCCGGAACATAAAATCATGAAGAAATAAAAAACTTCTCTTTAATTACAGACTTTAAAGGCTTCTTGTATATTACTTAGATGCAGTTTTATACCTTTTACCTGCGTTTGATTCGTTTACACACGCGCCCTTAAAACAAAAGCCTTTAGAAACACTCCTGTTACATGCAGTTCCACATACTTTCACTACTTTCACTCACAAAAATTTCGAGATAACTTTTTCCACCTACCCCGTTTATTCCAGCCACCCCGTTTATTCCAGACACGAGAGTATAAGGATAAACGCGGTCTTAATTGTTAGCACAGAATACCACTCTTTGCTTGAGGGCTGTTAATACGTTTCGTAGGCAAGGTTTAAACCGATCCCAAGTCTAATGTAAGAAGGGAAACCGGCTCTTTAGTCTTCACTTACGAGACATCAAATCTAAAATAGCTGCGTTACGAGACATCAAATCTAAAATAGCTGCGTTACGAGACATAAAATCATTGCATATTGTAAAAATGATACACACGCAAAAAAAAATCAAATACAAAAATGGTATATAAATAAACAAATAATAAATACGTTAACAAAATAGCTATCATCAGCCTTTGTTTTCTATAAGTTTCTCGAAACTATAAAGATAGGCCTAAACGGTCCAGGGAGATGTTGAATAGTGAAAGAGGCTTTGAAACTCAGGTAAACTTCTCGTGTGCAATAAAGAGGTACATACTGTAGTTTGAAAAAAAATCTGCAACGTGCGCCACATCATTATTTATAACTACACAATTTCAACCAAAATTTTGTGATCTTTCGGGAAGGGACTGAATATGAACAATGCTCACCTTGCACATTCTCAACCTCGTCACAGAGGTAGTTGAATGTTTCTATGTGCCCCTTTACTTGCCGAAAGTGCTGGTACTCGTTCCATCGTCTTGTTAATAGCACCTGCACATCAGTGGGTACTTGGACTATATTCTTTGTCAGGGTACAAAACTTCGCTTTGGATTTGTTAAGAACGAGTAACTCGTCTACTGATATAGAACCGTCAGTTAACTTTACAATAGTTCCTTGGACAATCTTAATAGTGCGTTCGAAGAGATCCTTTCCACGGTAATTCCCCTGAGTCTCACTGCTCGTACGTTCTGCAAAGAATCAAGAATTAAGTCTTACAAAACATCGGCAAGTGCTTGAAGCACAATTTCAGACTTTCGAGAGCACAATAGGGAGCTTATTATAAAGGTCCAAATGCTGAACGCCGTTCTTTGGCCGATTAATATTGGAGATATCATATGTCCTAGCAGTTCGGGAAGAAACATTTGGGTAGTTTTGATAAACATTTTTCAAATAGTTTGTTTGTGGTACAAAACAAGAATATTGCACGAAATAGCGAAAACATTTTGTACTTAAAAGCCTTTTTTGTTTGGCACTCCTCAGAGTACTAACGTCTGAATGACCGAAATGGAATGAGTGAAAGAATATACCCAACTGTATTTTGAAGGAGCCAATCAGAAATTGGACAGCCTGAATTGCTTGTGTTTTGGGACCAATCAGCATCCATTACAACAAGATCAATTGAATAGGCCTAGAGAGAAAACGAATTCTTTTTGTCTGCATAGCAAAGCTTTTCTTGCTTTTATGTGGACTGACTCCAGAATGGCCAAATCAAATGCAGACCTAGCCTTTCCTATGATACGGAAGCAATCATCCGTATACAATTTGGCACAGTCTGGGTTCTCAAGCAAGTGTTGCCCTATGGCAGAGTCATATTGCTTAGTGGCGTTTTCGGCCTTGAAACCCAAGGTGGTTGTTTCCTCTTAGGAGTAGATGCTTGGCGAATATACAATGGTACATGCTCCTTAATACGATCAACCAGCCTCAAAGTCATGCGGCCAACGTAACCAGCCTCGCACTGGCACAAGGATCAGGCGTCGTTATCCTAAACCAAAATGATTACATACATAAAATGGATAACATACTACAAGATTCCAGCAAATTTCAAAAATTAGGTAGTGTTGGAGAGAATGACAATACAGCTAGAATCGAGCAGCGTACTTCATCTTTATTCGGAAAATTGTGTTAAAGACTCGTTTACTTTCGCTATTCGTACCCAAAACTTTGATTTCGGTTCTAACGAAATTTTTTTGTGTTCTTTTGACATCTGTAACTTGTTTACAAACGTTCCCTTAGATGAGACAATTAAGAAATGCGCTAATGCACTGTATAGAGGTAACCTTGTCCCTCCCCAATTCCCTTATAACAGATTGAAGGGTCCGATTTCTGTTAGCCTTCGAGGTAGTTTATTCTGGTATTATGATTTATAGGTTACACAGAATTCTAAAGACAAGTAAGATTTCAAGTGTCAGGTCACTATTAACTCCTACCGTTCTTACTTGGTGTGTGTACCCTCACGGAAACAAGAAATGCTTGCTAGCCTTAACTTAAAACAATTTCATCAAGTTTATCTGCTTTCAGTCATGGGTTGAGACCAAACAACCCATTGGACAATACTCATTATATTGTCTTAAAACTTCTTTCCCCAATGTTTACTTAAATAGTCATGTAAAACAATCCTGTATTCCACTGAGGACGTTCTCAAGGAACATTTTTACCTTCATAGGGCAACTACTTTGCGACTTTACTTTATTTTAGGCTACCCCCTAAGTCGACGCACAGTATCACGTCCTTAAACTCCCACATGTTATTAAGATGAACCTTTTAGTAACTCCCGACTGCATTTCTCAAATAGCCCATTGGTCTCTTATCAATTTAGTTATAGTTGCCATCTGAGATTTTTCCTATGTACTAAATCACCTATATCAACCTTAGATGTGTTATGAAAAACTGACATTCTTTGCCTGTTCCCTCCTCTATAATGTATCGAGTCCAGCAGCATTTGTCATTTTCGAATCGTTAGCAAAACAATAAATAAAGCCGCAACACTCGTACATCGCAATGTCTAGCACTTGTCAGTATACATATCTTGATGGACGTCCTGTTTATGCAACCTGGTTGCAGGACAAAAGAAGAACTGTAGATCCATGCATTACCTATCACATTAGATGCAACACTATCTCAGGCAGAGCCTAACTTGACGTTTTCTGAAATCTGCGATAATAATTTAAGCAAGATAGTGATAGAGATTTACAAACTCTTAAAATATTTATGGTGCTAACAGTTTATACTCAAACTGCCACTCAAGAAGTTATCATATCGCCTCATCTTACACCACTAAGGCGTCCACCAGTGCTGGTTTGGCATAACATTTCTGTAGAAGCTTACTTGGCCCTAACAAAGCTACAGGAAATCAACTACTGCTATTATTGCTTGCAAGGAAGGCTTCAAACCGTTGACGCTGGTGGGCTCCTCCTACCTTCTTCTTTCCGTTTTACCGTCTTGTCAACCATCTCCGTAACCAGCTTTCGAAAATATTTTCATTTGTTTTCATTCTCTTCCTAATAGACAAAAGCTCCGGCCCGCGTTTACATAAATCGCGCATAAATCTACTAAAACTTACAAAATCTGCCCTTTTTGTGTTCTTGCCCAAATTTGCCTGTTATACTTGATGACGTTATCGCTTTTACTACCATTTTTAAGTTAGCAATTTGACGTCATGGGTCAGCAACTGATAAAAACGGGTGTTGTTATAATTCGCGCGTCTTTTGACTCCTCGGTATTCTGAGACGATGCAATTATGATTTCTGTGAAGCATTTTCCGAGTATTTTTATTAGATTGCTTTTCACTGCACTGATCTTGCAAAATGTTATTTCTGCAAGAGCAGCTCCAGTTGCAAGAGCGTTGAAATCTATTATGTTCGAACAATCGAAATTTCAATTCGATTTGAAACCAAATTTTACCCATGATATTCATCCTGCGGCGTGGAGAATAAATGCGTCCATGGAATACCAGATTCAATCCAATTTTGGTGAGTTGTCTTTCTTACTACTTAGTTATTTCCACAAAGTTGTTTAATGAAAGTTTACCGAAGTAATCCATTACACATATTTTTATAATATAAGCAACTCGATTTTCAGGGTCAGGGCTAAGGTTGCCAAGGGTATGATAAACTTTCAGAGCTACGTTATCAAAATTGTAGTTTCCTTCTCGGCGCCTCGCCCAATTTTTTTAGGCGTTGTTTTTACCCTAAATTTTATATATAGTCAGGTTTCACTGCTATAAGAATTTTATTAAACTCTTAATGATTCATCTTTGCGCTTATGACTTTTTCTTTTTAAGGATAAGGTATTTATAACTAGCATTTTTTTTCTGAAACAGACAGGTGTTTTGGCGGCGCTGCCTTGGCTCTTCATGTCACTTATGACATTTTCTGGAGGATTTCTTTCCGACATGCTGAGAAAGAGGTTTAAAACGGTGCTTGTTAGAAAACTGTTATACAATTCAGGTATGGTGCAATATTTTAAAATTTTTTATCACATTCTCTGTAGGAGTGAGGTTCATATTTTCATGTATTACTTTGTTCTGAAGCACCCTCTTTTATGGCAGTCTCTCAATCAAACACCTCTGATGAGCAGTGGCCCCGACATTGAAACTACCCTAAATAAACAGAAAAACCACCAAACAAGCTAAGTAATAAATAAAGGGCAGCTGGGGCGTCCAAAGGTTCTCCCCTCACTTTAGGCTACCGGGCAGAGAAGCAAGCCATGAAGCACGCTCCGCCTCTCGCGGATCATGGAAAGAACCTGCCATCAATGTCTCATCAAAGAGAACAGATACATCACATGATACTTGCCAAATGACCGAGAAGCACCCCGAAACTCAAGACGGACCTCTAATGCGTGAATTAAAAACATAACCCGGCAAGAAAGGAAACTTGACAAATACATTTAAAGTTTTAGATTCGGTTGTTAACTTGATGCTTAGTATTTTGTAGAACTTAACACTACAGAATAAATTTCTAACTGAACACCAGCTCCTTGATGAGATAGGAATCTACCATTTATTTGAGGCCCGTCGCCCGAACGCTAGTTCTGGAAAAATAGACAGACAGACAGACTTTATTTTTGCCGATGAAAACTATTATAAGGATCCTATAGGGTGAAATTTTCATGTTTCCTCTTAAATCTTGTAAGGCACGCCCCAAGGAGCCACCCCCCTCCAAATTTTGCGTTCCTGTTACAGTCCTACTATTTTCGTTACTTTACAGGAATGTTTGGGTCCGCCATTTTCGTCGTAATTTCCGGGTTTGGAAACCAAGCAAGCGTAACCGTGGTCTTCATGAGTATTGCTGTGGCATTCTTTGGTCTCTCCTTTACTGGATTTATGGTTAATCCTCTAGACATCGCTCCAAAATATGCTGGAATAATTATTGGTCTTTCCAATTGCATCTCAACAATGCCCGGATTCCTTGGGCCATCGCTAGTTGGGGTTCTAACTAAGGATGAAGTAAGTTTTCTATTTTAGTCGCCTTATCAGCGTTTTACCTTACAAAGTTTCATCATAGTTTTCGTAATGTTTATACAATTTTCAGAAAGAAACTTGCGGGTACCTTATCGGCAGTCTCTCAATCAAAGACCCCTGATGAGCAGCGGCCTCGACATGGAAACTACCCTAAATAAACAGAAAAACCACCAAACAGGCTAACTAATAGATGAAAGGAAGCTGGGGCGTCCAAGGGCGACGCCTCTCAATTTTGGCTACTGGGCAGAGAAGAAAGCCATAAGGCAGACTCAACCACCCAGTAGGACCGCCTCTCGCAGATTATGGAGAGCATCTGCCATCAATAAGAACAGACACTTGCCAAAAGGTCGAGAACCGAGGCGGGTACCTTATCGGCCCTTTTTACGCCAACCCTTAAGGACGCTAATTTTAGTGACGTGATGATTAAAGGGCCAAGATTGTATTAAAAAGGGAGAGACTGAAAATGGTAATAAAGACATCAAAGTAGAAGTGAACAGCTTTCGCGTTAATTGCAGGGATCGTTCAACGTGCGCGTAGTCCAAAAGAATAGACAGAGCAGTTGATCATCTGCGTATCCATGAGTATGAAATACGTGCTGACTTATAACATAGAACAAGGTAACCTGGTATGAATTAAAGAGCAAAGGTCCTAGGTAGCTTCGCTGCAAAACTCAATGGTCGACTTTAGTGACGCAAGACAGAGTTTCCATATATATCTATTAAATCCGTCTGATATGACTTTAGCCAGTTTATGATAGATCCACTTACATAAATGTTAACTTTTGCAAAGTATGCTACCATCAACAGTACAAAACGCGGAGCTAAGGTCCATCATAACTAGCATTATTATATTTGATTGATCTATATCTGACAAATGTCTGATTGCACTTTTAAAGGAACAGTTTCTATACTATAGTTTTTCGAAATGCGGAGATATGATCAGGTAATAACTTATGAAAAGTAAATTATTCTGCAAGTTGGATTGTTGTACCCGTCTCAGCCGAATTAGATGTAGACTCTAAATATTCATTATTTGGCAAATGTTCTTATACTCATTACTTTTCTTGTAATTTTGTAGAAGAGGGTGGACTTGATTGATGTCTCCCAAACGCCAAGGAATATATTCCACTCTGGAGTGACATGTTTATAATCCACGTGAAATCTTGGAGGTGGACATCTGTACATCTTTTCACGAGCCAGGTTGGAACCGGATCAAGGATACAATACTTAATTGCAACTCTCGAGACAACGATACAGACATCCTCCTTAGAGATGGGTTCAAATTCTATCGTATATACACTTGTATCAAAAAGGGACTAACGTACTTCTATAAACGTATTAGCCTCAATTTTGTTTATTCTTTGCCTTATACTGTTTATCCTCTGCCATAAGTATTTGAAAAAACTGTTAGTAAGTTATTCGGTACCTTTGTGTGGTGGGTGCACTCTAATACGCTATTCTCCAAGAAGGTTGTGAATTAAGAAGAACGAAGCCTTCTGGTTACCACTAAAGTCATTGACAGAGTTGAAATACGTTTCTTTTTGTATTTTCGGAAGCACTGATAAATGCATCACGATCTTTTTAGAACAATGATAAAATGTGTTGCTTGCCTTTCCTTTAGGTTTTCTCTTTACATCCATTTAAGTTCTGTGAGAAGGTTGTTTTGCCATGGTTGGTCCTCCGTATGTTTAACTCCACTAGTTGTCAAAGGAGTAATTTTGTTCACAATATTCCTAAAGACGCTGTTATATTCCTCAATTAATGTATCAGCAGCATAGAAAACCAAATGTGACGATGGATAAGTTGCTAAATCCCTTCCTAACCAGTCGATGTCGATTAAAAACAGCTTCCAAACAGTTTTATCTTTAATATAATTGCTGCATCTCTGTACTGGAAGATTGAAACCTACAAATGCGTGATGTGATGGTACCCTGTTTAAGGAGTGCCTTACATATGGTTACATTCCGTCCTATTAATTACAAGGTCAAGAAATCGACATGGTTCATGTGTGGACGACTAGACATGAGTTGCTAACACAAAGCATTACAATGACTTCCAAAACGTATTTTCATTTGTATCATCCCTATCATTTACATGGACTTTAAAAGCTAATTGCTTTAAACAGACAAAAACCTCATGTAAAATAACGAGAAGACATTAACAGGGCATTCTCCTTTATAGGAGGTAAACAAAAATACGATTATGTTACCCGATATGATTTTTTTGTGTGACCACTCGAACAATTCGAGGATGTTTTCTGCTGTCTTGGTTGGCTGGTAAGACAGTATGCACAAAATGGAGTACCTTATCCAACTTTTGGCTCTTCTCATACATGGGGGGGGGGGGGGCTAGTAGGCCCGCGGCACTTTGACACACTATAACTTTATATCGACCAATGCTATTACAAAGATATTTGGCACGTTTATGTTCTAATTCTTTTCCAACAAATTGAAAAAAAATAATTTTAATTTGGTGTGAATGACGTCATCTATGGATATGAAATGTTGCGCAATATTCACAAGTTTCACAAATTTTGTAAAAGGGCCTTAAAACATACTTTTTGAATTACATTGCAATTTTTAAGGACTTCTAGTATCTCTAAAGTATTTCTACATGTATGCAATGTTTTTAGGCAAGATATTTTAGATTTTAAGAAAATTATTTCCCAAAAATTATGAGATTTGAAACAACCGAAATGGTTGCACAGTTATCATCAACGGGTTTTTAATTATTTTGAGCATTATGACTAAAAAATATCCTCCAAACATCAAAAATATAAGTCTTAATTCACAGTTGGTACTAAATTCATCTAAAGATGTGATTTTCTTATAATAATTTGAATATATTGTCATATAAGGTTCTCTAGCGAACTTCACCTTATTGCACAACATATTTTTTCATTTTTTGCGGAATTTCAAAAAAATGTGCATTTTTCACTTCAAATTTTGATAATACGAAATCGTCAGTACAAATTCAGGATAGAAAATCTAAGTTTAAAGATACAATAATCATGTTTTTCAAAGAAAAGTAACAAAACAGAAAGGCAAAAAACTCCACTATAGGTAATCAAAACACCAATATCGTAAAATTTCAAGAAAAATTTGAAACAATTTATTCATCATAACACTTCCCAGTAAATATAAGTCACTAAATTTCGTGTCAATCGGGCCCGGCTTGAAAAAGTTATGAGCTGAAATGTGTAGTCGCGGGCTTACTAGGCCCCCCCATGAAAGATAGGGTTAAGTTTCTGTGAAAACAAAAGATTGTGTCTGTGATTAGCGCATAGGAAAGGTTTAAACGTGTTCTGTGAAAATTGACCTCATATCTGCAAGGTAAGAATGCATGTTAATATATTCTTAATTCATCGTGATATTGATCACTATTATGTTATTGTTATTGAAAACATTCTTACGATCCACCCGGTGAGAACCACTGGAGGGAGGAGGGGGGTCTTCAGCCCCAGCCTCAAATATTATTCCAAGTAATCTTTTTTTTTCTAACCTAGAAAAAAGTACTTTGACAAGAAAGAGAATAGGAAAGAGAGTCCCACGTCATCTGTTACTTCTCAAAAGATCCCAAGTATTTGAGTCTCAAGTTAAAAATCAAATAAAATAGGACAACAATCCTTTTTATGATCTTTTAAAGCCGCCCTACTTTTGATTTAATGCCCTGACAACCTCATGAAAGAAGACCATGACGTAGACGTGATAAAGGAACTAACATTTTAAATGACGATATTTACTTCCTATAACACTGGTCAACAAAAAAATTTTTGAAATGGTGTCTAGATTCTTAATAACTTTTTTAGCTAATTTGGGGGCGCTGAATCTGAAAATGAACTTAGTTTCTCTTGGTTATCTACCGTTTATGCGGCACAGAAATGTCTCATTTGGGGGCAAAAAGGATATTTTTCATATATTTTCCTTACATTTGGTGTTGACCGATGGCGATATTTCTTAAAGAAGAACAGTAAAGACCTCTGAAATTGTATTGAAATCAACAATAATTGGTCAGGTTATCTAGAAATAGCAGTTTTGCGATAATAATCTGGCCCTAAGTCTTTAAATAACTCGGTTGAATATACCAAGACCAACGATTTTTATCAAATCGATAAAAATTTTATCAGCAAATATAAAACGTAATCAAAGGCTTTCAAAGACCTTCTCGTTTAAGGCTGCGTTGACGGTTAGGGAGGGTATGCGATGTCGTGCAGTCTTAACGGTGTCGTCTTTATTGCTTGCCCACAAGCATTCTGTATGGTCTAAGGAGCACTAACACACAAGGGCATTGCGAGGTCTTTCGCACTTAGGGTTCGGATTTGAAACAAACAGGGACAACCCTTTACCAGGCTGCTGGAGACGGTTTTCAAATGACAAAAGGGATATTAAGTGTAGACGCCGTACAAAAGCGTCACAGTTACACTTGTGTGAGTCGTAGATAGTTTATGGCAACGGATAGTGTAAATGAGGAATGTAAACGGAAATATCAATTGAGGAGGCAACAATTGCCTAATAAAAATGTTGAAGAATGATGTTAAATTTGCCAAACCTACCCATACTGTTTAAATAACAACTACGCTCATTGGTAATATGATTATCAACAAAGCCATGGCCCTCAAGGTCGTGTAAAAGGGTCATTGGAGTAGGGGGTACAAGATAAACCTACATGCGTAGGTTGGTCCCCGCCTGGACTGTATGAATATTCCCCCTCAAAGCAGCTGTACCTATCGTCGCAGTTCTACTTTGATAACCCAATTGCTACCAGCAGTATATCAATGTAAGTCTTCCTTCTTCCTTTTTCGTATCCACAAATTACCGGATACCATAGCACAGATGTCGTTGATTCATCTTAATGTCTTTCACCATGTGTAGTAAGCGTTACTTTCCTCACTTTAATTTCGACTTAAACTTTTGGAAGAGTTTCGTTCAGCTTTTCATTGGTGATTTGGTCTCCCCAGGAGAGTTTTGATACTGTTGTTGTCGTTGAGCGTGTTTTCTTTTTCCATGTTACTTACCCATATAAGAGTACACTTTTTAGCGATGCAATGGTCAGTCTTACCTTAATCTCTGTCCAGACTTTCAATTTTGCTGACCAGGCATTTGCTTTTGTACTCTTGTACGTGAGTGCCAGATACAATACTCCCATGAATAAAATTAGAGATGTTGCTTCCCTTTACTGCTTCTTTTGTTTCCCACTTATATGAGAAGAAATGCAAAGCTTTGGAGTTCCTGTTTACTGAATTTTCCTTTACTAAATTTTGAGTAAGTTTAAAACTTGTACATCCGCTCTACTGTCAACCGTGTTGCGCACCCAGGGTATGTCTACGCCCCTACTCATGGCTTCCCTGCTGCCCTTGATTAGCTTAAATATCAATTTGGTTAAAAATGTCATAACAAGCAAAGGTGTTACATATTGCCAGCATGGGAAGGATAATTAGTTTTTTAATGCCTAGAATATTAATTTGACCAACTTCGATCCGATTTTCAAGTTTTTGGGGGTATGTGGCTTGCCTGGTATTCACGTCCTTGTAAACATCAGAGGGTAATATGCATCTTAGACGTTATCACTGTAATCAGCTGTTCTTCACATTTTCGACTTTCATTGTTTTTATTTGTGGCAACAGTGGGCAACGAGAATTCTTCGGACGAGGAAGCGGATGATGACTCGTACAGCAGTGAGGTGGACGACAGTGCTGGAGAACTTGACAGTATACAAGTAAGTCAGGTGACCACTGGGCTAATAGACAGGATTAATGAATTTAAGGTTATAGTTAACTAATCTTAATAATACAGGAAAGTAACTTGATGGTCGAGAAAAAAAGAGGGAAGGGGGGGCAGATCTTGTTAGTACTCTCCAGTGCCAAATAGTCGTTCCCCCTCGCTTATTAATTTTTTGAAATTTATAACCCCCCGCTCCTTATTAGGACCCCCCGTTTATTAATTTCAAGGAATTTTCCCAGTACTCAATATAGTCCCTATAATGCAGTATTTTGGAGCCATGAATTGAAATTGAAAAACACTGATGCACAGAAAAATTATCAGATGGAGGAAATATCTGAAGGCGTTTGTTTTCATCTGCAGCAAGACGAAGGAATTTTCACCAAACAGCCCTCACTTAAAATACGGAGATGTGAATTTCAGTTATGACAGAGAGAGTGGGTCAGTAGTGATTTGTGAACTGGACAAATCTGATGGGCAAATACACCAAAGTGGTAGCGAAGAATCAAATAAGAACATCATAAGTTCAAGTCAATGCACCCATGTAACTCATTTAATTTTATTGGGCATCAGCTGATTGGTACAGGAACCGCTAGAAATGTACATTGCTCATGATGCATTAGCCAAATCTTAGATCTGAAATATTACAGTGGATTTGTATTTGGCTGTTTCAAATTAGATTTGTGTTTGTAGAGCACTGTCCAACAACCATATTGGCCAGTCAAAGCATTCTTTATGTCAGAGGGAGAAAGAACACAAGAAAGCCATTGCAAAGGGAGATATCAAGAGTCATGAGATGGTGGAATATTACCGGAAGTAAGGGTACATTTTCAATTGGGAAAACAACGAAGTTATAGACAAAGAAGCTAAATACTACCACCAGAAAGATCAAAGAAACTATCCACACTTTATACCAGTAGAGCTATGTCAACAACATATCTTACCAACTTTCAAACATGTGCTATCCAGTCCATAAAAAGAAAGGACAACAAACACAAAAATGTCATGGCACCCTCTGACAACCTAGTTCGATCCTAGATTCCTCAGAGTTCTGCAACTCAACCTAAAAAAAAATGACATAATTCAATTCTGGTAGTCTGAAGATGGGAGACGTATTTCTTGAACTTCTTTGGATTTCTAGAACTTTGGGGGCAGTATGCTTCTGCCCTGTCCATGCCCCACATACTTGTGCACATAAATATAAATGTTCACTGTTGTTTTTTTATGCTTTGCAGTTGGAAGAGAAGCCTAAAACGAGGAAGCAAATTGTGGAGGAAATTATTGCACAATCAAAGAAGACAAAGGTATGTTTAAATCAATGGCTGTAATTAACACTGTGTTTGGGGGTTCCTTTGATCATGTACTTTCTCTCTCAATCAAAGACCTGGGTGAGTAGTGGGTCCAAAGTTTAAACTACCCTAAATAAACATAAAAACCACCAAACGGGCTACCTAATAAATAAAGGGCAGCTGGGGCATCCAAGGGCATCCCTCAATTTTGGCTACTGTGCCGAGAAGCAAGCCATGAGGCAAGCTCAATCATGTACTTTCTTGCACCACTGACAGCCTCCTTTTTAGAAGAATTACCACCCAGCCACACTAGTACCATGTGTTATTGGTATACTTTAATGGGAATCTTGAGGCTCTCAAAGATTGTAGTGGGAGATTATATCACATCCCCTCATTCAGATGTTTTGCATGGTTTGTTTGGTGGGGCCTAAAAGTTTCATAACAAGCTACATAACAAGTATTCCATTAGTACCTCCTAGATATAGTGTTAATGTTTAATACTCTCTTTATCTCTTAGTATGTCTTCAACCTAAAACCATTCTGCATATGCTATAGCTTTGTTGCTTTTGTAGTTGTCATGCCTACTTACCCTTATCGTTCCTTTGTATAGAACGATTTTAAAACCTATTTGCACTGTATATTGTGGTAGTAGCCCTTTTTAAGTCATAGTACAAGTTTTACTGAAGTGTTTAAGCCAAATTTTGATCAACAGGGGTTGTACTTTAAGATACTTTATTTCAGCTGCTTGGTTTTCTTCTTTACACTCCTATATGCTCTGTCCAAAACACAAAATACTCTCGGCACTGTCCACTAGTGCAACCTACACATGAAATGCCGTACCTCTATTTTTAAATAAATGACCTGACTAAGAAATGAATTAGCTTTTTAAGCTAATGCGACTGAATGTGGAATAGCTCATCTTTGAGTAATTAGTTGCCCGTGATGGTATTTTTATGAGCGTGATATCCCACCACAACACTGAAATAGCAATGTCGGAAGTGCTTGCTCCTAATGACTGTGGTATTTTAGTTAATTGAATACTGCCTGTTCTTTGTTGTATCGAGAAGGGCTTCTCAATTATCGATGGCTGCATTGCCTATTTATGGTATTTTAATATGCTAAGGTAACCAGGTGATGGCGCAAGATGTGAGATGGCTTCGGAAGTAGTCTCATTACGGTGTAATTTTTCGTTCCAACTAACTTACGCATGAAGTTTTATAGACGAAAGCATTGTGGTAATGTGAACTTAAATGAGAGATGGTGGTTACAGAAAAGAAGCCAAACCTTCGTTTTGGGACAATTGGGACCAAGTACTAGTATTAGTTATTTTTGTACATGTTTGTGATCAATCTAAGGTTAGAAATAGACAGGCTTATTTGCAAGGATAACAATATTGAACATCCAAATGCAAGGCTTTCCCAACGATTTTGTCCAATCCTATACTGTCAATTAATTAAACAAGGGCTGAAAGTGACATCACCATTAATAAGGTGAAGATGAGTTTCTAATTGTTTGTCATCACAAAAAACTCTTTTAAGCATGTTAAAGCCTTCTGATGTTTATTGCATTTGATATCTGCCCATGTAAAAAAATTTAACGAGTGCTCTGATTCCCCCGTATCCCCCTTTACTGGTTTTACAGAATCAACATAGTCAAATAAAACAAAAATATTATCTAAAGCTATCCATGGTTTCACACAATCAAGCACTTTCCCGAAAGCTGCATTTGCTCATTTTTTCTTGCAGATGATGTTGATGACAGTGCAAGTCTCCTCACAAATTGATTCCATCAATTGACTAAAACAAATGTCTCACTAAGTGTAAAGATACTACTCAGTTGATAATTTGACGGCTTTTTACCTAAAACGTCTGTACCAAAAACAAGCAAATAAACAAAGCTGAGTAGGCTATATTTTGCCTTCCTTAAATTTTGTTGTCTGTTCACAGATATTTTTAATATATTGGCCTAACGTTTCACTAGGGTACATACGGATGGCTTCACGTGAAGCCCCACATCATAAACCAGCAAGATAAACTGTCTCTATCTCAAATGATTAAATCGTTGAGGTATTTTTCATTGAAATGTTATCATCCAATCCTACAGCAGCTCTTGACATAAGTATCTCAAATTAGTTACCTTAGAAGTTGAAAGTGCTCCATCAAATGTGAATACAAGGCTGTAAATAGAAAAGTACTTGAATGCCCTAACCAAAGGTTTTGAAATATACTAGAATAATGATGCTTCGCAGTACCTAGCTTCTATATTATTCCATCAACCGTGATGTAGACCATTACACTATTCCTACTCATAAAGTGGTTATAGGGCTGCAGCGTATGCAAGTTTCTTACAATGTACGATACGTATCTTGTACTATGGATAATGAGTCCTTCGAAAAGCATCCCTGCTCATCATAACCTACTGCATTTATTCTTACAAAAATTGAAGTTGTTATACTCTGATGGAATTGGCAAATAATTCACACACGTCTGCGAGGTTTCCGTTCCATCGAGAAAGGCGCCCATTATAGTTATGACTTTCTTAGTTTGAAGTATGACTTTTAACTCTTAATCCTGATCTGTTCTATTGCAACGCTGGCATTTAAACCTATACGCTCATACATGTAACCGTTATGCCTGTAAAGTGAGTAATGGTTGTATTATTTGGTATGAAATAAAACATGAAGTTTAAAGTTGTCATCATCATCAGTATTGTTTCCAATACAAGACAGATCTTGAGAATGGGGTCAAGATGACATTGACGCATGAAATGGCAGATAGTTTTTCCATTATTTTTGCTTTCTTCCGCTTTAAAAAGGCTTAATTCGTCAAATCCAAAAGCTTTGCAAGACATATATCATAAAATCTTCAGAAATTCAAGAAGAGCGTTTTAGTGTGTTTAACTTTAATGTAAGCTTTGGACTATGTGAATGAAAGGAGTCTACGTTCCACTTCCGATAATTGCAATCACGATCATGTGAGTTTAATACAAATGTTTAAACTTTAAAAATAATCTGGGAAATTTTACCCTTTAGTCACCTGAGAATTGGATTAAAAACAATACCCAGAAGAGCGGATTATCTTGTGCTCCCCGCTTGCAAGGTCACGCATGTCTACGTGACAAAAATGCAGTTATCACGATAGAAAACAGCACAATGATTTGTTTACCGAATTGGACACTCAGTAGGTTACGGGCCCTGAAATTTTCATTTCCGACGTCATGTATTAGATCATTGGCTATTGAGATAGGATTTGGATAAATATTTATTTGCTTTTAAACTTATGTTGAAATTATTTTTTGTGGAAAAGAAGAATCAAAATGAAGACAATTTAAGACATTATTTAATCATTGAAAAGAGGATTTGAAACGTCAACTTGAAAAAACACAAGAGAATTAGTAATAACGTTTAACATTCCTGTGCGCAGAAATTTGCTGTCCTTTCAATCATTCCAAGAATAAAATACAAGAAATTGTATTGCATCGTCAGGAATGCAAAGATGACATTAAGCTTCATAAATTATTATTGTCCTTACTAAAGGCATATTTAATATTTATCATTATTATTTTTCAGTACTATTTTTTTATTGTAGAAAATGGCAGGCTACTTTCTATCATTCTATGTTATGGTATAGCAACATCATTGCTGCATTGTGTTACAATTTCCATTATAGAAAATTGGAAGCCTTTTTTTTATTATTCATCAATATTGTATTCCATAAGATACAATCACTTACATCTGTTGATGTTATTTATCTAAGGGCTTAACATATTTCATAAACAGTTCGGAAATGCAGGAATACCAAACAATAAATTTTGGTTCCGTTTACTAAATGAAAACGTTTTTATTTTTATTTCTTGCTATTCTCATTGGCATTTCAATTGTACTTTAGCGCTATTTTTATTGTTGTTGCTATGGTTATTTAACGGTTCTTTTATTTGTCATTATTATTGTTATTTTTATCGATATTTTTTATTGTTCTTTATTGTTTTATTAGTATTTTTATTTTATTTTAATTTTAAGTTGTTAGTATTTTAATTATTGTTGTTATGGTTATTTTATTGTTATTGTTACTGTAGTTTTATTGTTATTTTTGCCACTTTACTATAAGGGTGATCATTGTATAACTTCTCTTTAACAATGTCTTCACTATAAAAATGTACGCATGTGCTCTAAATAGATCGTCATGCACCCCTCTATTGTTCTGCGATGCACCCCTCTATTATATTTTCATGCACCCCTCTATTATAATTTCGTGCACTCCTCTATTGTATTAGAGGCATTCCTCTACTGTTCTTCAATGAAACCCTCTGTTGTCTCTCCATTTACATTCACGTTGGTCTGTACTCTTGGGTGCCTAATAGACGTCCCCCCTAATTAATTTTTCAAATATTTTCCACCCAGGACATTCTTATTCCACCCCCCACTCCCCCGTCTATTAATGCAATCCCTCGATTAATAGAAAAGATGGAGGTTTAATACGATTGCTAAAAATGTTTTCTTTTTACACATTTTAATTTTTGATTTCTAATGTTACATTATTTTAAAGTCTTTTATCACATAGCGCTCGCATCGTTTAGGTACTTGATAAACAATCTTTTTAACCATATAGTTTTTAATTGTAAAGAAAATAATAAATAAAAGAAGGCGAATAAATTAAATAAATTGCAAGACGATTTGCAAAAGATCTTTACCCATATAATATCTATATGTATATCATTAAAACCATTTAAGCCAAGTTAAGCCAAGTATCAAGAGTAGAATCGTTCGTCTAGAAGACGGTGTCACACTTTTGATTTAACGGTGATGATACTTAGAGACGAGACGAAGCAATGAATGCATTTCTTGTGTAAAAATGCCGACGTCGACCACATCCGACAGCGTACAGTTCTCTGTTATTCATGGGCCACTGATAAACGACAGGTAAAATTTAACAGCCAGTGGCATATCCTGGCAATCTCTCAAGACCCGTGACGAGCTGTGGATCTGACTTTGAAACTACCCTAATTAAACAGTAGATTTCCCCAAATAAGCTAACTAATAAATAAAGGGCAGCTGGGGCAGCCAAGGGCAACGCTCCTCAATTTACGCTACCGGGCAGAGAAGCATGACACGAGTCAGGCTCAAATGCTCAGGTGATGTTTCCAGCGCCGCTTTTCGTTACTCGGCCATCATCGTTAAATATGTGAAAGGGCTGTAGAAGCTTGCTTTTTACCCACGGAATTAAATAATTTTAATAATCATTCATATTTATGCTTTTAAGCATCATACTTACTCTTGGGTGCCTAATAGACGTCCCCCCCTGCTAATTAATTTTTCAAAAATTGTCTACCCAGGACATTCTTATTCCAACCTCCCAACCCCCACCCCCTATTAATTTTAAAGTAATCTCCCACCCATGCCATTTTTTTGAGGAGGTACTTCGGCGGACAAGTAGAAAATATCTTTATCTAAATATGAAAATCACACATTAAAAAAGTGAAAGTGGCATTATACGAGGCTCGAAGGAGTGTGAAGACGCACATTATAGATGTTAGGAATAACACTGTCATGGAGCAGGAGGATGAAGGGAACATTTTTAAAATCTTGGAAGCCATGTAGGAGACTATCATGCTTTCGAATAACTATTGTTTGTGTTGTGTTACTCTACGTTGAGGAAGTTGCAGTTGACTCGAACCACTTTTTACACTTTCTATTACATTGTTGGTCATTTTCCACCCATCCAGCCCCCTTTTATTAAGTTTGGGATTTTCCACCTCCCCTTCTATTGGGCACGCAAGAATAGATATACACGGTGACTATGCATGTTTGTGCTTGGGTGCCTAAAGATGCACGGCCAGACGTCTAGTTTCAATACTAAACCCTGTTCATTCACCGTTTCAACTTCTCCTGGGATATTTCTGAAACCTCACCCCTGGTTAACAGAGGGTGAGGACTCCCCGGAGGGAGATTAATCTATCCCAACTTCAATGAGAACAGATACTACATCCATTCCTTGCCAAAAGGCCGAGAAGCGATCAATAGACGTTTTCGCCCGTCACTGGTCACTGGTTATGGTGAAGGAAGAAAATATATGGCGGAGAATTTATAGGAAAGGAAGGGATTCAAACACGTAGTGGAAATAGAAGTAAATCAGAGCCACGTTATCTACCTCTAGCGTTATAGGTGTTATTGGCGTTATTGAACAACGCGTAAGTTGTAAACATATTCTTTACCTTAATACGTCAAATTAAGTCGCGTACGTAAAATAGGCCGCACCTTCAAAAATGTGCCTAGGTTTTGACACACTTCCTCTCCGGACCTTAGATTCACCATAATAACAGCTATTTCACCTTACAAATTGATTAATCATGGTAGACCTGGAGGCGCTCCACCCGGGGTGCTGCCGCATCTAGGGGATGGCGTCTTCAACATCATTTCCTTCTCCCACCAAATTAGGTGCTGGAAGAAAGCAATGATGCTACAGCCCTACTACCCCATGTCATGCTGTCTGGCAGGATTGTCCGGGTACCGATTTAGTAAAGAACACAACCTTTTGAAGAAGAAGAAGAGAACCCGGAGACCCCTCCATTTCCCCTAATTTGAGGGTCCTGGAAGTTTTTCTTTTCACTCTTTCACCTCAAATTCGGCCTTCTTCATCATGAGAAAGCAGTTGTAAAGTTTCTGACGCCTCCGGGTCCACCCCGAGGGGAGTAATGACCGGCCTAAAACCTCATTGAAACATACCTCGGTAGGTCAGGAATCTTCACATCAAATTTGGTGCCAATTCATCCAGCGGTTTGGGAGTCTATACGGAACATACACACGCACATGCACACGCACACGCACACAAACGCACACGGACCTGTTTTTACATATATAGATGACTTGAGAATGAATACTATGTGAAAACTCATATCTGCGGACGGTCTCATATGTGTTTCGTACGCACTTTGTACCGTCAAGCCAGGATGTCAACATGGTTGGGGCTTTGCACTCATGGCCAAGTCGTCGATTCCCTGTCAGATCGTAATACTCATGATCTACGGTTGTGAGTTCTGTACCTCCTCACTATGACCGCGGTGTTGTGCCCTTAGGAAAAGCATTTTACTCCAAACATTCCCTTAAATCTCTTTACCCTCTTGGTTTAGTTCGGTGCCAGGTTTAGTGCAGGCCAAATGTACGACCCATATGCTGCACATGGCTGCTCAAATCCATAGGGCTCTTTGCAAATCATTTTAAGGTCCATAACGGCCTAAGAAAATCAAGGCTGCAGACCACTAAGCTGTGTACAGTCGTAAGGTTCCAGTGAACAAGATCTTAAAGTTTAGTCGCTTGAGTGTCGGTTAACACAGCAAAGTATGTCTTGGTCACTTAAATTATTTCTTTCAAGGTCAATGTTGAAAGGTTACACCTCTGTGCCAAACCGAAACATGCTTCAGCCAAAACTAGCGACGTTTACACCGGCAAGAAGCAATTTGCAAACGGCAAGCTTAATTTTTTCCCGCAACGAAATGTAAAAGCACAACAAATGTTAAAGATTATTTTCAATGAAGAGAATTTATTTCTGTTCATTACTTTCTACCATTGATGACATTTTGCATATTTTGCACTTCAACAACCCTGAAAAGCCGCGATCTTTGGTTTGCGTTAAAATAAATATTTTTTCAATTTTTTTAAAACGTTTAATTACAGTTTTGTTCATATAGCGGCGAAAAAGGGCCTCAAGAAAAAGACGGCATGTATAACTTGAATGGCACACGAATAGTTATTCACGTTCAATATTCCTTAAGTCACGGACGATACGGGCGGCATTTTTATCTGGCACGGCAAGTACTGGACGTTTGTAACCGTGAACTTCACGGATGGATGTTACGGACCTCAAAGGCCGCTGTTTTAACTCCAGTAACGGAGTAATGATATTAGATCTAGCTTCAATGAAATACTCTGCTTATAGAACTTACAGAAATTAAACTCAGACACACCGTTTAAACATAGGCAATGACTTTACAGTTTGTAACTTCTTTACATCTGTATCCTTCTCCGATGTAATCTTTCAGCTCCTTAAAAATGACGCAGAGGAAACCCTGAAAATACCAGCACATATGCTTAGGTCTACTGTAATGAGGCACTATTTATAAGCTGAGAAATTTTTTCAACAAACTATTTGGTACTTTTGGTACAGTCTCCTGAAATTGTCAGTGAAGAACATGACGGACCGATGGGGTTTTCACAACTAAAAATTATTTCAATGATTTTGTACCAAAGATACCTCGCATAATTTGACAAAAAGGTTCATAAAAGTTAGTAGGCAAATAATAGAGATTTGGAGCCTTATTTTGAAAGGAAAAGGCAGCTGCAGTCTGAAACCTAATTTGTCCTCGCAATTTAACGTTGAAGTGCCAAGGCGACCGCAACGT
Organism: Alatinidae sp. Z8VKAUB7J3; assembly: GCA_010016025.2. Lineage (NCBI taxonomy): Eukaryota > Metazoa > Cnidaria > Cubozoa > Carybdeida > Alatinidae > Alatinidae sp. Z8VKAUB7J3. Next base: position 21,202,611 of record JAAAKM020073195.1, read on the forward strand.
CTATTAAGCATTTTGCATTCGCACAACTACTCTTTTATGTCGTACCAGCTATGTTCTTCCATTAACGTAGATCCAAATCCTGTACACAAACCTAGTCTAACGTTTTTCCAGTAGATAAAGAAACTACACATGGACGTCGTATTACTCGTACAAGTTCACTAATCACTGTTACTGTAATTAACCGACGTGTTTTGTTGTTTTCTTTGTTTTACGTTTTGCAGAAGAGCATCCTTACACTGATGCACATTCGACACTGCTGAGTAACCGTGCTGTTTGCAAGCTTAAAGTTGGAGATTGCAAGGGTTGCATCGACGACGCAACTGAGTCACTTAGCTACAAACCATCGGCGAAAGCGTATCTGAGAAGAGCAACTGCGAAGGACACTTTAGAGAGGTGAGTCGTAAGACAATCACACAACATGATGTTTACAATGAATGCATTATACACATGCAGTCTTGATTGTAAGCTATGCAGATTATGTGGTAAATTAGAACGTAACTACCAGGAAGAACCAAATTGTAGATTCGGGACGGAAATGAACACAAAGCGTATATTTGCAGATGATCGTTTATTCCTACGCCCGTTGATATTGACCTTAATCAGCCGGCAAACTTTTCATCAAAAAACTCTTTGCTGAGAGCCGATTTTGAATTACATTTCCTTTAAATTGGGAACTTGCAGCCTTTATAGATGATAAACAAACACTTTATGTATGGACTTTCGGTACATTGATTTTCGTGCAATGATCACACCAAAATGATTGGTCCGAAACCAACTCGAGAATTCGTCTTTAGCTTCTGTTATCCACCCATAGCTGCTGTTTGCTGACAACACATGATGATATAGGTTGTAGTCTAGTAACGGTATTGAGCTCACATTTGTCGGTTTTCACGTGTTTGTCTATGCTTGTAGAGCCGTCTATTTTCGACAAGCCACTTTTTTTTTCACTTGTTGTTTCATACGTTTTCTCAACAAGAGAAACAAAATCTTTAGGTTTGACTTTTCTGACAATTGAATGGACCGTCAAGTTTAACTGTGACTTCTTTTGGAATTGTAACTTTCTTTGTCGTGTTGGTAGAGTGAAACGTTGGAACGTAAATTTCAATTTAAAAATGTAAAAAGGCAAGGATTCCTAAAAAATTGCAATATAGCCACCATGTTGTAGTCACTTCAGTGTATTAAAGACGAGCGTAACAGAGTTAACACGGTTAATACCCCTAGTACCAACATAAAAACAATCTAAAATAATTTCCCTTAATTTGTAGTCTTGGTAGGATAGGAAATCCACACCACACGCCTTGTAGGAAGCATAAGTGTACCGAACATATCGATATGCTGTAAGTTATGACACCAAGTTGAATAGTTTACTTTCAGAACCCTAAGGAGGTCCTTGATGTTTTAGGAACGCCTTAATACAACGTGCGACTGAAACGTGCCAAACACCATGAAATGCTCCGTTGCTTCGGATTACTCATTTCTGCTTCTGAGCTACCAACATGCAGTTTTCATTTTTAGGTACGTTGTCGTCTTAAAAATAATGACTAACAACTAACTAATATCCATAAAACGGACCCTACATCTAGATGACGGGAATGAAAACACATATTCGAATATGTAATTTGTCGGAATACGAGTTAAATCATTACAGTGCAAAGTTGACACAAAAACCATGGATATTGTATACAACTGGGACTTAATTCAAAGTAACAGCACTACGTAAGGTGATAGGGAGACAATCCCACTGACAACACGAGTATAACAAGTGCCTCCATTCCCACAGCAAATGCAAAATAGCGTATGAAGTCAATATTGTCCATTGATCATCACTTTGGATCTGTTTTTGCTCATTCCTTGACAGTATTAATGTTGATATCTAATCTCACCTCAGCAACGGGGGAACGTAAGGCGGATTGAGGGGGTGGGGGGAGGGGGGAACAAGGAGGCTGGATCCAAATTTGTTTTTTCACATTGCACTAAGGTGACTTTGGTCATTTTGTGGAAAGGGGTGACTTGTGTTGACATGCATATCTTGCTATGAATGCGACACAATGTCTGTCGCAATCAATGTCAATTTTGTTGAAGCTGAAAAGTGGTCACGGAAAAAATGAAAAATCTTGGGGGGGCATGGCCCTCTCCCCCCCGTTCCCCCGTCCCTGTACCTCTTTGAAGACGATAATTATGTTTTACCATTAGAATATCAATCTGATTTAGTTCAACTCCGCCCTGCTTATCGATATTTTGTATTAACAAACTTATGCTACGAAACTGTTGCTTTGCGGACACAACGATTTTTCCTTGTCGTTGTTTTCTTTGTTAATTCACATAGCTTCAGAATATGCTAATTGCCTTCAAAACACAATGCCAATCAGATACTCCAACTTCTTATTGTCTTTTGAAAAACACAGTTTGGCATAAGGTTTCCCTCTTCTTTTTCAATCCCACCCTTACCATTTGCGCTTTGAAGAGTCTCAGACAAGAAAAATAGCTTTCAATACAAAATAGTTTTGCTGTTTTTGTTCACGTTTTTCTCAGAGAGAGAAAAATACTACAGAGTGTCCTAAAAGTTTGCGTTAAGTTTCGTTAATCGGTGTTACGTCCTGACAATACGTTACTAAACCGAAAGCGTTCGTTAGGTCCTAACTGCCATGGTTACGTGGTAGCAACGGCATGCTTGTTACAGTGTTTTCTGCATACCGCTGCAAACTTTTTCACTGTTGGTGTTGTCACAAAGATGCACTGAGGATTTTTAATAGATTGAAATAACTTGAAAGTATAATTTATCTAAGGTAATAAATCTAAACCCATAGAAATATATTAAGCTCGTTTAAGAAATTACACGGCTAAGCATGTCGTTACCAACGCGTAACCAAGGCTGTTCTAGCTGCGGGTTTAACAGCGTATTGGGAATAGTTTGGCAAATTCTTTCCACAGTGATGCCACACTGGACGAAGGCATTGCACACAAAACCCTGTGTAAACAGAGCACGAAGTATAAATCCACGAGCTGCATTAAGAGGGCTTTGTGACTTCATCACATTCTGTTATTGGTTTCTTTAGCGGTTCTCCATGTTTACGTTTAGGCTGATATTCCTGTTCCTGGTGCCAACAACTATAAAAAAGAACGAACGTAGTGACCATTATTCTTAGTAACCCTTATTCTTTAGTGGCTATCATCCGTGAATTCCGTCTCTGAGTTATGATTAAATATAGTGTTGAATAACGCATATTCTGTGTAAAACATTGCTTCGATATACGCAATAGGATAAATTAGTATATTCTGTAAGTATTAGAGGCACTTCATACTAAATCTGCTCACACTCACTATCCTGGCAAACTTTATTAGTTTCAAGCACCACCTGCATTGCCCTTCAACTAAGATTTTAAAATATACATTAATTATCTGCAGTTATACACAGAGCCGTGAATAAGACCCTTTGCCGCTTGCAACTTTGTGCCGGCTTCACTTCATACGGGGATGGTATATGAATTCAATAATGACGTTCTATTTCCTATCTTAGATCATCTTCAGTTTTTGTGAAATATGATCAAGTATTGATTCCTATGAAACAAATATATGTCTCTAGTTTATTTATTTACTGATTTACTTATTCCTTGTTTTGTTTATTCGCATTTTATTACTCGATTATTCCTTTACTCATTTATGCAACCAGACATTCATTTATCAATATTTTTATACGTTTAGTCTTTTTAGTTACAGGTTTACTGTATAACAACGTTTATGCCACCCCTACAGTTGAAGAGATATGTATAGCCTGGTTAAAATAGATTACATGCTGTCGATCGTTAAATTTTAGAAGCTTTATCATAGAAAGTTTGTTGTCATGCACCAGCAGTCCTTGTTACAAGTGATGCTATTTTGCCAATTCGTAAAGTTTTGGATAATGCTGTAGTTCCTCGATTTTGGGAAGGGCTTGCTTGTAAAATATGAATATATATTGTAAAGATGAGCTTTATCTGGATCTAAGTGATTATAATGGAGATAAAAGGGCGTAATCGTGTACTTATTTTGTTTGTCGCAAATCTTCTGTTTGAAGAGTGACATTGAATTAAAAGGTGATATGCTATATAATTTGAATGCGTATAATGGTCTCGTAGTTAATTTCTGGTCTCAAACGAAATTGGAATAAGGCCTACAAATCCACTATTAGAGGCTCTAGTTCAGATAATTTTCTGTTATTTTTCAGTTAGAGGTTTCAGGTTGTGTCAGGATTATCTTCGAGGGTACTCAGGGTTACATTATTTGCAAAGGGGACCTGTGATGTCCCAAATTAAGTAGCTTTTAAATGGACTTGGAAATCCGGGCGGTCTCTTTACATAATTGGTTAAGTTCTACATTTAATTGCAACGCAGAATCGTAATTGCCGCAATTTTAAGTCCTCTGTATGTATGCTTATCTTTCTTCTAAGATTATCATATATATAATTCTACGGGTTGTAAAGGAAAACCATCTACTATCAGTAGCAGATTAATATTTTGCCACAAACTTTAAGCATTCACTGTTACCATTTACAAGTGAACTAAAATGTCATAGCCTCTAGATATATATACCTATAAATATACTCATTTATATCGGGCACAAAAACTAAACAGAGAAGTCATCATTAACACAAAATTTGGGAGCTGAGAGATAACCTAGTGCTTTGTTTTGTTTATTTTATATAATCTTCAAAGAAGATTTTGCACTTTTGGGGATTAGGATTTTCTATAATCTTCAAAGAAGATTTTGCACTTTGGGGGGATTAGGATTTTATATTATTATCTTCAAAGAAGATTTTGCACTTCTTGGGAATTAGGATTTTATATAATCTTCAGAGAAGATTTTGCACTTTTTGGGAATTAGGATTTTATGTAATCTTCAAAGAAGATTTTGCACTTTTGGAAATTAGGATTTTATATAATCTTCAAAGAAGATTTGCACTTTTGGAAATTAGGATTTTATATAATCTTCAAAGAAGATTTTTCACTTCTTGGAAATAGGAGTTTATATAATCTTCAGAGAAGATTTTGCACTTTTTAGGAATTAGGATTTTATGTAATCTTCAAAGAAGATTTTTCACTTCTTGGAAATAGGAGTTTATATAATCTTCAGAGAAGATTTTGCACTTTTGGCGAATTAGGATTTGAAATGTGTTTCTCCTTTCCTCATTCTTTCTTAGTGCCGTCTTACTTACTTACTTACAGTAGAACTTAAATTCGAATAAATGCAAGAACTTGGACATGAGTGTCCAAATGAAAAACAATCAAATAGATATTTGAGATACAGTATTACCTGGGACCCTTGTTTTCCCACTCTGCTTTTTGGGGAGAACGCAGCGATTCTGCGGATTACGAAAGATTTTTTACCAGCATTTTGCGGGAGTAACCCAGATCCGCATGCGTTGTAGTTTTCCATCACCTATGACAAGTCTTGCGAAAAACTAAAATAAATGTGCGAATTATTAGAAACAGATTATTTCTGTTAGATCTCTAACCAATTCCATTGGTTTGTTGATTATTTCGTTGTATTAATGAAAGTATAACAGCTGCAAATGTGTTTAGAGTCAAATTAAACAAGGAAAGGTAAGGGTATTTGCGATTTCTATGCATTATGCCTGCGATTTTTAGTCTTTTTGTGCTATTTTTCTATGTATTTAAGGCGTAGCTCGAATTTTGTTTTTACACGAATCGCAGCATGCGGGAACTAAGGGTAATAAACTTGAACTTACGATACCTTGGTGCTGAACTAAGACTCAACAAGCCTATGATCTGGTTTCGCAGAAATACACTAAATTAATTAGAAGAAAAAAAGAAACGAATGTATGTTCACCGACAAAATAGGCCGCGTTCATTACCATGATTTCTTAGGTTAAAATATGTTTTTAGCATTAATAGAACAATGCCAAAAATTTTTTTTGAACCTAATAATAATCTCGATTTCACATCGACGTTTTGGTTCCGATACAGTTTTTGGTATGATTCCAAGTCACGTGTCGGCTGTGTTTTGTATATCCTTTTGGTGTTTTTCGTACACTATCGGTAGTATTAACATTTTGTATCCACATTAACTAATGATTAAGCTAATTAAATAATGGTTAAACACATTAAACTAATTGTAGCATTAGGCCATCAATTATTTGGTGTTTCTGAATTTTAGGCTTAAAAGCTAATAAAAAAAACATCCAAGAGCTAGCTGCGAGTCAGGTTAAACAAAGAAACATAACCCAAAAGGGTTTTTTCTTTTTTTTTTCAGGTAAATTTCTTTTTTCGTATTCAATCACTGTAAATGATTCGAATTATAATTTAGTTGTATTAAAAGTATAAGTTAAAATAGCAATGGTTGCGAGGCAGCTATTCCTTTAAGGATGAACGATTTGAAGAATATTTTAAAAAATTTTAATTTTAGACCCAGGGATTCGGAAACATCTTTTGCATCAATCAGGCTCGATCCTTCATTACCTCATTAGAGTCATTCAGCATCCAAATCGACTAACATTTTTCTCTCATATACTATCCTTTTTAATATTTTGTAAAACTCTTATAATAAGCCAAAGAAAGAAAAGGGATGGGGGAACTACTGAGAAGGGATAAGAAGGAGACTAATGTGTCCCTTACGACTAGAGCCTCTAATATCCGCAAGATGATACAATTTTCTCTCCAACACTTTTAACTAATTAACAACTTTTAGTTCACTACACTTTACAGTTGTTGTAGTGTCTGCTACAGACCACATGTATAGCATGTACTATAACCCAAGTATCATTAATGATAGTTAAATAATAATTATTATTATTTTTGTTTCAAAATACCGATTAGCTCTAAAATATAAGTAATTTGTAGTAAATGCAAACAGACTTCAATGTTGACCTATTTGGTATTATAAACATTTTGTGGTCGAAAAGAAAAATTTGCTTTAAATATAAAATAAAAACGATGAGGTGGTGTGTTAAACAGCCTAATTATCCCTTACAAAACCTTTGTAAAAAAGATGATTATGCAAAATAGTTTGTGGGCGATTTCGCTTTTATTATCCGAAAGCTCACTTATATAGCCATATTTAATTTGATAGTGATGGGATGACATTGGAGTGACCATGGAGCTATATCCGTTGGCTATCAAGTTCTCTGGCCTTGTTATTCAAAGCAGTATGTTTGATACTTTGAAATGACCGCAAGTGATGATACGTGAAGGTTATTCTTTCTGATAACGCTGTGCCGTAACAGGGCCTTTACAATCACTTTCTTGCCCCTGTGCAAAAACAAGTGCAAGAAACCCACATTGGGGAGACACAGAATCACCACTCCCTGGTAGAATTTGCTTATTATCTGTTATAAAGCTTGCGAGTACAAACTGAAACTTGGTTATTGTGCTAATGACACGTTCGTGTTGATTATGGCTGGCAATGCCGAGGTGTAAAGATACTTTGTTGATGAAACATCAAGAACAAAACTGTTATCAACATAAGCAGAAATGATTCTCCCTCTCCAATGTAACCTTTTCAGTAGTCTCAAATACAGTCCTTAAAATGCATAAAATGTGAACAGTATTCAAATGTAAATTTATACACTATGTACTACTCATTATGGACGAGCATATGCAGGCGTATTAGCCGCCACCTTCACCAAAACCTAATCTTAATGCTAATGCGACAGGAACCAATGACGATCGGTAACAAGTGGACACAAGCTGATCACATATAGATATAAGTCGACAAGAGCAAAAATCTTTTACAGACCTGTCCCTAATAATCTTCTGATAAGCACTATCCCACATTTTATGCAAGTTTAGAGTCTATTCAATTTAGCATCTATGGTTCTAAGAACAGTTTGACGTATCATACGCTTGCCAAAATTGGGTCCTCAAAATATACATATCAGGGGTTGCCGTTCTAAATCAGTTATCCTGCAAAAGTTTCACAGGTAACAAATTATCTCAAATTTATAATTGATTAACTTCTTTGCATTTCAATAATGGCACACACACACAATTGATGCTTTCTCTGCGTTATTTTAATTACGATGCTACCGGGTACAAACTTTACTTCTAACGTCGGAGAGTAAAATAGACAAATGTTTCTATAAACGAAGGTGCGAGCATAAGTTGCTGAATGTTTATGGCCCTAGGCTTCCAGTTTGCAAGGGTATTGGTTTCGTGATACCGTACACTTTTGCACATAGTAATTTCCACCTCTCATGATAATATATTTTCACAAGTAGACAATTCCCTTACTTTCTACGACTTTAATTTCTGAATCCCACGTGCATTTAAAGAGAACCCTGTAATACTTAGACGAGGAAATGAAGTTGTTTTGTGGCTGTAAACAAAAATGGTGTTTAGGTCTGGAATGCAAATTAGAGAAGGGAGAAAATGAAATTTTGGCCTTTCCACTCGTTAACGAGTTAGTGTAATTACTCGATGATGCCCTTATGAAGCGTCAGCCTTTTGCAGTTGCAACAAAGAACAAAAAGTGGTAATTACAGATGTTTGGATCAGACAGTGGTTCCTTTTTCCTGGTGTAGTGCATGCAAACTAAAAGTAGTAGGTAGCAACACTGTTTGCAAGCCCAATCTTAGGTTCTGGCGTGTGCCATCTTAACAGAACACTAGAAAATATTCACTCTTTATTTCGATTTTGCTAAATTTTAAGGTCATATTTTGATAACAAACAGGTGCATTTTGAAGATGGCATCTATCTTAGTATTGGTAAAAAATGCCAACACCGAACTAAGCTCAGAAAATGGCAATACTGGCCAAAACCTGATATCGGTCTTGGTTCATCAATACTATTTATAAGTCACAAAAGGAGTGATTTTCCGTGGTTTCTTTACTGTTGCATTAAAACAGAATTTGTAATTTATCTAAATCGGGACTTGTGAGAGCATCGTAATCATTCTATACTCACTCCTTGCCTAAGAATCTGTAACGAACTTTAAGGGGCCAGCGCAAATGAAACTTCACGACATATCTACATTGCAGGATAATGGGAGATGCCAAGGAAAAACTTTGTCTGAAGACTTGGTGAACAGTTACGAACGAGGCTCTTGAATAATCAGTTGGCCTTAATTGAGAGGGACTGTGGCCTGAGGGCAAGGTGTCTTCAGGATCAATGCCCTCCCCCACTTCTCTCGGAGATCAAATATTTCATTCGTCCAAATCTGATAAATGGTAGTTCAGCCTCTTAAAGTATTCTCAAGCCTTTTCAACCGGTGTATTTTCATCCATTCGTTTAATCAGTCTTCTGGTATGTTACTGAGCTCATTGGTTTAGGGTTGTTAATGAAAAGCTAGAAGTTGCCGGCCCATTTCTCGAGAGCGGGTGCCGCCTCTGCCGTTCTTGGTGGGTCTGTTTCCTTTAGAGATTTTTGGCTGGGGTTTTCATTAGATAGTAGAGGAATTTACTTCTTTTTTTTGTACAGTAAATATGTAGGCTACTCCGAATTGTACTCTTCTCTTTGTCAGAGCGTCCAGTTCTGTCAAAATTGACTGTAAAAGGTGAATTTTTGTACTTTCTGTCTGCATTTATTGGAAAATTCTCTTAAGCTGATTTCAGGCTTTCCAAGTCAGTGCTTTGCGTGTTTTGATGTCTATTGCCACAATTTCTCATTTGTTAGCCAACGTAAATGTTATCTTTAACTGGACTATTTTGCATCTCGGAATCGACATCAATTGTAGATATTTCAGTACATTTATTTGGCTTTCATTCGTTGTAGAGCAGCAAGAGAGGCTGCAGATTCCTGTGGATGCAATGAAAAGTGAAGACACGGCCACTGAATAGGGTCAAAATTGTCGTTGAAATCTCAACTATGATTTGTTTAGTGGAAGGGTGCTACTTCTTATGTGGTACAATTTAAGGCCTAATCCAGCGATATTCACAGTATAGCGTTCAGTATAATGATACAGAAGAAGGAAGTAAGTGTGTCTCTGCTGAACAAGTCTTCTCTGAGTAGAACTACAGTGCAATTACAATTTAACTTCCAGTTGTGATGACAGAACGACAGACTAGAACGACGAGATTCCCCTTATGGTGGAAACGCACTTGTCATTTGTAAGATTTCTTTTTATTCGGGGTATTATTTTTTCCCAGACTTACTTTGCCGACAATTTTGAGATTATGCTACCTTACTGCCCAAAATGCATTGTTAAAATTAACTGATTTACTGTACTTATTCGTGACTGAAAATGCCACATCAGGTGTTTTGTAGGTTTTCTGAAAGGAGAAATTCGGAACAGCGGCCACCTCCGAAGGACGACCATCTGAACTTGGCAGCAACATTGGCCGCTTTAGGTGTATTGACTATATGTTCAAATCAAGCATATATGCATCGTTCACGAAAGTAACTGAAAATAGCGATTTAATGTGTCCCTTGACATTTGCATTTTTGGAGGGGGTTGGCATGGGCGAGGCATGCAAGCGGTATAGGTAGCAGGACCAAAATTATTATTTCGGAGCATATAGGTAGAAACGTATTCGTTTGTGGGGAAATTGCAATATCATTCCCCTTATTTCTTACTAACTGTATTCCTACTTGAAATTCGGAAGCAAGAACAGCGTTTCTGAGTGTTATGGGGTAAGCTTCATCATCATTGTTTGGGCAAAATTAATCTCAATTTCCCGCGCGAATTTACTCGCCAATCTCCAGGCAAGCAAGTGGACCGTAACAATAAGATGATATACTGTATGAATAGATAGACCAATATCAATAACAGGAAGTTCCAGTTATGCAACTTGGCCAATAAAGGCACTTTTGGACAGCTTTGGTTTATCCTCTCCAACAAAAGTTTGGAAGCAACAATTCAGAGAAGCTGTTTCTTGATAGTGATAATTAGACCTCGGCATAGAATGGATCTCTTACATGCATAACACTTGTGTGTGAGGGGGGGGAGGGGAGCGGGGGACAAAATTCAAGATGAAATAGTGTTTGAAGACTAATAACAAATTCTATTATAGATAACGTAAGATAGTAGTACCTAACTACGAAAGCATCCTTCAACAAGTACAGAGTGCAGAGTAATCTCGCAGTGGTTTAACCTGCAGGACAAAAGATGCTGATACGGTGCTGTTTAACGGGGCTGCGCCAATAAATCGAAAGTAGGGCAGCTGAGAGAATTTCTTTTTCTTATTCCATTAAATCTTCAGACAAGATTTAGCATCTTTTGACAATTAAGATCTGACCTGGGTCCCTCTTTTCCTGCTTGTTTCCTTGTTTTCTTTGTTCTGGTTACCAGAGAAAAACCAAAGGCTGGGGCTGAAATCCCTAAAACCCCTCAAACTCATTGCGCTTTCATTGATTTAGAGGGTTTATTGTGAGGATCAACCTAGTCAATACTAGGTTTCAATTTATGAGTTATTGTTTTCTTTAGATTACGTAAACATTGGCCCTATGATTTATGTTTTGAAATAGACAGGGACTTGTATCGGCAGAGGCCAAAAATTAAGGCTGGCTTTGGATAAAGCTTTTTCACCCCTTGTTCATAACTTGTAGCTCTATAGCCAAAGATTGTAGGACTGCAAGCTTCAAATCAGTTAACTCTATCACGTCAGCAGCACGAAACTTATGAATATGTGAGCATGCGCATTACCATCATAGACACAAATTTCTCAAGGGCACAAATTTCGCGCGATACCAGTTCACTTGTAAGTTGTATGGGAGAAGCGATCCGTTTAGGGCCTTGCAGCAACTTCTGGTAATAGTTCGCTGACATTGCATCCTTGATTTACATTTCTTTAACGAGCATCCACTTAAGCAAACACCCCTCCTTTATGACGCATTTTGTGCCGTCTCTCCTTTCAAAATATCTACTCTTAGATTAAGAGCGTCGAGAAGATTGTACGTAATCATGGTACCCTTTGCTCGCGACATGGTAAATAAAAAAAAATAGTTTCCCCTTTTCAATTTCTACTCTTAGTATGTTTTAACGCTTTTAAACTACCCTTTAATTATCTGATTTGTGTAACCTTTACTGACATGACGTTGCTTCTTCCCTCTCTCTATGTCATGCAGTTACAGACGACCCAGACTACCCTTCACTTCATATAGTTTATAAACGCCCAACAAACTGCATCAGGTTAGAGTAAGCCCCAGGTATTTACTGTAACCAAATGCACGAGTGCCGATTGTTTTAAATAACGCTGGTATTCCGCCTGAACAGAAACAACGAAGGTAGGTATGGTAGGGAGTTTATGTGCTATCTTGTAAACATACTTTTAAGGCCTTTTTACATGTAAAGCAGATCACAGACACTCTATAATACTGTCAACGATATTGATCAACTTTTATTGATGCAATTTTGCGTTCGTCGCAGATGATTCAACTTTATTGACAATACTGGCTCATTTCACTGCTGCTTTTCATCAGGGATGGAGCAGCTATTTTTCCTTTTGCTGCTGCGACAAAGTGAAAACGAACGAGGCGAGCTGAATGGGCAAAAGGAAGGCTTAGAGCATGAAAGTATTATACATTTGATTTGTATACTTGGTCAATTTCGATAAAAAAAACTATAAAGAATTTATAAATATTCACAATGCGTAATAATATTGATATATTAAATACTACCGATGTTTACATTTTAAATTAAAATGGTATTACAAAGTCAATACTTGTTACAAAGATGTGAAGACACTTCACATTCCGATAATACCGCAAACGATCATAGGCCTCGGTAGCAGTTAGAAGACCAGTATCTAGACTTTTGTAAATGTTTTTCAAGATTACCATAGAAAGGAAAGTGTGATACGAGGGTCCTTACAACACCACATTTTGGTGGGGAGTTTCCAGAGTATTGAGTTTCTACGTGTAGAACAGTTTCACTGGACCTAACGTTCATCACATTCCTTTTGGCACTCCTTTCTCTAGCAAAGACGTATAATCTGTACCATATAACATGCAGAGATATATTTGGATGGCGTAGGTATTAAGATATAAATAAGAAGTTTGTTTTGTATTAAAAACAACACTCGAGAAAAGTTATCCAGTACCTCATGGGTGGGCGTTTCGTTCAAATGGTCAATGAGAACATTATTTTTTAGTCTGATATATAGAAAACAAATAAGAATTTATTGGCTTGCTAAGATTAAAATTAAATTAGCATCCACTCTCTAATAGCGAGGATTGACAAGGTGAAGAAGTGAGAAAATTACTCTGAGGTTCCGTCAAAGAGGTTAAAGGCTCGAAGAACGGAAAAGCTATATCCAGACATTAATGCATTTTTTAAAAAGGTATGGGTTATCTGGAGAATAAACATGCCAAATTATGCAGTAATGTGCTAGTACAAGAATTGTTACTTTGACAACATACTCGTGTTGACTTTAGCAAATCTCCAAACACCAATTCTGTATTCATATGAATTCTCAACCGCAGCAACCTTAGATTAGTGGAAGAAAACAAGAAAGAAAATAATTATGACAACAACTTGCGGCGAACCGCCAGATAATCTAGAGTTAAGCACCAACAACAAGTATTCACGATGGATTTTGGAGCACATGGTGAACATCAGAAGTCTATAAACGGTCTCAGCTGAACTTCACAGAAAATGTGCCTACGAGTTTTGAAGAAATGAAGTTTTTTAAAAAGTTTTTTTAACAATTGCTCATGGTTTTGAATTTTGAATGCCTTTTACCGTTAATTCCATATGTAATATTGTTTTCATTTAAATGTGTTTAATTTTTAGACATAGACAGGTTTAATTTGTTAAAAATAGCAATATGATCACTAATAGCAATAATTACATAATAATAGTGTTAATTAGCTATCAATAAGCATGAATGTAGGTAAGATAAACTCAAAGTTTCAGGTAATTCTATAGAACATGTTTCAAAGTCATGACACGTATCTCGAGTTACACCCTATGTTACCATATAAGGTCAACTTTTTTATGACCGTCACAAGACAAGTCCACGTTCAGTGACTACCAAACTTTTTTCACTTAAAGTGTGCTACAGAAACGTTAGGGAATATCATAAAGTTTTAGTAACGCAGAGCAAATCGTTCACAGCCGCTGGTCTACTATGACGTCGACCCTGTGCCAATTAGGGTTAATAACAGTTCGAAAATTAAGCCGATAACTATTGAGAGTCATCACGCGTTCTATTTCCTTAGAAACAAAGTAAGACATACGCCTATGCAAATATAAGGGAATGGTATATTAGAGGGGTGAGGTCAGTAACAAGGGGACGTGTTTGGGGGGAAACTACGTTTGCAACTTTATTATAAGTTTAGTAGTTTATCGACTGTTTAGTTTACCTCTTTGCCATATAAACTGGTCTCCTTCTCCACAACGGTGGTGGTAAAGCTTGAAGTCACTGCTCCAATCGATTACTAAGTAAATAGTCTATATATACTATTATTATCACAAATCGGCTGTGAACGAGGCTGCGTAACAACAACACTCATCGACTTTCTCCTTGAATAATAATTATTTTTCTAAGATGGTGATCAAAAAAGCACTCGAACGCTTTCTTACTAACCTGGTAATAACATTGCCCAACGTTTTCGTCCAGTTGTTGCAGACCTGTTAGTGTTACTTTTGGAAAGTTTCCGTTTTCCCCCAGCCTGTTCATTAGGAGGTGAAATTTCACTCGAGCCGTTCAACTCTTCCTCCGAATCAGTTGCTTGGCTGGCACGTCTACTTTTTTTCCTTGTTAACATTGTAGTATTATGATATTTAATCAAAATAAAGTTGATGTACAAACTACTTTCCCTTGCTGATTCCACTTTGTTTACCCGACATTAATTCCCGCGCAAAGTTAAACCGGCATTGTGCATGCGTAGGAGATGAACTGCTTGCTGCTGTCACAGGGAACATAGTAACTACTTTGCTAGGCGGAGGAAAGAACACAGCACCTGTTTACAGTAGGGCCAATGCACGAGTTTAATAATCTAGGAATAAGTGGGAAAGAGTCCAAGACAAGTATTAACATAAATATGTCATCCTCTTATGTTATGTCTGCAGGAAAATTAGGATAGAAGCTATAACATATGCCCAACTTTGTCATGCCATACCTCCCCAAGTCGTGAAACTTGACAAAAAATATTTACCAAAATCCACGTAATTCCCTTTTACAAGGAAAGCGCTGGCTCCGTGACTACATCTTGTTATATCTCTCAGTGATCCCAAAACGGTTTCAAAGGTAGGTGGGAGGAAGGGAGGGATCAAAATTCCGAAATCGAAATCACGAACAGGGGACAAAAAATCAATTTCTTTAGAATATGGGGAGGGGGCATCATCTTTCAGAAGGCAAATATTTTTATACGAATTGCTTTTTAATTAGCATTGAAAACTCGGAATTTCTGTAATGGATTTATATAGCAACGGTTTGAGAATTTACAAGACATTTATAGAGGGAGACTTTTAAAGCATGGAGTCCTGATTAAAGTAAAGTACGTCGTAATCAATCCTAATAACAAAATTTTGGCATGACGATTCTATTCCGGTAGCCTTCGTTGCAGGATAATCTAGAAAACAAAAAAACTTAGCTATCCTTCTTGAACTTTCTAATGATTCAGTACATTCCTTTCCAAGGACACTGCTCTATAAACAGAAAGGTTTTTAAAGCAGAAATATTTTTCTGTTTTTTTATTTTATTTTCGGACCCATTTTTCTGACATTCAAGTCTTAACGATCAAACGGCCGTAATGAAAGACTTCCCCCGTATTAAATGGATTTACCATTAAGGCAATGGGACATTGACTACAAGGTAACTTGGAAGGGACTGCAAATCGTTCAACAGAAAATAGATATCGGACTTAAAGCGCTGCCTTTATATAACCACAAAAGCAATTTTAGTCTGGTCAAAGAAAATGGAAATTAACATGAACGTTAACACTTACCCTCTTATATTATTTTCCGAAATGTGAGAAAAGTGCCATTATTTGTGAATAAATTTATGCAGGGTCATTATGACGCAATAGCAATATACCCTCATCCTGCATAAATTTATATTAGGTTATTTGATAATGACGTCAAATTGAAAGAACTGAGAATAAAAGGGCTCGTCGGACTTCTGCCAGTCGCCCAGCTCAATGAACAGTAACAATTGCAACAATCATACTGGTAGTTCAAGTTAAGTCAAGATATGCCAAGGCCATTTGTCAATCCAAATGCCGAATCGACAAAGACTCACTCTTTTATGAGACCTCCGTAAAATCAAAACTGATAAGCTAATATTCTCTAAAAGGGACTCAGCAAGCGGCTAACATGTGTTTGAAAATCCAACACGTTCAAAAACCACAGAGAGGATTCGTTTCCGGTATAAAATCAAGGTGCGTGGCCAATTCTCCTTGTGGAAGTCCCAGCTGCATTTGACAAAACACATAAAATTCGGTCCTTTTTCGACCAAACCATGCAATTTAAGACGCTTTCAATGA
Source organism: Alatinidae sp. Z8VKAUB7J3 (assembly GCA_010016025.2). Taxonomy (NCBI): domain Eukaryota; kingdom Metazoa; phylum Cnidaria; class Cubozoa; order Carybdeida; family Alatinidae; species Alatinidae sp. Z8VKAUB7J3. The sequence goes on from JAAAKM020073195.1 coordinate 21,218,969, forward strand.
CAAACGTAATGGGTCCCATATATATGTATATGTAATTTATATGTATATATATATTTGTAATACGTTAAAGACATACTACAATCTTCCGAGAGTTCTCCACTTTCACTCTAGACCATTTGCCGTGACAAGTGTCAAGCGAGAATACTTAGGATCTTCTGTAAGTCATAGAACAGAATTCACTGAATCACTAGAACCTTCACTTACAATGCCTATCCCAGAACCTACAACTCCGTATTCACTATGCTCAAGTTCCAAATGCAATAACAAGTTACAATTTTGTTGTGCCATATCATTTAAGTACCTCATCGTCTGGAAGCCATCTAAGAGAGACAGGGCTAATGATACATTCTAAAAATTGAGGTGCTACAAATTTGCCACTTTTAATTAGTGGTTCTACTTGTTCAATACACAAAATGATTTCAAACACGTACCTTCCCGGCCTTTATGTTCACATCGATGGTCTTTAGATCGATCGGATTCTTGATATATTTATAATATTCTGGATAGTCCTTGAGAATTGAAAAGATTAAACTATATCATTCCAATCTCAACGACATTGAATAGTCACTACTGTAATAGCAACACAAGTCGAGGCAGCAGTTTTAGCTTTTAAAAGTAAACCTTGTGAAGCACACGCAAAAAGAACACTATAAACTATTCCAGTCGGTGTACATAAGTGCCGTTATCCAGCGCCTCCTAAGTAGCCAACAACCTATTATGGCTTACTAATCGCTATCTCTGTGATGTAAAGCCTGGAATGACCGCAGTGTTTGAAATCTGCCTGTAACCTCCCCTCTCTCTTCTTACATAATTCTTGCACAATGTTCATGTTTGTCACCTCTTTACCCTGTGGAGCCTTGCCCTTTCCATTCTACTGGAGGAACTAGTACTTAGAGGAAACAGAGGGACCTAGGGTGCCATTACAAAGTTAAAACGGAAGTTTAAAAGAGACATTATAGTAAACATTTCGCATTGTAAACCTTACATTGGTAGAGTTAAGCTCTGACATCCAGATTTTAGTTTAATAATTCTTACTAAAAATGACTATTTAGTTACCTCTGCTGAAGGCAGCTCCATAAAAATTTCCGACAGAACCCTTCCAGTTTCATCCTAATGCAAAATAAAAAACAAAAATTAATAGACTTTAAACGAGGAATACTAAAGTACCAAAGTAATATTCAAATGGCTGATTGTGACAATGTATCCCAAACATTTGATACACGCTTACAAATTGTACACAGAGTACATTTTTCTTGACATTAGTGTTGCCACCAATCACCGTTACCTTTACTAAATCACGTCAACTCCGATCTAAGTGGGCTTAACTAAAAAATATACATATATTACTGTTTGTACTGTCATTAAATGGAATATCTTGCGCCTTTCACAAGCTCAAAAATCGTGTCACAGCGTGGCGGGGTGAGACTTTGAAAGAGTGAAATAGTGTATCCAACAGACATTTCGAGTTTCGCAATTCACAGTCCCCTCGTACAAGCTGGATGGGCTTATTCACAAAATCAATAGTGGAGTAACTACTGCCGTATAACAGGCCCCCGCCCCCCCCCCACCCCCCCCCCGCCCCCCATCCCACCCCACCAAAAGTTTTTCCCATGGTACATTTCTTTAGATCCCAAGTTATATCTACATGTTATCCATTCTAACTCTGGTGAAATTGAAAAATCCAAATTAAGATTTTGATCAACTTGCAAATCAAAGCATAAGAACAAACCACCTCCAGCTTCAATCACAAGACAACTAACATCTTGACCCGTCTGATTTTTTATTTTGAGTGTTCCTGATTGATTTCCTTTAGATTGACTTTTTTGGTCAAGAAAAATGACTGAAGAATTTACCCAAAAATGATTGCCATAGTTCTCTTTGAAATCACATTGGGCGTCAAGATTTAAAACAAATCTGTTACTTAAATAACTCGCGCTATTTTTATGAACATCAATTAAAATCTCATAATTTTCACCAAAAACTGGTTGTGTCTTCTTTTGGTATATTCTTAATTCGTATTCCCCATCTGGACATGAAGTTTCTAACAAATCCATTTCACGAGAGTCAGAATAAATTAAAGTGAAACTTCCCAGAACAGCTAGTACAAATAATATAATTACCAACCTCATTCACATAGCTTTCTTCTCATTCTCTTAATTAATTCTTGCATAGATATTTTCCCATCTAAATAGGCACTAATATACCTACCTATGTTCCTGCCAGCATTGTTACCTGCAATTTCAGCCCATGATTGAATGCCAGATCTACTCCTCAATTCACTCCTGTTTCTATATTTTATTCCAGCTCCAAACCCTCTTAATGTCATTGATGCAGCAGAAGCCACATGCCTCATTACTGCAGCATTTTGCCCTCCACGTGTGTATCTACTCTTAAAACCAGAGTAACCTTTTATTGGAGAATAACTTCTTTTTCTGCCAAACGTTGTTCCTAGCCACCTTGTTGCTGATCCATGTTGTCTGCCGACGTGCCTATCAACAATCCTTCCTCCTACTCTAGATTTTCTCATGAAACTAAGATCTTTACCCCCTGAAGCTGTAAGGGCTAAAGACATCACAAATCTGTGGCAAGAGTTTTTATCCAACCCCCAAGGATCCATAAAACTCCCAGGATTATTCTCCACATAAGCATAAAGATTCCCCAAAGCCCCCGTAGCCAACGGATCAGCCAGATAATACTCCTGCAAAACATCCCTCAACGGAAACTCCTCAATAGGATCACGGCTGAGAAACCCACGCATCCTCGAATCATAATACCGATGCCTCATCCACATAAAACAAGACTCATCGTCTTTCCAAGCGAGCCGATGATTTTTTTGTTTTTTCTTCTCCAGTGGTTCGTTGAGAAGTGAGTAGGCTCTGGGGGTGAGGGTTACCATGAACTCATCTAATCAACAACGCTTCCTTAATCTCACCATTCTCTTCCCAGTTGAGATTGCCTTGAGCGTCAAAAGAAAATTTATATCTTTTGTGTTTTGGATTATCAAGCTCAATATATCTAACATCTCCATTTAAAAAGGCAACATTAATGCCACTTTCTAAGTTTTTATGATTATCTTTTTTGTCAGCTATAATAGGTGTATATATTGGATCTAAAGTTTCAACTGGATACTTTTCAAAATCTCTGACCAAGTAATCAGTAGTTGTAAATTCTTTAACCTCATAGATATTGAGATCTCGTTTCACTAAGGGGCAATATACAAATGAATAATTAGAAGCCTCATCGTCAGGTTTAGAGAAAAGTTCTTTTAAGAACATTGCAGCACTTTTACCCTTAGGATAATAACCAAATTCCTCTTTAAAGTTTAATACTGCATTTGTTATAGCTCTTAAATGTTCCGATGTTCGTGGGTCTTTTCCTGCTGGCCTCGATTTCCTTTCTTCCAATGCTGGAGATGCAAACATAGTCAGATGGAAACAATTTTGGATTCGGGGCCATATTTAAATGTATTTGACCTGAATTGGTCAAAAAGGCAGTGAAATAGCCAAGCTGTATGAAAATGTAAGAAAATATCAGCCTGTATGTATCATATTTCGTCTGTTGGTATATTTTTGGGAATTGAAGATAAACGTTTTCACATAATTTAAATCATTGGACTATTTTGAGCTTTCAACAATTCCTGTTGCCAAAGAATTTTAAATTCAAGATTTTTGACATGAGATTAGACTTTCTGTGGCATTTTTTTTCTCGTTTTTTTTTTTCATTACTTTTAATTTTCATCATTACTAATACCTGTCACCTGTTTGTAGCCTGTAATCCCAGTTTTTACTGTCAATGTGCGAGAAACGTTTCGAAGTGTACAGTTTCTTAAAAATATATGGAAATGGCTTTACAATCGTACTCGATTACCATTAGTTCCTATCTATGGAGGATTCCCGGTGAAGCTCAAAACTATTGTTGGAAAACCAATTGAACATGACCCAACTTCAGAACCTGAAGAATTAGCAGAAAAGGTTGCCAGCGCGATAAAGAAAATACGAGACGAGAATCAAAAGATTCCGGGCTCTATTTGGAGAGCCCTTTTGGAGCGATTATAATTTTTACATGAGCTATAATGAATTTGTTCAGTTTCATTAAGGATCTCATTTATTTGCTTTATATTTATCTTTATTTATGGTATTATTGTAAGGTTTCACCTTAAATTATATTAAATTTTTGTTGAAATTAGTCATGTTTTTTGCATGTATTCGACATCCTCTTCGCATTTGCTTTTTTTCTTTAATGCTTTTATAAGAGCAAGGATTGTACAAGGTACCTAAACTTTTAGGAAGTTCTTGTCATAATTAATCGTGTGTTTAATTTTGTCTATGTTTGGCTTGTCGATGTTTCGGCTCTTCGTCAATCATTGATGCAAGCTGGTGCAAGCCTTTAAAAAAAACTTCTGCGCTTGAGGTTAGAAAAAAAAACAAAAAATATAGCTTTTTCTGAATATTAAAAATTTTCACCTCATAAATTTTACTCTCCTGGAGTTTATCCGAACTCTAGAACGCGCTGTATAACGTAATAAATGTGTTTTGGAAACGAGAATATGCATGCTCAAAAAATAAAGACGCATATTTGTGTAAAAAAAAAAACCGACAATGAATGGTCATTTTCATTAATTTTGCAGAAATTGTTGTGTAAAATTTTCATTTATTGTCGGCATGTAGCGAAATAACGTGTACTTATTTTGGCTTATAGTTTTGATAAAGGAAGGTTTTTTCTTACCATTGTTAAAATTAGTGAATTAAATTTCGAACAAGTTTTCCCAGGTAAAACACGAGGCTGCCAATAAGAGTAGAGCGGTTCCACTCCCAAGAGTGGAACCAATAAAATTAAGGCTTACTTTGTCTATGGTATAATAAGGAAGTCATTTCTCTGACACTGTAGTATCTAGAAATGCATGGTCTGTGCTACCTGTGCGTTGGAACAATTCTGTATTATCTAGACGTTGTTAGCTAAAGGGATAGCATTGAATAAATCCTGTTATGAAAAAGGAAAGGTCATGTTTAGCTCTCAAACTAAATAGTACTCTTTTCAATATGTGTGGTTTTCTCCATTTATTGTGTGCCAATGAGTGAAATTATAAAACTCATTCAAATTTTTGAAGAACTATCTTTTTACTCTCTTATGTTAATTTTTCTATCCCAATAGTGCATAAATCAGTCTTAGCAGATTTCGTCATTCAAAACATCTACTTTTGTACAAAATTAGACACTTAACCTGACGAACAACGCTTGAAAGTAATTTTCCATGTTGGATCGTGAGGTGCAGAAGAACATCATGTACAACGGCATACCGTTTGTGGCCAATCTGCAGGACCGGGCCATGACGGAGCTGATGTGTAATGACAAGGGGGAGCCCCTGTACGATCGCACCAAGGAGCACCTGGGCTCGTCAGATGTTTTTGTGATTGCGGTGCGCAGACAATTGCTGCAGGCAGCAAAAACTCTGCAGACCAGTGCAACATTGCCGCGCAACGTTGCCCAACCGGAAGCCGGTGTGGTGCGCATGGGCTCCTTTATTCTGGAGGCTGGTGCCGACTGGCGGGCGCAGACTTGTCAGGCGCGAGACCCACAACAGGGTTTGCCGGTGGCTGACGACATGCCGCTGATTATTGAATAGTCAGCGCCCCTGCCACTGGGGTGGCCTTTTTTCTGCGAATGCCTTGGGGCCCTCAACAGCATCCGCTGAACGTTTCCACTGGTAGAAAGCCGGGTATCCTTCCTGATTGGTCATGGCGGCTGCCAGACTGACTTCACCCAGGCCGAGCATCATCGCTTCCTTGGAAGCGGCAATCGCAAGAGGCGCACAGCGTAGAATCTTGCCGCACCAGTCTGCAATGGTCGTATCAAAGTTGTCGTTCGTGGTTACGGCGTTGACAAATCCAAGATGATGTCCTTCGTCAGCGCTGACCCGTTCGGCTGTCAATACCATTGCCATGGCCTGTTTCAGGCCAATCTGACGGGCCAGGCGATGCACCCCGCCACCCAATGCGACAGCGCCCACCAATGGCTCAGGCAAGCCGAAGGATGAGTCTTCCGTGGCTATGATCAGGTCACAGGCCAGCGCAAGTTCAAAACGGCCGCCCAGGGCAAAACCGTCCACGGCGGCTATGAGTGGCTTGTTAAGGTCAAAGCGTTCGATCAGTCCGGCATAGCCGTGGGCGGGATACTCGTTGGCGCGATCGGCGAACGCAATTGACTTAAGGTCGCTGCCGGCACAGAAAGCGCGTTCTCCCGATCCTCGCACAACACAGAGAAACTGACTGTCGTCAGCGGCAAAACAATTAAAAGCATCCTCCAGTTCATTGTGCATATCCGGCGTAATGGCGTTCAGCGCGTCCGGCCGGTTCAATGTGATTGTTGTCACGTGCTCCAGCGGTTCGTTGCTGGCGGCGATAATACATTCGTAACTCATGATTTTTCCTTGTTGTCCTGCTCAGGTCAGCCCCAGCTTCTCCGTACCACGCGCTGTGGCCAGATCCATGATATGTCGATTGCCACGGTGCCACAGCACATTCAAAGTCACCGCGTTGATCAGCCAACGATCGTCCGCGTAAACGAACTGGTTGTCGTAGTAGCCGCCGATTGTGTAGAAATTGTCGCCTTGGTCGGTTACCAGAATATGTTCAGCCTGCATATACATGCGGCATCGGGCGCGCTCCGCATCAACATCAACTATCGGGTTGGACATGCTGTGCTGGGTTGCGTCGAGTCCGGTAAACAGAACCTGCACGTTGCTGACCCAGTCGTCCGCCTTCATGTCAGCGGCGGGGTTGCCGTTGTAGCTGCTGAAATCCATGCGGATGTCATCGGTGAAAATGCTACGGTATAGCGGCCAGTTGCGGGTATCGATACCCATTGCGTATTCGTAGACCAGGCGTGTTACAGCGGTGAAGTTTTCAAAATTTGTGTTTTGCATTTTATCTTGTCACAGCAGGAGCGGGGCTAACCGGGAATGGCTGCCGGGCAGCAGTTCTGTCAACTGCACGCGGCTGATACCGGCTGCTTGCAGATTATTCAGTGCCTCGGCAACTTCTTCCGCCGGGCCCACAAAGCGCCTGAGGTAGCCATTCCATCGATTACAAAGGAGAAGTTACCCCTTCTTTTTGGTGGCAGCTAGATACCCAGGATTTTCATCCACGACAGGTTGCTTGTTACTTCAACGGAGAGCGCCTTAAACCAAGCTGGGAGGAAAATATAATGAACATAGCGTTAGGGGCACCAGTCAGTGCCGGACGCCATAAAATCAATTGTACGGCGCCTAGCAAAGCTAATCGAGGACGATTTTATTGGCTGTCTTCACCTTGGTTTGTCAGTAACCTCGACGGAAGCTGGCGAGAATAGCGTTTTTAAAATGACTAACCAGCTACAATTACAGGTAAGTCTTTTATAATTTGCTCACCATTGCTAATGGCTAACTTGCCAGGTTGGTGATCCGGCTTAAAGCGACCAACGACGTTACCTTCAGGATTGACTAGTACAACAGATGCACTGTGATCAACTAGATAATTAGGCTTGTCTGTACTATCCACCATAGAGTACGCCATACCCATACTGCGTACTAACGGAAACAATTCTGTATGCTCAGCAGTTGCTGCAAAAAAGGCTGGATTGAAAAACTCGATGTACTCGTTTAAGCGTTCTTGAGTATCCCTTTTTGGGTCTACTGATAGAAAAAGCACTTTAATAGGGAATTCGCTTTCGATAGCGGTGATTTGAGGATAAATACGTTTCAACTCAGCCAATGTTGTAGGACACACATCAGGACAAAACGTATAACCAACAAAAGTTAGGGTCCATTGCTCTTTAAACCATTCATTAGATAGCTGTTCACCTTTGTGACTCAGTAACTTTACGTCAGCCAAAGGACGTGGTGTTGGATAGGTTAGTATGTGTTGAGGTTGCGCTTTTGGCGCGATAGTTAGAGAAAGCCAGACCCCAACTACCAGAGCCACAATAGCGGCGCTGGCGACAATGACAGATTGTTTCATAAGGTTATTGGAATATAGTGATCGATAAGTAAAAGAACGAAAAGCAACATTAAATGCAATATTGAAAACTTAAATGTCGCCATTGCAGTTTTGTCATCAGCGGCATACTTCAATTTCCAAGCGTAATAAAGGAAAAGCGCATTTAAGACGGTAACACCCACTAAGTAAATCACTCCCGTCATGCCCACTAAATAAGGCATGATGCAAATAACACCTAATAATATTGTGTATAACAATATCGACGTTTTTGTGAACTCAATACCGTGTGTCACAGGAAGCATAGGAATATCAGCTTTTGCATAGTCTTTCGCTCTATGTATCGCCAAAGCCCAGAAATGAGGTGGTGTCCAAGTAAAAATTATCAATACAAGCAATAACGCGTTTGGATGCACCTCGCCCGTCATAGCCGTCCATCCGAGAAGCGGTGGAGCCGCTCCAGCCAACCCACCGATTACAATATTCTGCGGTGTGGCTCTTTTGAGGTACATCGTATAAATAAATGCATACCCTACGAGGCTAGCAAGCGTTAGTACTGCTGTTAGACGATTAACGAATACATCTAGAATCACATAACCAACTAAACACAAGGAAAACGCAAACCACAAGGCCTTTCTGGCCGTTACTTTCCCTTTCGGCAGTGGTCGATTGAAAGTGCGCGCCATCTTGCTATCTATCTTTCTGTCGACAACGTGATTAATAACGGCAGCAGCCGCAGACAACATACCAATACCCAATAAGTAATTTACAAAGGAAGGCGAACGTATGAGACAGTCATGAAGCTACGCTACATGGATAAGCTAGTTCTCTCTTCTCTCTGAAAACAAATTCTGTTGTTGTCTACTCAAGTCACCTTTGCGATCTTTAATATGTCAAAATTTGGCGCTTTGGAGTGCACTAGAATACCAATATGACGGTGAGATGGATTGTTTTATTTCCCACCCCGACGGCGCAGGCCCCTTTTCTCCCGTCATTCTTTATATGGATGTGCCCGGCATCCGTGAGGAATTGAGAGATTTTGCGCGTCGCATCAGCGCTGAAGGATATCTCTGCGTGTTACCGGATCTGTATTATCGCGATGGCAAAGTACGCTTTGACTTGTCGCGCGGTGAGTCGGAACTGAAGAAGATGTTTGCTGCCGGCAGCAAGCTGACTAATCAGATGATCGTGAGCGACAGTAAAGGCATTCTGGACTATCTTAATGGCCTGCCGCAGGCGCGCGCCCTGACCGGGGTGATCGGTTACTGCATGAGCGGTCAATTTGTGCTGTCAGTAGCAGGTACGTTCCCCGAGCGCATCCGTGGCAGCGCGTCGTTGTATGGTACCCGTATGGTCACCGACAAAGACGATTCGCCGCACAAATTGGCGGGCAACCTTCAAGGTGAAATATATCTGGGGTTTGCAGAACAGGATCACTTTGTCGAAGACTTTGTCATCCCTGAGCTGTCCGCAGAGTTGGATCGTCATCATATCAACTACGAGCTGGTCATCCATCCGGGCACTGATCATGGGTTTTGTTTCCCACAGCGCCCGTCCTACGTTGAGGAAGCCGCGGAAAAAGTATGGAAGTCTGTCTTTGCTATGTATCAGCGGGTGTTAACCTGAAATACAACAAGGCTCCAGCACGGGTATTTCGCTCATTTCCCAACGCAACCCTGTTTACGCGGCAGAAGAGCTGGCCAGTCTCATCTAACGCCGGCTTTCATCCAGATAACGCCAGCCCCAGAATAGATTATAAGAGTGAATTTTTTGTGCCGGGCCTGCAGCGTTTTCGACGGGTAAGCTGCGGTTACCCCAGGCAAAGATAGAACCCTGCAGATTCATCACGCCACCCACGCCTTGCTGGCGTAAGTATTCCGCAGCATCTCCGGAACGCCAGCCCAGCGAACAATACAGCACAATCTGCGTCCGGGGATGCTGCTGCCGGTGATCTCGAGCCATGACCAACAGTTGGTCGCGAGTGGCGGCGCTCACAGCTCCCGGAATTCGGCTCACCTGATACTCTTCCACACTACGCACATCGATCAGTAATGCATCAGTGTGCCGCGCGCGGTACTCGTCGATGGATATGTGTTCTACCAGCGGGAACGTGCGCGCAATATCAGCGGCGGTTTCTGCAAACCGCTGCGCCCTGGCATCAGAAGCACCAGTCTGCGCAGCTGCGGGCAGCGCAAGCAGGCTTGGGGCAGCCATCAGAAGTAAGCACAATCGTGCAGCCACCCGCCTGGCGCTGAACTTTTTCCGCCCGGAACCGTCGAATCTCAAACGCTGTATCATTTGCGTCACCTTACCAGAGTGAATCGGTCATTTGAGGGATCCGGCATGGTTAAGTTCAACCGCGCCGGTAAACACCACCTTAAGGAGAACTATTTTGAGCCTTAACGTTTCCAAGCAAACTGTACTCAGCGCTATGCTGCTGATTATCGCTCCCCTGTTGTTGCCGTCCGCCAACGCCTCCGGCGGCCTGGGGCTTCCTCCCGGCGGCACAGGTGGACCGGGTGGCTCCGCAGCAACACGCCCGGTTGACGAAGTGTATGAATTCGGCAAGCAGATATTCAAGGGACGCGCGGCCGGTGCCGAAAAGATTGACTATTGTGTCAACGTAGACGGTGAGCTGAAGAAATTGCGTCGCGGCAGCAGCAAACCTTTCAAGCGTCCCAGCCGCAAAGACTTCGCTCTGGCACTGGTTGACTGTGGCAATCCGAAGCTGCTGGCGCTGACCACCATGCAACGGGACCACATGCTGATTGTTTGAGAAAGTATCAAAGAAAGGTTCTTCAAGGCTGATGTCTCTGCTCTTATGAAATTGTTTATTTCATGGAGCTCCTCTGCCGCACTGAATCTAATTGCGGGAAACACGAACCCTTTTTGGAACCAATCGGTTGTCGCCAGTAGCACCGTTCAATTCAATACTTCGGCTGCCCATTTTTCCAATAGTTTCTGGAATGGGCAAACGACCAAAACCATTGCCGTTACTCTGGGACAAAACCAAGGGTCAAATGATCTCTATGCAACACCGGTGAATCTCACCTTTATCAAGGCTCCGCCCAATCCTCAACTCATCCAACCGAGCCCGGACAAGGTTTGGGTTTATCCTTCCTCTTCAGAAGCGGTGATCTTTCACATGCCCTTTCGAATCGAACACGTTGCACCAGACCAAGTCAATCCTGCCAATCTGCAATGGCGATGGATCAGCGAAGGTGCGACCAAAGGCTCGCGAACTTATTGGTCCGGTACGCAGTGGTCGAGTTCCGCCGCTTGGCATTCGGTGACCCAGGGCTCGGGTAGTTTTTGGAGTGGTATTGACATCAATGGCTCGACAATTGACGCACAAATAGCGACCAGCCTTTTCAATAATTCCTTTTGGCAAGGGCAAGATCGCCAGGTTGAATTTGAAATTCGATACCAACACCAAGGCGTTTGGTACGGTGGGAGTGCGGGCTTTGAAAGTACCGCCGATTTGGAAAATCCCACACTTGAATTCAAGTTGGCGCCGCCCGATCCACCGGCAACGCTTAGTCCAGACGGTGTGGTGACCACTGCAAACCCAAGTTTTTCTTGGACTGGCGTGACAGGTGCCGATTCCTATCGCCTCGGTCTTCAACGGGAAAATGGAAGTTGGGTTAACGCCAATTGGAAGAACCAACCGGTTTATGCCACCACCCTGGTCGCGCCCCAGAGTTTGGTCGTGGGTGAGACCTATAAAGTTCATGTGGTGTCGGCCAACAGAGCTGGACCTTCGGAATTCACCACAATTCGTGAAGTTCGTTTCCAGCCACAATTACCCGGTTGGCCCAATACCGCAACCATGGCACCGACCGGTACCCAATACCAAGACCGCCCTACTTTTACCTGGGGCGCGGTTGCCCGGGCTGACAGCTACCGGATCGGGTTATTGGATGAAGATGGCCATTGGCACGATCCGCTGTGGCAGGAGCAAGTCGTTCAACAAACGAGTTTTCAACCATCCGATCCTCTCGAGCTCTACACCAAATACGACATCTACCTCATGGCCGTAAATGCGTCGGGAAATTCCGGGTTGTTCAAAATGGGCTGGGTCCGCTTTTATCCCGGAACGAGTGAACTTAACAATTTGCGGGTGACCAACGATTTCGGTGCACCGATCTCTTTAATTAATCAAGTCTATTTCTACCCCAAATTTAATGCTGTCTTCAATTCCTCCATCAACGCTACGCCGGTCAATACCCATTTCTCCTGGAAACTCATGTACAACGGTGGGCCCGACACCTATTGGGATGGTTATCACTGGGTGGAACAGAGCGAACCGATTTGGCTCAACATTGACACATCTAAAGACATTCCCATGTTCTCTTCCAATGACGCCGAATGCTATCTGTGGTTTCCGCCAGGTCAACCCGCGGGTGAACCTATGGTGCGGTTTCACTGGATTGGCGAAGGTCTCTATCAGCGCTATGAATTTTGGAGTAAAAAACCCGCAGGTATTGAAATCGCCATGGCAGTGGATCACGAAGGGACCATGGAGATTACCAATGCGGGCAATCTTTCTTTCCAAAATGTGCCTTATCTGGACCTTTCCATTTCCACAAGGTAGTGTATTGTTTATGTTTTTTTTTTTAATAATTTCTTTTAGGGTATTAAAACTGATATCAAACATACACATAAATAATTAAACGTTTTTCTTTTACTTTTTGTAGAGTTTATTTTGTGTTTACTTTAATTTTCAAGCCCTTCTTTGACTTTTTTTGGAAATAGGGGGAAGTCAACGACATTCAAGTTGCAGTACTTAGCTCCTCACATTTACACATAAAGTAATATAAACTCTCATTTAAACCTCCACACAGGACAATAATTAGGACCAGCTTTAGACCTATCCCTCCCGATAAACTTTTTTCTTTAGCCCAGTGGAAATGGTAACCTATCATCCCTCGTTTCATAGCATTACTTAATTTTTATAGAAATCTGCTTAAAAAATAAATCTTCTCTCAAATCTCCTTTGACTCACAATGAACACCCAGTGAATTTGAAAGCGAGCACTGGGCCTGCTACGCCTATATTTCCTGGTCCAGTGAAATCCTTCTCAACTAATCCACTTACTTGGTCCCTCGCATCCTCGAGTCGTAAATCATCCCCCAACATATGACTTGATCCGCACTGATCTAGTATACTTTTAACTTGATATGGGATGTAAAAAGTACCAAGGTTAATGGCTATATGTCTTGTAATAGCTCTTTGGATTCCAGGATTTGGATAATTTAGGTATGTGTTTGGATTTCAATACTCATTTTATAGGTTATGTCTGCCAGGCTTTTGACTGATGGTGGAATTTGGTGTGTTTGAAGGATTTTAGCAATTTCTTTTCAAGGATATTATATGCAGGCGTTAGCATTTAAAATTCAATTAGGCAATCGTAAAATGTTTCATTTCTTACATTGCAATATCTACAAAACAGTGAAGAGGGATTTAGACCAGTAGAATTCGGGTTTTAATAGGAGAAAGCCTGGAGGTTTATCCTATTTCAACCTGCACGATGATATTAGACAAAGAACAAATTGAGTTTATTATGTCCCAGATCGGCCTCAGAGAATCTCTATCTAGCTAATTCCCGGGTGGAAGAGGTGGGATTGTTTTTCCACTTTGATGGTCAACATTTGTGAAATCTTTTGCAATTCTGAATGATGGTGACCCATAATGCCTGAGTGGCTTGGAATATATGCCCCTTGAATTAAGTGTATTTGAATATGAAGCGATGGAAAATATTCAGGTCAAACTCATTGTGAAAGACCATTTCCAGGAGCTCCAGACTTGGAAGATTTTTACTAAACTTCTCCGAATTGACCTTTTCTTTCGTCTTTCATTTTATACCACCTATTCTGTCCTTTTTTGATTGCACCAATAGAAGACAAAAATGGTTTTGCACCATACTTTGCCTCTT
>JAAAKM020073195.1:21232882-21260268 GCA_010016025.2 Alatinidae sp. Z8VKAUB7J3
GACCTTTTCTTTCGTCTTTCATTTTATACCACCTATTCTGTCCTATAGAAGACAAAAATGGCACCAATAGAAGACAAAAATGGTTTTGCACCATACTTTGCCTCTTCCCTCCCTTTCCAATGCCCAATTTCAGCTCAATCCTCATCTGTCACCCCAAGATGTCGCAGATATGTCATTTTGGTTACCCAGACACATTGTTTCTTTCAATTCACCTCTCCCAATCCCCCAAGTAATCATTCGCTGTCTCACACCCTCTGAAAATTTTGAATCGATCTCCCTATGTGTTCTATAGATAGTATAGATACACTATTGTGATAACCGGGAAATAGTAAGCATGGTTTCTTTTGGTAAATATTGGTCTTTCACCAGGATTTTATTTTCTTAGTAAGGTGTTGGTGTGCCAAAAAAAAAACTTATTGGAGACCAAAAAAAGACTCTGAGAGCTTCAGCATGATCCAGTTCTAAGCATACCATATGATCTCTTGGCTCTTAGCTCTTCTCGCCTCGTCACAAGTGCCATATGAGCTCTTAGCTCTTGTTATTTAAAACTCTGCTTCTTTTCTCCTTTTGAAAAGGATCATATTGGAGTATATGATCGCAAATGATGCGAAAATCGATCAGTATTTATTCGGCATATTTTAGTGTCGGTTACAACTGTCGGTTACAATCTGAAATTTAGAATGAGCTTAAAGATTTCTTTTTCAACCTTCGTTTTTACCTCAGAGCAATTACTAACAAAGGTGTGAACAAACGTCTTCAAATATGGCTTCTGATCAAACAGCTCTATGAATCTTTGTGACCTTGAAACTGCTAGCTAGCATTTATCGCAAAAGAACGTGGTGTACAGCAATATTCTGTTTTTGCTGAAGATTGACAATAAGCTTTGGTTTTGAAGGTGTCCTGTGGATACCCCCATCCTCTGCTAATGAAATATTATAGAGACTCAGTGAATCCCTAGGCATCAGTCTTTTTATGCATGTGAAAACAAAATCCCTTACCGAGTCATGAAGTTCCACTGGTATTTTACCATCAATTTCAAATAGCCCTCCTTATGGTCCACTCTCCGCAACAGTGGCGATGTCGAGGAAATTTGGATCACAAGGATTGTCGATCCATTTGTAATTTCCATAGAGTGAAGAGTTTCGAGACATTGCCAACGGATAAAGGGAGTTAATATCCAATAAAACCCGATTCGACTTTTCACTGGTATGTTGTCCTGTCAGACCGGTTTCCAGGATACGATCTCTGTCAAAACAAACCCTCGCCTCGCGGATCTCTTTAAATATAAGTGTTGATCCACGTTGGTTATAAACCTTAATTTTTCTTTGCTGATTTTAAGAGTTAAATCCATCACCATATGAGGAGTTAAAAAATAGTACCCAAATTCCTCGTAGATTTTGTCATTGTTTTTACAGACAATATCCAACAACGTCAATACATCACTTGCCAGGTACATTTTACAATAATTTTGCCCATTGTTGCACCTTCCTTTAGCCCAAATTTTGGTGAGTTCGATACTTTGGACGGCCAAGACAAAAAAAACCGGTAAGTTTGTTAAAAATCTGTACAAACTGTGAAATATTATGTATACGTTACTATATAAATCTTAATTCATTGCTATAACAACTCAGTTTAACTTTTAGCCATTAGCCGTTCACCCTCTAATTAAGTCACTTGCCATCTTCATACCACATGTAAATTTAATAATACGAGTGACTCAAGATTGGATGAAAAACCTGATATTTTACCTTGAATACGAGTATATATTTTTGCACGGTTACGTTTGATAATCAAATACTATTAGTTACATTGTAAAAGACATTTTAGATACAATGTTTAACATATTTTTATTTGATCCATATTGGCTTTCTTATGTGAGTTTTTAATTTCTTATTTTAGGTTGTTATTTTGAGGTCATTTGCTATTTATTTACTTCCATTAGTTTCTCTTAGCATCTATTATGGATCGTTTTTCGCCAATTTTTGGTAAAAATGGGACTGTTTATTTTTAAGATAAAATGATATTAACTTGTGTTTGATTGTCAAGACTTTTATTTATTTACAGGACACTGCATCTTGTTCTGAAAGGGGCGATTTTGTTCAGAAATGAAGCTCTTTTTAGACCGCGAAATTTGTCTTTGTATCAAATCTGAAATATTTTGTTTTACTCTTACAGCAAGTATGGTTGAAATCAGTATTTTTTTTCTTTTTTTTTTTTTTTTTTTTGAAGAGTATACAGAATCTATAATTTTGCTAAAGTACGAATTCGCAAGGAAGGAGTTATATTACAAATATTTCTGTTCGTTTTAAGTTTTAATATCGCTCCTTATTTTCAGTTAAAAAAAAATGTTTTTTATTATTTAATTCTCGTTAAGCACAAAAGGACACTTAGAAAATATTTATGCGGGAGGGGCTGACTGGGACTCCTGGGCAAACTAACGGAAAACTTTAAAATTTATTTACAAATCAAACCTTTAAGTTTATTTTAGCTTCTTAAATGCAAGTTTTAAGTAGAAACTGTATACCAAGCAGATTAGACAAGATTCAAAAACAGAATGTATTTTCTTCATGGGGGGATTACAACTCCTCTCCCCCCCCCCCCATGGGTGTACGCCTGACTTAGCTACTTTTTGCAATCTTTTGGAATTACTGTAAAATTAAAATACAGTTGTGGAATACACTTTAATAAACAGGGTTAAAAGCTGAAATTCCACAATACAAGCATTGATATATAATTATAACAGCAATATAAGAGTAAATGTGATAAAAAAAAGCAGTAAAAAAAAAGCATACTTTTACAAAATTTCAGTCAATATATGTGTAATCACTTACTGCAATGGATAGTAAATTAATACAAAGTATAAAGCACTTACTACAATAGAGTTTTCCATTTTTTATTAATTTTTTTTTTTTGTACAGTTTTTCAGATATGTTGCATTTACAACTGTAAAAACTTGACTGAATCAATGCCAATATAAATTTTCCTATTTATCCAGTTTTAAAATCCTCAGTTTTTAATTAATCAAAAGTAACCAAAAAGACATAATTTTCATGGTAATGTTAAATAATGGCATTAAAATTTTCGATGCCCCACAAATTTTTTTATGGAAATGCCCAATAATTTCCTATTTTCTGGGTATACCCGTGCAAAGTTAGAAGCTTGCATTAGCATATTCAGTTATGTAAATATAAATGTTACGCTCTGTTTCTTTGCCTTTATTAAATAAAAAAAAAACAGCTTTTAAATGAAAGTAAGTAGCCATAACATAAATTACTCCGTATATGAAAGGGGATTTTCCTCCTCAACGCCCCGCTCTTTACGCTAAAGTTTGACTCTTTTTCTTAACTCTACTTCTTAAAACAGTAAAAACTGCTAGGAAATCATTAGTAGTACTGAATGACCCAGATATACCAACGTATGAATTTTCATATTCGAGCCCAGACGTCACAGCAGTTGGTCTAAACTTACTAAAATTTGTTGACAGCTGGGAAGTGACAAATGACCCCTCATCCTTATCTGATCACTTGTATATCAAGTTTAACCTAGTTTTTGATGTGGATATTGATAATCATGCCAATAATAATTACAGAAAAACTAACTGGAATGGTTTAGTAAGGTTATTTTAAATGAAAGATAGTTTAAATTACCTCCCTACTAGGGATACCGAAGAAATAGTGACTGGAATAAATTATGTGCAGATGAACTGAATTTGGATCCATGGAATACAATCCACAAAATTTGTAAAAATAATAATGCCATTGTTCAGCCAGTATATGTAACGAAAGATGACGGCAGTAAGACTAACTCTGTGACGGAATCCGGGGAGGTATTGCTAAATAAGTGGCTTTTAAGGGATGATCATTCAACTGATAGTAATAACCATTGTGAAGTTAGATCAGAACTTACAGATTTTATTAATTAATAGCACACCAGGTGTTACCGAGGTCTCCTTGAATGAAATAAAAGAAATAATTAAAGGTTCAAAGCCATCAAAGGCCCCAGGCCCAGGTGGGATTCTAAATTTAACGCTAATTTAACGCTAATTCCTTAAATGGAATGAACTATTCGGCACATCATAGCCATTATACCGACCAAATTATTGCAAATTTTTTGGGTCCAGCTGCCGCATTGGAACTGGGTGAAACCATCCAATCCAAGTATTCATTTAACGAACCTTGATCACCGACCTGCAATGGTCTGCGAATCAACTTTTCATTCTCTCTGTCCCAACGCCGTACAGTATGATGATCTGAAATAACAAAGTCATCGGCGGTAATAATCGTCTCACGCAGGATTTGTTTGCGCTTTTCAATATCATTTGGATAGAGATCGGCAAGAGTTTGAAAGATAGCCAATGCCACTAATAGTTTTCCAACACTTCCCGGATTCTGTATAGCATTCCCTCGATGCTCTGCATAACGAATGTTATTAAGGTCTGATAAATCTAAAACTGAAATACCATAACGATCCGCGTTCTCACCTAACAGATTGCGGATCTCTCGCGAGAACTCTTTATCGACTTCAGGTAATGCAACATCAGCTTGATTCGTTAAACGGATGTCCACCTGATACAAAGGTAAAGTGGCACCGGGTGGTTGTTTACGCCCTTCCATTTCCCCATCCTGAATACGCCTTGCAGCTTCCAGTCGACCAATTCCTGATTCCTCATAAGCATCCAATGGATATGTAAAAACTTGTTGGCTACTGATTGTCATTACAAAGCTGAGTGTCACCAGCAACAGATGTTTCATGATTCATTTCCTCCTGGTGCTTGCATAAGATCGATCGTGATCTCATCGAGCCGTGATAGATTTTGATCTAGTTGCTTTAAGAATTCATTGCTGCGTGCCTGATCACTTTCCAGAAAAGGGCGGATTTGAAATAATTTTAGTTCACCGTTTAGAAAACCAAACTCAATATCCGCCGGAGCAGGATTCCCACTGCCATCCACTATTGCCGGAAAACGGTTTGGTAGTTCCTTTGCCAACGTGATTAATTGAGCGATCTCCGCTTCTTCTAATACCCGATCACTATCGCTGACAGGTAATTTGCTGACGCCGCCATTTAAATCTACAGCTCGTCGAGTCGTTGCTGTCGCTTGAGCCATGAGTTTAGTTTCACCTGTTACTGTCGAGACACGCAAGGACTCGGCCGATTGCCCATCCACAGCACCACCTACCCCTTCGTTTACCGCCACAGACAAACCTTTTGTATCACCACTATCAATGTCCTGTGTCACCAATACACCAGATTTATCAGCATTAACACTCAACATTAATAACACCGCTGGATAAACGTGTTCGGGTTTGTCCATTAATGATTGTCGCCAAGCATAAGCACGGGCACTAAAAGGTGAAGCCCAGACCCTTGAAATTGCGTGAAGAATATTATCAACGCCAACTACGTTTGGAACAGTCAGGTTTAAACCTGCACCGGTAAAACCAGGCAAGTCTTCCACATTGGTATCACTTCTCACAAATACACCATAACTGCCATCCGCACCGAAAACCTCATCCATGCGTGTGCGTAAACGTGTTCTGAAGTCTTCACCTGGATCAGCATTTAAGATCCAGTCTTGCAAACGTTGACGAAATTGATCGGTGAATTGTTTTTGTTCCTCACCTTGCATAGTTTCAATTTGTCGATATTGGGCCACCATCCATTCAAAAACCGTTTGCTCACCGTCCTCAAACGGTTGCTTCAGTAACTCACGGAATAAACCAAACGGAATCGCCAAACCTTCGGCCACGGCTTCCGGATAATGATGACGCAACTCACCCAACTTAGCCGCCTTGGGACCCACCGTCCGTCCTGAGTCTGTTGCCCGCAACTCACTCAGTGTTAAAAAGTCTCTTGCGGTCAGATCGAGTTTTTCCAAATCAACTTTAATTAATACATCATTACTTTCTTCTTCTTTACCAAAGAGTGCATCCCACTCACCATTACGTAAGCTTATCATACGTTATAAAAACGTCAACATAGTAGCAATAAAACGATTTTACAAAGGACAAACAATAAATTTTGGAAATAAACTAACCACCTTTTTTGGAAAGCCTTTCAAACTTGATCAGAGCTTAAATTTTCTTCTCTGTTCCTCATTTGTAATTTTTGAATAGTTCGCTTATTATGATTGTTAGTATTTTGAAGGATGGTTATGATGATTTATAGATTTTTACGCTAGCCTTGTAGGAAAAGACTTATTTAAGGGGTTGACCTGATAATGAAGACCGCGAAGGATGTTTTTTGAAGATTTGGAGTGATTGTCCTGAACGAACTCACAATCAATACCGATCTCCGAAAAAGCCTGGCGGTTGTAGGATTCCATGAAAAAACCGCGATGATCTTCAAACACACGGGGTTTGATGAGCACTAATCCTTCTATGTCAAATCGTTGCACTTCCAGCAAGCCGAACCTCCCTGAACTGATCACCACCGAGCTAGCGCATTATAGCCTTTTCAAGGGAGGTCACCAAGCGAAGTCCCTAGTGGCATTTCCTAACTTAATTGACATTCGTCAGCCGTTGAAGCCGTTCCAGAGTGGTTCGCGATTTTTGTGTCTTTTCATGGCCTGCACCATAGGTTTCGGTCATGCCTTCGACCAAGATCCAGGCCTGTTCCGCTGCCTCGGAATAGCGTTGGAGTTTCTCGAGGCTCCGGCAGAGCAAGCCGCGGAAGCTGAGGACCCTGGGATGGTTATTGCCAACCGATGCAATGCCCTTTTCCAAGGCCAAGCGGAAATGGGGCAAAGCCTCTTCGTCTTCATTGCGCAAGCTGAGTACTTCGCCCAAACTCGCGTTTAGCACCATGAAGTGAGGATGGTTGGGATTTTTGATGCTCTGTTTGGCCAGCGTCAATGCCTTGCGGTATTGATCTTCGGCGTCTGCATAGCGTTCCCGATCTTTGAACAGTTTTCCCAAATCGTGCATGGTTACCAAGGTGTTGGGGTGACTTTCCCCATAGACGTCGACACGACTTTTCAAAACTTTGCGGAAGCCTTGTTCCGCCAGGTCGAAATCACCTTTCTTGTGGTAGATCCGAGCCAGTGCGTTTTCGACGGTCACGACCGTGTGATGGTTGGGGCCGAAGAATTCTTTGCGAAACACCAGGGCTTTCTCGAATTCTGCTTGGGCCTCATCGATGCGTTCCAGGTTCCGATAAGCGACGCCCAACAAGAATCGGGTGTGGTAGGTGGTGGGATGGTCTTCCCCCAACACTTTGAAACAGCGATTGAGGTTGGCTTGCAGCGTATCGAGCGCCTTCTGTTTTTGACCGACGCGACCGAGAATGTCGCCATAATCGTTGGCTGCTGCGATCGTTTCGGGATGTTCCGGGCCGTGGGTTTTGGCTGCCACTTCGAATAGGCGTTCAAAGCTTTGATGGGCGCTTTCCAGTTCACCATGCCAGAGGCTCAATTTCCCGAGCAGGTCGTGCATGATGAGGGCGATGGTGATTTTCTCCGGAGGTTGTGCCAGGATTTCTTCGGAAAGCGATTGGGCTACCGCTTTTGCACCGGCCAAATCACCGCTTTCAATGAGAATATTAGCGCGGTCCGATCGACTGAGCAGCATTTCGTCTCGATTGGCGTTGGGGTTCCTCGAGAGTCGTTCCAAGCGACGATCAACCATGGTCAGCGCTTGTTCGTAATCACCGAGGTCCGACAAAACCACCGGCAAGTTCTTGAGGGTGCGCAACGTTTCTGGGTGATCCTCGCCTGCGGCGGTGTTTAAGGTTTGGTAGCTTTCCTGCAGGTATTGCCGGCTTTTCTTGAAACGAGCGCGGTCAGCTCAACGCTGAACCTGGCTTCTGGTGGTGAAATTGCTCAGGCGCTGCACGACGGCGAGAACGAAGTGATTTGTGAAGACAATAATTATGTGCCGGACATTATTAATCCAGGCTACTACCATGTCTTTCCTGCGGTTGAGGTGCAGTCTGAAGGTCCCGGTGTTTTTCGTTGTATGGCCGAACCGTTGGCCGTGGAATACGAGCGCGTGTGGAGGATATCCGCTGATGGAGTTAGCGTGTGTGCCGGAAAACAAGCAAGCTGCCCTAGTCATAGAGAAGGGTCTATCTCATCGTCAGACAATGAGGTGCGCATAATCGGTGGTAAGCACCGTCGTAAGCTTCTGGTATCAAGAGTTATTTCCACCGTGGGGGGTGAGGTGGTCCCGTTGTCGAATATCGACTGTGGTCTACGCCCCAAGCTACCTAGTAGACATGCGGGTTTTTTTGTACCTTCCACTGATGGTACAGCAAATCCATGGTACTTCAGCGTTCCCGTGCGCAGCAGCCATACGACCCATGTCATTCAATGGAGCGGTTCAAACGCAGCGCCTGACTAGACTAGTGAGGTGTTGGCTATTTCACAAGCTACGCGACAACCGCATGGTCTTGTGCGCAGGCCTGGTTTGGTCCAGGTACGGGCGTTCCCCCTGCACGGTCACCCGATGCCCGCGCCGCTCTTCCGGCCAGTAATCCCACAGCGCGAAGTGTTGTGCGCAGCGGTTGTCCCACAGCGCGATGGCGTTGGTTGACCATTGAAAGCGCACCTGAAACTCCGGGCGCTGTTGATGGCTGTATAACATCGACAGCAACGCCTTACTCTCTGCCGAATTGAGCCCGTCAATGGCGGTGGTGAAGCTTGGGTTCACATATAGCGCTAAACGCCCGGAATCCGGGTGGGTGCGCACTACCGGGTGAACAGCACTGGGATAGGTACGGTGGCTGTCATCCACCCCTCTGTCGCTGTAGCGGCCGCGATAGATATGTTCCGATTCGTGCCGCGCCTGAAGAGTCAGCAGAAATTCCTGCATGGGTTCCGACAGGGTTTCGAATGCCGCGTACATGGAAGCGAACAGTGTGTCGCCGCCGGTAGTGGGCAACTGATGAAGTTGCAGCATGGTCGCCAGCGGCGGTTGTGCGTCGCAGGAAACGTCAGTATGCCAACCATTGCCGTTAGCCACCTTGGAGTCGCGGTGGGCATGGATGACAAACACTTCGGGATGTTCCTCCAGAGTGGGTGCGGCGGGATGTGTATGCAGCGGGCCGAAACGCTTCGCGAAAGCTACCTGTTGTGCCGGTGACAACTGTGGCTGATCGCGGAAAAACAGCACGCTGTGCGCGGTGAAAGCCGCCTGCAGTTGCGCAAACTGTTCATCCGCCTGATTGTCGATGAAAGCGGTCAGGTCGGCGCCGCTAACCTCTGCTCCGATGGTTGGTGTCAGTGGGCGGATGTCCATGTGTGTATCCCGTCCTGTGAACTGAAGGCATCACAACAATAAACGATATGGCGCTTCCAACAAGGCCTTGATTTCGGCCAGAAGCTCTGCGGCTGGTGCGCCGTCCAGCACGCGGTGATCCCAGGTCAGCGACAGGCGCATGACCCGGGTTTTAACCGGCCGGTCGCCGTCCCACGCCACGTCATCACGAATGCGGTTTACCCCCAGAATGCCTGCCTGAGGTGAGTTGATGATGGGGGTGAACGAATCCACTCCCATCATACCCAGCGCCGACACCGTGAAAGTGCCCCCCTGCAGGTCGGCTACACCCAGATTACCGTCTCGGGCGGCGGCGGCCAGGCGGCTGCTCTCCTGGGCCAGATTAAAGGACATTAAATGAATCCATGTTGTCACAAGGACGTATCCACAATATTTCAGGGATGGCTAAAGGTATTAAGTCAAAACTTCAGGGAGTGTAGACTAAAATTAAAAAACACCATATACATTCAGGTTTTCAAAAGAGCGCATCTGTAGAATGGCAAGAATGGCAAATGGAATTAGTTTCAAACTTCCACTGCATGTTGAGGACAGAAACTGAATTAAACCGAAAGACATTGCAATGATGCTTAAATCGTTGCTGAAGGTGTATACGCAATATTTCAGTAGCGGCTATTGGTTTTAAGGAGAAACTTTAAGGGCATGTTGAACTAAATAAAAAAACACTATAAGCTTCCAGGCCGCCAAAAGGCCGTAATAGCAACGTCTCAGGAACGTAAAAAGGTATTAAGCTAAAAATATAAGGGAATATTGAGGGCGATGTTGAACTAAATCGAAAGACAGTGTGTGCAACCAGGTTATCAAAAAACGCTTAATGTCTATAAAAAAGGGTACTTAAGTTGAAACTTGAAGGAAATAATGAGGCGATTAATGAACTATACCTGTAATATTTCAGGTACGACTAAAGGAATAAATTAATGGCTTAGAGGACCCAACTGGAACTTTTAGGTAATACCAAGAGAGTGATTAAGTAAACTTTAAATTTCGAGTTGGGGAGGTGGGATCGAGAGGAGTCCACGAATGATAATAAGTTTGTGAGGATGTGTTATTATATTGATTTTTAGTTAAAACGTTGTTTGTTTTTATGTAGATCTGAAAATGAATCTAAGAATGAATCTAGCAATCTAACAATTGAAATGCCGAGTTTTTGCTAATCAAATAAAAACAATGGTCATTTTTAGTTTATAAATTTATTTTTGTAGGAAAAGGTCCGATAATACTTTAGTTGTGATAATGTGTGCCAGAGGGTGTCCTATTCTGGCACAGTGAAGCGACTTGAAATGTTGTATCACGTTGATGGTGGCTGGCAAAACATGCACCTTTGGATTTAAAACATGGTTTTTAACAAGAGAATATCAAGAAAATGTCTTAAGAAAGATGAGGTTGGTCAGAGGGTGCCAGAGGGCTAGTAATACTGTGGCACAGTAGCGTGAATTGACATGATGTATCACGTAGGGTTGTCTTGCGAAAACATGAACCAATGGATTTAAGGCATCGTTATCTGAAAAAAAATGTCTTAGAAATCATGAGGTAGTGTCAGAGGGTACCAGAGGGCCATGTATTGTGTGGCATGGTAGCCGTAGCTTGTAATGGTGTATCTCGTTTAGGATGGCTTGTCAAAACACTAACGAATGGATTTAAAGCATAATTTTTAACTAGAAAAAACCTTGAAAATGCCATACGATTGACTAGAGGTGCCAGAAGGAGCTGTGTGCCATCCATAGTGTGACACAATGTCGTGAACTGACATTATGTATCACGTTGAGGGTGACTTTCAAAAACACGAACCATTGAATTTTATGTTTATTTTTATCATAAAAATATCTGAAAAATGCATTTGGAATGGTGAAGGGTGCCAGAGGATGTCGTATGTCATCCATAGTGTGACAGGGTGATGTGAAAGTTAAGGTGAAAGGTGTTAAAAGAATTTTTTGCGGAGGAGGATGGAAATCTAACGCACAGTCAAGGAAACGAGGCTATTTCATTAAGACCTCTCAGAAATAACTCTTAAAATGGGTTAAATTTATCTCTAATAATAAACCTTTGCCTCTGGAATTACTTGCTTGGGTGGGCTAGTCACAAATTGTCACGGTGGCGTAAATATGCATAGTCTTGGCTAAAAGAAATGTGGTAATTTCATTATTAGCTCTCGATTTGCATGAGCCTGAGTACCTGTCGATGTTCGAATATGTTAGTCCCGAAGCGGGGGACAAGGTTCCAAGCCATGTTGCCGGTTGGCGAAAAATCCACGTGACCAACCACGAGCACCCCTATATGGCCCACTGGTGGGTGCCGGGCCTGATCATCGGCTATGAGCACAGTTTTACACACGCCTTGGCGGATTTTCTGGCAAGTGCCGACGATTCGGGCACACACCCGACATTCAAGGACGCGCTTGAAACGCAAAAGGTCTGCGATGCGATCCTTGCATCGGCGGCAGACGGAACCTGGAAAGAAACCGGCGTGACTGAGTTTGCCTGACCAGTAGGTCGCACTTTCGGATTTTGATGTACAAACGTCAGACCGGAAAAACTATTGTTCCTTGCTAGATTGAACATCGATATCGATGCTGGCAGTCTAATCCGTCGTTTTGCGACATCTAACAAAGCGTTAGCGAACTAATCGCTTACGCAGAGAAAAGGTTGGGGGAAAGGCGCATTGGCCGAACTGCGGCTTCATGACGTCAAGCGCAACTTCGGGCGTGTTGAAGCCCTCCGCGGCATGACATTCGACGTCGGTGACGGTGAGTTTTTCTGTCTGCTCGGGCCGTCATCATCGCGCAAAACCACCACGCTAAGATCCACTGCCGGATTAGAGAAGCTGCCCGGCGGCCAGGTGCTGTTCGCCGGCGTAGATGTCACCTCGGCCCCTGTTCAGGGTCGCGGCATGGCGATGATCTTTCAAACCTTCGCGCTCTACCCCCATTTCACGATCCGCCAGAATTTCGCCTATCCGCTCAAAAGAGAAGGTGTGGATTCGGCTGACGTGAAAAAGCGTGTTGGCGAAATTGCCGAGTTGCTGCGCGTAACGCACACGTTAGACAGAAAACCGCCCACGCTGTCCGGCGGGGAACAGCAGCGTGTCGCCATCGGGCGCGCAATAATTCGCCGTCCTCGATTACTGCTGCTCGATGAGCCGCTGACAAATCTCGATGCCAAGTTGCGGCACGATATGCGCGCGGAATTTAAGCGACTGCACCGCGAGCTTGGCATGACCATGCTCTATGCAACGCCCGATCAGCTCGAAGCGTTGACCATGGGCCAGCGCGTGGCGGTTATTCGCGATGGGCGCGTTATTCAGACGGATACGCCTCGTGCGCTCTATTCGAGCCCTGGTAACACGTATGTCGCCGGCATGGTCGGTGCGCCGGTGATGAACTTGATCGACGGCAAAGTTCGTCAGGGCAGCGGTGGCCCGGTTATCGAACTGCCGTTCGGAGAAATCAGCGCGCCATCGACCAGCGTGTCTGGCGGCGAGGAAGTAACGTTCGGCATTAGGCCGCACGATATTCGACTTGGCGGCGATCAAACCGTTTCAGGTGCTGACGAGCGACTCGCGCTGAAAGCGCGCATTAATTTGACGGAGCCGCTGGGCGACGTCACGATCCTGGATTTGGCGATCCGCGACGCTCTGGTGAAGATGATTTTGCCGGAGGGCAGGACGTGGGTGCTCGGGAATCTCAGGAGGACAGCTATGCGTTCTCTTCTCCTGAGGATGTCCAGGATGAGTTGTTGATGGTCCTTTGTGACGGTGCCGGCGGCCATGCTCACGGTGCCGTTGCGAGCCAAAGCGGGGTGGAGACTTTCACCAACGGGTATTGGCAGGCTGAAGGGGCCGTGGATCATCGATTACGTCAGGGTCTAGAAGTCGCGAATGAAGAGATGGCCCGCCAACGGTATGTGCATTAAAACCCTCTGTCGATTCAGAGCCTGGCTACCCAAGGCTATCCAGTGACACCGAAGTGGCACCTACCATCAATGGGTTAGGTACAATCATTCTGCATATTATGAGGTAAGAATTGTTTTCTGACTTCAAACTGTCCAAATACTTTACCCCTTCCTCCTCTCCGTCGTTAAGTGAAAATAAATAGCCAAAGTTATATATTTCCCATCTATTTTGTCACATTTCTTTGTCTTGTCTCACGCTAAGCTGAAATAAACTAACGAGGAAACTCGGCTTGTTCTCGGAAACCGGCTTGAACTTGAGTTAGCGGTGTTTAATACACAAGTACCAAAATTTCTCCCCCCTACGGAAAAAAATTCAAATAAAATTTTCACATTTGGAATGCCTTATTTTCCACGGCGAATGCCTAATTTTCTTTAATTTTCTGTTTAATTTTCTTTAATTCTCCTTTCATCAGAACGTTATATTTTGACAACCTTATCGCAGCAGTAAGCCGCCTAAGTCAATACAGCAGGGTATGCTCCCCCTCAACCCCCTCTTGCTGGTGTCTACAGTCTATACTAGCTCACATTTAGATCTCATCTCCTTTAAATCTTGTCTTATAACCGCTTCACACCACGTATATACTGCTTTTTGTTTTACCCCAGCTAAGTTGCCAAAAAGCAGGTCTTTTAATAACCTTTCACCGTGTTGACCTATCAAAATACGGAATCAGCAATGTCTAGGATTTTCACTTTTTAAGCTGGTTACTTATTTGTTGTTTAAAAGTAACTATTTGTTCTTAAAAAAAAGAAAAAAAAAAACTTAATAATTTTTCTAAGAACAGCAATGGGGATATACCTCGATAACAAGACGAACACTGACCTCTCGTTCCCAGGAAAAATTAAGTTTGTATCATTTTTCTTTTTGGATTTATCCTTTCAGAGCAAAATGGGATTTTCGAATATTGGAGAATTGAGAAAGGGAATAAATTAAGATTTTAGTTGCAAAAAAAGTTTGTTCAGTTTTTGCCATATTGATGTTTATCAAAGTGGAGGAATAAAAGATTCCATTAGAATCATATATTTCCCGGAAGCAGTAACAGTGACATTGGCTTAAAGAACAAGTAAATGTGTACAGTGTAAAATGAACTTAGTTAACAAAAGAGGACAAAAAAGGAATAGCTGGAAATTTGCCAGTATTTTAATGTTAGGATCCTATCGATTCAAGCAAGCTAGTGGAACTATGTCTCGTTCCCATTGCGGGGAAAAGACTTTTAGGAATTTCTAGAAGGGCGGGTGTCCGTCGGCTTTTTCTATGGGAAATAGTTCCTTTCATCGATGAAATAGCCTGATGGTAGAGAAAACTCTTAGAATTCTAGTGAGAAACCAGATAGCCGTGACCTGGAATCAAAAGTGACGGAAGTCTCTTGGTTTCATTGATACAGTTTATCTATACTATACATCGTATTCCTATCTTAGATACTCACGGGATTGATGAACCTCTTAAAATATATAAAAAGCAGAAATTGCAAATGACTAAATTCAAAAGGTTTTTCTTAAATGAAGACAAATTGATTGGTGGATAAATTTGTTGCAAAGATGGTAAAATCTCGTAAATAGGTGTTGAGCGATCACTGTTTTTCGGGAGGGAGGTGAAAGCTGGGCAAAAAGAAAGAAAAAGGCGAATAAAACGAAATTTGCCACCGAAAATTATAGGAGATAGGTATGAATTACAAGATTTTGAGATAACAAGAGGAAAAAATCGCATTAATTCTTCCAAACTCAGCCTAATTCCATGAAAGTTGAACTGTTAAGGATTCCTTAATTTTGTTTCCGAACCCTACTTTGTTGTATTGAAGCCCCTGAAATTCTTCAATTTATCTCATCAACTGGAATCCCCCCATCGCATCAAAATAACTCACCCCTGGAAAGAACAAAAAAAGGAAAGAAATAAACACGCATCCTCGGCCTTTCTTCTGGAAAAAAAAAAAAAAACTGCACTTCATCCCACCCTTTCACATCCAATGAACTATATGAAACCATAGATTAAAATAGCCCCCTTGTACTTACAATAACATATTACATAATGTGAAGCAAATATCAATAAATGAGACACCCTAATTCTCAGTGTAGAATGAGACTCTCACATTTCGGACAGATTTGAAGATGAAATTGAAAACGAGCATACTTTAATAGATTTTTTTCGTCGAAATAAAAGTAAAATGCAACGTAAAAACCAAACGAACAGACTTTATCTTGCATATACGGGGAACTGCTGCCATCTAGAAAATCCTGTTCTTTACGTTAAAGATTAACTGTTTATATCGAAGCTCCAAGAATAAAGACTCTAACATAAGAACAATGTGACAAAGGGTTTGGCTATTTTCGAGAGCTTTGGAAATGAAAGGGCTTGTTGGCTACCTGAATTTGTTTTAAACAGCCTAATTTTCAGTTCAAATGCTTTGAAAGATCATTAGTAAATAAATTGCAAGCTCCAACTAGTAAAGCCTCTAAAAGGCTTTTCGTTAAGTATTAGTTGTACTTTAGCGTAAGGAGTTGGAGGCTGAGCCGGGAGTCCCTTTCTTATACAGAAAAAAATTCTCATCGTTTGAATTTTAATATTGTTCTTTATTTTTATCTCTATTAAACATGTTTTTTTTTAATCTAGTAACGGTTATAAACAAAAATCAATAATGAAGTCAAAGGCAAAAATGAAATACCCCAAATAAGTGTGACGTTACTGTCCCCTTGAACTCTACAAATAAGTAGACAGTCTTTTGCACTTTAATGAAAATGAAATATTCTGAGTTTTTGTCAAACAGATTGTGGTAACGAGCTGCAAGTAAGGAGCGACCAAATGAACCAACTCCAATACCAACCAAAACTCTAAAAACCAGAATTTTGATACTAATAGATATATCAAAAGAATCAGCTTATTATGCTGATTTCAAATATATGAATGTGAAATATATGTTTCATTAAGTTTAGTCTCTCATTGAAGGCCACGAGCCTGAGAAAACTTGCCAGATTTTTGAAAAAAGAGGGAAAACACCCCTAAAAATTAAAGAAACTTACTGAAAATCATACCATCAGATTCAACGTATCAGAAAACCTTGCTGTAGAGGTTTCAAGCTCCTATTTGCGAAAATGTGGAATTTGTTTTCTGTTTCTGAATCTGTTTATTTGTTTTCTTTTGTTGTTTTTTCCCCAGGGGTGATTGTATCAACCGAGTGGTCCTGGAACATCCTAAGAGGGCTCATTTGAACTAGATTTATAAGTTCCAATGCATTTTTTGAATGACCAAAAAGATTGGAGGGCAACTATTCCCCTCCCATGCCCCTTTTTTCCAAGACATCTGATCAAAACTTGGAGATAGTCATTTGGCTCATATAGTCAAAAGGTCCAATAACTATACCTGTGGGATGGTATGACCCCCCACAGCTCCTGGGGAAAGGGATGTAAGTTATGCAAGTTGTCCATTGTTTAAGTATAGCATTAGTTATAATGAAATACACAGAAAGTTTTAGTGGGAGTGGGATTTCCTTCCTCAATCCCTAGCTCTTTATCCTAAAGTTTGAGTTTTTGTCCCAAATCTTTAATAACGACTCCATAAACACAAGGACCATTGAATTTGAATGAGAAGCATTTTTAAAGAACTTTAAGACTTTAGCATAAAGAGCAAATGTTGAGGAAGGAGACAAATCCACTCATATATGAAATAATTGCTGTTGTTTTAATATTTACCCCACAAAGCTCCCTGAAAGCTTCATTTTGATCATCCCAGACATTCCCAAGATCCTGAAGATAACTTGAAAGCTCTGGTGCATATAGCGTCCTTTGATTCACTCAGATATTCATATGCTAAGTTTCCCGAAGTACACTCTTGGGAAACTCTTCGAATCTCGGCTTAAAGAAGGATCCCTAGGAGTTACTAGTTCATCGGACAACCAAGACCAAACATGGCCGCCTTTTCTACTAAAACCTATCTGTGAACAATGTCTAATTTACATAGTTTAGAACCAGTACCCCTGGAGCTCTGTGGACGATTCTGACCCGTAGGCCTACTTGTAAAACTTGTGACGCTTCTGAGCAAAATGACTACCTCAAAATGTTGATTCTATATCACGGGGGATTTGGGGGTCAGGTACCAGATAAGGGCAGGGGAGAGAAGGTTTTTTACCCTCTGACTGTTTTTCGCCGTTACGAAGAGCACTAGCATTTTTAATTTCATATCGAATAAGCCCCTCAAAAGTTTTTACGACCAGCTCTGAAATGGACGGATAAAAAATGCATTGAAGGCACGTGATTCTTTATTTAGGCAGGGCTTCCAATTCCTCTTTTCCAACTACGCGAGACAAACTTCCTCGTTCAATCCTTTGGTTTGTCTGAGAACTAATTACTTTAGTAAGATGATTAATATAAAGTACCACTGCTATGTAAATGAACTGCTAACTTAGATAGTTAGCGCTTTCATGCGCTAATTTCGGACAACTGTTACAGAAAGTACTGGGAAACGAGTAAAGCAATTACCAATGCTCTTTAAATGGGCGTTAATATACTGACGATGATTAGAGATAAATGGAGATTACCAACAATAAATAAGACATCATTAGCCTCAATTAAACCTGCTTTCTTGCCTTCACATCAGGTGGTCATACGAGTGTTTTTCAAACCTTAATCAAAACGCACAATATAAAGCATCCTTCTTTTTCTTTATTGAAAGTGATTCATCACAAAGTTTTCATATCTTTTCAGCAAAAATCAAGTCTTTTGAAAAAGGATAATCTGAAGTAAATTGCTCATATATAGAAATGATGTTGTGGGGAGGGGTCATGTCATTCCAGAGGGCATATTTATGGAATCTTCGATTATTTTAGACAAAAGGGAAATTTCTGAATTTTGTTCCGATGTCCTGGAGGCTGCAGGGGAGGGGCTAGCCGAAAAGGACTGGCTGCTCTCAGATCACCTTCGGCTCTAAAGAAAGGGCGCTAAAAACCTTCCATATGAAGTGGCTTGGAGAAAAAAAACATGGAAGCCACTTTGCTTTATACTTAGACAGCACCATTGTGCTGCCTATGATATAGAGACGTTCCGTCAGAAGTAAAATAGTGGCACCGGGAAAGAAGTTAAACTGAGCAAAACTTTTACAAGATACTCAGCAAAGTTGACCAACAGTAGAACATTTGATGTTTGAAACTTCAAAATACACATTTTCCTTTTATAAAAATTTCCTTTTTATTGCTAAATTTTTAAGCGTTGGCGGGAAACCAATTAGCGATTTTTTTTTTTTTAGATTTTTATGGTCAATTTTCTTATGCTTTTAAAATGTTTTACGCTATGGTTGCGCTATATCTGCCTAGCAATTTTGGCGATGACTCCCAAAACAATGTCAAATGTTGTGTAGGGTGCGGTCTTGGTAGAATACCCCCTAAATGGTAAACTTATACTAAAAATAAGCGATCATTGCGGAATCAAAGGGTACTCAAAGTAGAAAATTTCCTTTAAAAAAATTCTTTTTCGTAAGACCAACGATTCGAAACGACCATCCATTGAAAATTTTACTACGGGGAATTATTCAACCCCACTTGATCTCAATGATTATATTTGCCAATGTGGAGGTTTGGGAATGACCCTTCTGCTTATCGTGAGAATACACTGAGATTCCTTACAATCACAAATGTGCTCGTCACATGTGGCAGGCTGTTATTGTGCAAGCACAAAGCCGAGGGGTGGGGGCACGTGCAGCCACTTCCCCCAGAACGAATAAGTTTACTCCCTCTGCCCCCTCCTAGAGAAATACCTTCCTGCAAAAATATTATTGTGGCTTCCAATTTATTTGCAAAAGCCTTTTATAATTTTTAGTTTTTGATTTTTTCCGATACTTATCTTTATTTCAAATGAGGACAGAATTTTAATCATTTACCTTAACATTGAATAGTCATTAAAGCCACACCCAACTCTGAGGCCACACCCCAGCCTTGCCCTTCGAAGAAACTTTGACTGACGTCGTGCTAGTTCGTGAGCCTAGTTGATGCTTTTTGTGAAAGTCTGCACAGTGGATATCTGAAAAGAACACTAGAGAAATAGAAAATATGTCACCACCGGGGATCGAACCCCTTTTCTATTTCTCCAGTGTTCTTTTCAAAACTAACATTTCAAATCCTCTCTTCTCGATGATACACAGTTGATATCCTGACTTGGCCAAATATCTTTAATTTCCTCTTTAAATAAACAACTCAAGCTCCACTATGTCAATTATCAACTTTGAATCCCGAAGGTAACATATCGTCTTAATAGTGATCTTATTCGCCAGTACTACTAGACTGGGCCCTAGCTATTGCATCATCTCTTTCACGTCAAATAATTCTTCGCGCCAAATAAGAAGAACGTGACGTCACAAGACGCAGTGTTCCATTACAAACCCCGTACACGTTTTTTTATAAGCAACTCCATTTACGGGGTCAGACCTTGAGTTGCTTAGCAATTTTCCTAAAATCAGGCCTGGAGTTGCTTAAGTAGTTGCTTAGGTATCACTACAGGTTATCGTCGAATTTCGTTGTGTTGTAAATGATGAAATACCAAATGATGGTTGGATCTTTGATCTCTTTGCTTGACAAATTATCAACAGTGTGATATGTATTATATATCAACAGTTTGTAATCAATTCTTAATGAAAAACGTTTCTTGATTTAATTTTTAGGCGTTTTAATAATTGTCCCTCCTGAATTTGAGGCTTTGAGTTGCTTAGCTTGTTGCTTAGATTTTGGACCAAATCGAGGCCTCACGCCTAAGCAACCGAGTTGCTTATATACAAAAAACGTGTAAATTTACCACCAATGTGGATTTGTTCGACACTATTTTACCTACATAGTACCCTTATAAAAAATTTAAGGTGATTCTATTGTATAGCTTAAAGAAGACTTTTTAGCGCAGAGAGAAGCACTACCATTGGAAATAGTATCTCTTCATGTAGTACATCCCAGACAACGAGCTGTCGACTCCTAATATAGACCTTAGCTCTTACAGTATCACTTGTACGTCGAAAGAATTTGTTGCTTGAGGGCTTTCTCTAGTGCCAAATAATCGTACTCCCCTGCTTATCAATTTTCTGAAATTTATAACCCCCCGCTCCTTATTAGGACCCCCCGTTTATTAGTTTCAAGGAATTTTCCTCGTACTCAAAATGTAAATGATATCTGAAAACACTTAAATGACTTCCCATGCAACATTTGACCCTGAAACAGTTGCTAATCAGTCAATGAGTACAATTTTGGTTCTCATGTGTGTCATCCTCATTGAAAACTTTCACGAAATCGAGACTGGAGTTCAGACCCCCCGTTTATTTGGAACCCCCGTTTATTAACTTTAGATCATAATGATGACCCACCGTTTATTTAGTTAGCCTGTTTGGTGGTTTTTCTGTTTATTTAGGGTAGTTTCAATGTCGGGCCCACTGCTCACCAGGGGTCTTTAATTGAGAGATTGCGCACGCTGCGAAAGTGCGGGTCATGGGTTCACTCCTCGGTGGTGACATATTTTCTATTTCTCTAGTGTTCTTTTCAAAACAAAGTTTACATACTAGGGTCTCTAGATCAGTGAAAAATAACTTTCTGTTCAGCATCTTGAGCCTCGCCGAGCTTAAATGCAAAAATATTACCGTTACTAACTGAAAACTGGAATGAACGGAGAACTCTACTTCCAATCTGACCAGGATTTTCAAGTACAAATATCACAAAGCATAGCAACTAGATGTGAATTTGAGTTTCTATGCACAAAGCAACCTTATGCCAACAATCTGACAGTCATTTCAGTTTTAATTGAACTAAAATAGTATTTACTTAATTCATTCTAACATGCATGTGAATAAGCTACGAATTTTCATACGTACGAAATAAGTGATTGTGAAAAATGCGTGAAACGCTTGCAAATTGCGTGAAGGTTGGAAGGTCCACATGCCCTACTCTCGAGTGCCAAATAATCGTAACCCCCCCGCTTATTAATTCATTTTGAAATTTATCAAACCCCCGCCCCGCTATTAGGACCCCCCGTTTATTAATTTCAAGGAATTTTCCCAGTACTCAAAATGTAAATGATATTTGAAAACACTTGAATACCTTCCCAAGCAATACTTGACCCTGAAACAGTTGCTAATTACTCCGTTAGTACGCTTTTTTTCCTCGTGTGTGTCATCCTTATTCAAAACTTTCACAACATTGAGACTGGAGTTTAGAACCCCCGTTTATTCAGACCCCCCGTGTATTCGGCACTCCAGAGTACACCCATTCAACACATTCTAAAACGTTCTCGCACCCCTTAAGATGTCTATTTACTTTAGCATAAGGGTGACAGTCACAAAAACTTGTGCAAACAACAACTTATAAAGAAAAGTAAAATATATCGAAAACCAAAGCAATAACAATAAATTAAAGACCATAAGCCCTACCAAATATATAATTTCATTCATTCATAAGCTTTTCTTAAAAAAATTAAAAAACTACAGATCAAAGGTTCATTGGCTAACATGAAATTAATTATACTCCTTTCTTGTCCGTAATAGTTGTCTCATAAAGATGGCACTCGTTTATAGCTATACGCATCTCATGTGTTTTCCACAATCTGTCTGCATTAACCATAGATTACTGAATCCAGACTCGTATAGACACGTGCCAACATCAAATGTGCTAATTCAAAAAGCATACCCGTTTCTGGATAACCACACTAAGAGAAACCATAGTAGTCGCTAAAGAAGATCCAAATCAAAATGGCGTTCTTCATGTTAGTAAGAGTTAAAATTCCTTCTCAAGTCCTTCAAATAAAACTTCCCAAACTAAAACTGAAGAACCACTCAGCCCAATAAACCTTTGTGACATGAAAATAAAAAACTAGTGATTGCATCGCGTGAGGATCGAACTCACGACAGTCAGATTATGACACTGACGCGCTGCCTACTACGCTAACGAGGCGTCATATCTAACTCGGCTTATTAATAAGAGTAAAAGTTAAATATCATCCAAATCATTATTAAAAATTAAATGTTTGCTAATAGAGTAGCAACATGCACGCAGCGAGGTTATACCTAAGTGAAGAAAGTGCAAAAGGAATGAGTGCCTCGTGTGAGGATCGAACTCACGACCTTCAGATTATGAGACTGACGCGCTGCCTACTGCGCTAACGAGGCGCCATATCAAACTCAGCTTATTAATATCAGTCAAAGTTATATTTTCAACATACGTAGCTATTACCCTCGAAAACTAAAACTTTTGAAATAGGAAAAGAGGCTTTAATCACATTCTTTACCATTTGCAATCATAAAATAGTCTAATATATTCATTTTTTCACAGACAAAGCTATTACCCCAATTAAAGTAAAACCTGCTCGTGTCTTGCTAATGTGAAACACTATCTTTTTTTATTTCTTTCTTCACGAATTGTCTGAGAAGAGATATCAGCATCAGCTCCCTCTCCCCCAACTTTGCCATCAGCTCCATAAGTCAAGACAAGGGGTCTTTCACTACTTTTTACAGGAGGAACATAAATATATTCACGATCCCAGGGGTCCACAGGGAGCTCATCTAAAACAGGTTTTTGGGCTCGACCTGAAGGTTCTGTCATTCGACGCAAACCTTCTCCTTTTGTCGGATAGCGCCCTTCCATCATTTTGAAATGATTGAGTGCCTCTTCAAGAGTACGAATTTCGATGCCCGCTTGATTAATCTTGGCTTCTTCTTGAGCACCAATCACATTGACAGCCACAATTCCCATCAGCGACGCCAAAATGGTGATGACCACCAAGATTTCTATCAAAGAAAAACCTGACTGGGTTTTCTTGATTTTACGTTTGTTGTTCATTGATTTTATCCTTTCACCCCTTGGGTTAATTTCATCATGGGTATCAAAATAGACACCACGATACTGGCAACAATAACAGCTAGCACAACAATCATTAAGGGCTCTAAAATAGAAGTCAACTTCTGTGCTTCCAGATCGACCTCATCTTCATAAGCCTCGGAAATCGTATTGAGCATTTCTTCTAGTTGACCACTCTCTTCTCCCACGGCAATCATGTAGCCAACTGTTGGGGGGAAGAGCCCTGACTGTTTGATCGGTGTGGCGATATCAGCTCCTTCTGTGACTTTGTCACGGACCAAATCAATAATATCCGCTAACCAAACATTGCCCACAACATCTCTGACAATCAACAAAGCATCCATCGCCGGGATACCCGCCTCAAGTAAAATCGAAAAAGTACTGGTAAAACGAGCAACTGCATTTTTTTTAACCAATTTACCAATCACAGGGGTTGTCATCATCAAAAGGTCTTTTTGCCGTTTACCTGTTTGAGCATGCCAAAACCATCTCCAAGCAATCAAACAAGAAAACGAAAAGCCAATAATCAGCAAAGGCCACCAATTTAGAATAAATTCTGAAATCCACATATAAAAACGTGTGAGCCACATCAATTCCATACCTTGCTTTTTTAGTAACTGCGAAATATTAGGCACGACAAAAGCCATTAAAATAAGAAAAATGGTGGCCCCCACGCCGACTAAAATAAAGGGATAAGTTAAAGCGCCCATGACTCTTTTTGAAATACGATCACGACGTCTCATAAAATCGGCCAATCTTTGCAAAACTGTTGCTAAAGTCCCTGAGGCTTCACCTGTTTTGACCATGTTGATATAAAGAGTTGAAAAAACACTGGTGTGATTTTGCATTGCTTGAGCCAATGAGGACCCTCCCTGGACACTTTCATTGAGATCTCGAAAAATTGTGTTGAGCCGACGACCTTCAATTTGATCGACC
Organism: Alatinidae sp. Z8VKAUB7J3; assembly: GCA_010016025.2. Classification (NCBI taxonomy): domain Eukaryota; kingdom Metazoa; phylum Cnidaria; class Cubozoa; order Carybdeida; family Alatinidae; species Alatinidae sp. Z8VKAUB7J3. The sequence continues at coordinate 21,256,841 of JAAAKM020073195.1, forward strand.
AGGGCTGTCAAAGCGTGACTCAGAGGAATTCCAGCTTTGAGCAGTGTTGCAAATTGCTGCGTCACCATCACTAGCTCAGATCGAGCCCGCTTGGCTGAAAAGGCTTCTAAAACCACACTTCCTTGACGTTCGCGATTCAATTCTTGAAACACATCACTACGCGGCACATGAAGCCCCTGACGACGTAATTTCGCTCGAGCATCTCGAGGAGTGTCCGCCGTGATAATATCTTGTACGCTAGCTAGAGTTGAATTGTTCGCATGTGAGCTCTTGCGCTTCAGGTTCAGGTTCCATGTAAGTTGTCACAGATGAGACTTACAGGTTGAATCGAAGGGAGATAGGGTAAACTACCGCCACTTTCAATTGGAAAAAAATTCTTAATGCTACGGCCCTGACAGACACGCACAGTGAACGAACTTTTGCTTCTAAATAATCTTAGACTTATCTGAAGTGGGTCAATATTTATGAGTTTTTTATGCTGGATAGCCATTTGATGGTCTTTTTGGCTACAAAATGCGAAAATTCAAACCATGTTTTTTCCAAATTAAAATACTTCGCGTCTTCTTCTTTGCATGGTTAGTAACCAATTAAGATCTTTCTTAGCTTTAAAATGAAAAGGACACTAGTCTGCAGAACATAAAACTTCTTAAATGATCAGAAACAATGCTAACTGGGATTATATTGTGTTGCTCTCTTTGCTTAAAAACGAACTGTAAGTTAAGTTATCGTAAGGGGGTAAGTCACCGATCCTTGCATTGACAGTTTGCGCGTGCGACTGTTTGAACGTTCGTTTACAAAATAAATTTCATTCACACATAAAAAAGGGCGATTTGGTAACTTTTATCGAATAGCTGTAGGCCTAATCAGGGATCTTTGACGTAGGTTGAAGTTCTATGGCCTAATTTACATTTCCCTTGAGGGCGGTCTGTTTGTGTCCTGTATGGATCAAAGAGTACTGTTAAACAACACACATTTTGTACATTTTTCTTCTATTACCTATTTTCCAAAGGTCTTTATAAGGAAACTTGGTAAAAATCCGGAATAGCGGAAAGAATCCGGTTTCGGGTTGGCATCATTTCCCATGCTAAAAACACTTCATATTGGCAGGAATGCCGATGCTAATTCAGAGAACCGGGAGGACTTAAAATCATTTCATTTTTATTTCTTATTAAGAAATAACAAAAGGGCCCGAAAAAAAATTTGCCCGAAAAAATACAAAACTTTAACAAACTGGGGGGTGCAGCCCCCTCACCCCCTTTGGTCGTGCACCCATGGTCAGAAACATAATGAATGCAAGCAGCTAAAACGTCAACACAAATCTTTCAGACAACGTGAAGACCAATGAATCCTTCATGGGGATTTAAATCATCATCAACCCATTTCAAACACAACGCGAAATGTTCTTGGTTCGAGCTGTCTGATCTCTTCTGCCATGATTGTGGAAAAGACACCATGCTGAATGTTACGTGAAATGTTCCTCAAAATTGACAAAGCCATGATCTTGATATACCCACTTTAGCCCTTAGTATGAGTGTACTTCTCGTTTTATTATGTACCCCTTGTGTAATTCTGCAATCAGCTTTGACGGGATATATCATAAGTTGGTCGAAATTGCCTTCTTTCCTATTATTTCTTAAGGGAAGTCTTTACCTGCTTAAAAGACGCAAGTTTTCTAAGATTTTCCTTAAACCTTGATGTCTGTGCAAAATATTGGGGAGCAAATGCCCCTTCTCCCACCTATTCCGACGGTCCTGGTTTAACATTGTGCGCATTAATATCACAACAGATTTGAAATTTTATTGAAAGGTTTTTCTGAGAGGTTTTATCAACGTTTTCTGAGAATCGCTCAATAACAGGAATTTCATAATCTTGGAGAGAATAAAAGGTAACAATAAAAATGGTGCTGTTGACAAGGGCAACACGAAAACGCACAGAAGCAGCCCATAGTCTTTATTTTCAGTGGGTCAAGTAGACAGCAACGTGATACCACGTTGATGTCGGAAGGCCTGTTCCCCCTCCCCTCTTTAGTTTCCGTGCTGATGCAAGGGCAGACCGGAGTTACTCAATCTTTCAAAAGGATCACAGCTAAAATGTAAAAGGTGCATCGTCTCTTTATTAACAAGAGCTAATAGCTACAAATGTATAGTCCAAAATATCTACAGCAACTTCATCACAGTTCTAAGCAGTTTGAATATCATATTTCTTACTTGTGTATTCATTTTTTGCCAATTTAAGGCAGTGTAAATCAGTGTTGCTGATAGTTTTATTTGATTTACTTTTCAATTTCTAACTCTGCTTCAGGTTTAGTTTCAGGACATATATGGTTTGCTATGCTTTTGAAGAGCTTCTACTTTGGTATGAAAATTCTTTAGTACTACAAGATTGTTGACTTTCTTCCGTTTCATATTACCTCGATTACAGATAAACATGATAGTGCTCCAAAAGTACTAGTAGATAAGATATTGTAGGAATGCTCATTGTAGTGGTTTTGATATTCAGCAGTTCACACTTTCAGCATCTCTTAAATAACGCCTCAGAAATAGGAATTTTTCAGTAAGTGCATTTCCCAACATTCTTAACCCTACCTTACAGGGGGGGGGGGGCTAGCAGGCCCCCGGCTACTTACTTCTGTTCATAACTTTTTAACGATTTCACATATACTCATGCAATTTTGTGACTTTACCTAGCTTTTATACCGAAGATTCGTTTGATGGTTAGAATCTTCTAAATTTTTTTTTGATTTTTTGCGATATTTACATATTGTTGCACCATCATAGACTTTTTGAAGTTTCTGTTTTGTCTCTTTCCTTTAAAAATCATGACGGTTTTATCTTTAAGTTAAAATATTCCTTCTTTAATTAAATAATGTTAACATTGGAGGTCACCTAGCTCAGTAGGTAGAGCGCACGCCGCGAAAGCGTCGGTCACGGGTTCGATCCCTGGTGGTGACATATTTTAATGTTCTACTTTTCTAGTGTTCTTTTTAAACTAAAAGATCGCTTTGTAAAAGGAGTGAGATCTATGATGCTTTATTCTGCTTACACTGTGTTATTTTTTAGTCTCGTTGGTCATATTTGTACATTTGAAGTTGTTTTATAATCGCCACCAGCTTTTCACGAACCTTGTTCTTGGAAAGCCCCAACGTGTTTGGCAAAGTAAAAGTATATTGTATTTGGAGACCACTTTAACATAAGTAATGCAGAAAGTGATGTCTTTTAAAAACACAAGAGATTGATTTGAAACATGTCAAAGCTGTGCTACCCTACAAACATTAGGACTTCTCCAATGACTAGATGGTAAGATAGAGGCTTACCATGGTTGCAACGGGTGACGGAGAATTAGGGTTCGATTAGTGATGTCTTTTAAAAACACAAGAGATTGATTTGAAACATGTCAAAGCTGTGCTACCCTACAAACATTAGGACTTC
>JAAAKM020073195.1:21260368-21386149 GCA_010016025.2 Alatinidae sp. Z8VKAUB7J3
TCCAATGACTAGAATTCACATGTAGAAACTTATAATTGTGGGCGTAAATACAAATACACATTCTGATACAGTAAAATATAGATAATAAAGTTTAATACGATCTGAATATGAACCACTGCAGACCATCCACAGACTCTAAATGGGTCAATGCCGATGTTAGGAAATCCCGAAGGGCTCTCTTCACGTCTTTGTTGCCATAGAATGGACCTTTATCACAATTGCGCAATCCTGTCTCAAAACGAGGTTGAGCTCGCATGAATCAACCAAAACAAACTAAATACAGAAGGATTTGGCTGGCAGCGGCGAGGGTAACGTTGAGTTCTGCTTCTGATTTCATGTAAATGGAGGCAGATTATAAGTCCCAACTAGGTCACTTTTTCACGTTTTTCCAAAAATCAATTTGGTAGCCAAAGGGTTAAAGTGTATATACTTGAAACATTGATATTGCAATTCAAAACTTGGCAATTTTTATCCTGAACATTCTAGAGCTAGAACCACACCTTACGTCTTAGAGCTTAACCAAACCACTGACTAGATCTAGTTACAATACACAATAAAGTCAAGGATCGTATTGAAGACTCTCATAACAAGCTATTTCTGAACAGCATCCTTCCACAAATTTCAGAGCATATTCAGAGCAGAATATAACCTTTAAATGCACATTTTAAACAATTTTGACCACTATTTTTAGCTAACTCTGTCTCCTAGTAACCAGATCCAAAGCCTCTTGTTGTTTGGAACCTCTTTCCTTATCCCTCAATCACTGCATATCAACAATCGAACAGTGTGTTGCTCCTTTGTAAAGAATGTCTAACAAAAGGGTGTCACGTGGTCACGTCTTTACGGAATTCCCTCCAGACAAATATTTTAATGGCGTCTGCACGTTAAAGAGTTAATAGTAAATACAAAATTTTTGTTTCTTAAACAACACGATTCATACACTCCATGAACTCTCTTGAGTAACAGCGTGACTGAAAGTTGCTGCTTCGGACAATTCTGGATAGGGAAAGTGTCCTTTCACCATCCTGATCCTGTATCGGCCATTTTTCAAGAACTGGGCAAGGGGTTAAAATCAGATGCAGTGAATCACATGCACACATTCAGAATAAAGATAAAAGGTCTTTAATTTAATCTTTGAAAAGTGATGTAGATGCTTCCTTTAAATGGAACTAGCTTATACAGGTATACATCATGCACACGTTTCTATTAAGGTTATCAAAACTCGCTGACACTCATCGTCAGCAAACTGTGCTTGATGTTGCAGTCTATAATATGGGACCTAAAACCGTTAAAAGCATTTCTATACGTGATACACATCAAGGAAACTTCTAGTTGTACAGAAGGGTCGTCTCTGCATACCTGAGTATTCAATAACTTTCCCATCTTTGAAAAACTTTATGGTTGGAAATCCCTGGACTTCATATTTCTCTGCCAGTTTACTCTCTATGGTGGCATCAACTTTGGCCAATTTGACACTCGAGTCGGCGTCCTTCAGTGCTTTTGCTGCCTTTGCATATTCTGGTGCTAAGGCTTGGCAGTGACCACACCATGGGGCATCTGAAGTCAAAATAAGAAAATAATGGGTGATGCAATGATCCCAAAGATCAAATTGGTTATAAAACCCCTTCTTACCAGAATAATGGCCTTTTTGTAAAGAGGGATCAATTCTTCCGCTAACTGAATCCATCCCTTCACGTTTATCAAAATCTCTTGGGCAAGACAACTTGCCCCCATTTATAGCAATTCTATACGTACATTAGAGGCCAGCATGTACATTATTACGGCACACACTAATTAACTGTTATAAGTGGCAAGTTCTTCTGGTTCTTATAAAACGGGCTGACGTTATAACCTCATCAAATGCCCCGTAGAGAATGTCCGACTTTTGATGGTCTCCAGCTGGGTTAGGCAAGTTTTGGCCTCTAATTTTATCATCGATATAGGTAATAGATAGGTCCTGCACCTAATCAATCAGGAGGGGATCAGCTCTTACAATAGGAATCCCTGAATCTAGTCACCTTGAATACCGCGGATTATATGACCTCCAGGAAGATTTGCACGGCAATACTCGCACTTTAAAATACGCATGAATCGATGCCAAGCTTTGGCAGTACAAGGTAGGTGGAGTATAGGCCTATCAACTGGACGAACATCAACGCTAATGTTCAGTCTGTTACAAGGATGACCATTAATATGTCACCACCAGGCATCGAACCCGTGACCATAATACAATTAAGTTCATGGAAATTGTAAAATTATAATTGACTGTAGATGCGAGCGAAAACACGATAACTTTTGATGAAGAGGAGGAATGTCTTCGAAACATGTATGGGATCAGCACATTAAACGTTGTCGTGTTTTCTCTCGTACCGGTATTTAACTTTCAATTATTATTATGGTAGACAAGACAACGTATCATAATGTAAGAGGACGTTGATATTGAGGGAGTGGTTTACCATGAGTAACATCTTAAAGGCAATATTTTAATCAGCAGGCAGCCTGCGGGCTCGGTATTAAATCTCGAACGCATCGAATGGATCGGAACTGACTATCTCTTGCGTACGTGAGCATCGTCATCATCTGTGTTTTTACATTGGAATGAGGAAGGGTCATGCTTTGCCTCAGTGTGAAATAGTTTCCGCATCAACAATCGCCCGACGCCTTTGCCAATGACATTCCAAAGTGTTTTGTTGGTCTTTCTTCGCCTTCATTTCAAAGAGCGTCATCTGTTTATGAATATGGCGGATGCTTTCACGGATCAAAGCACACAGGAAACAACCGACATCTTACAGAGCTAACGATATAAAACTCAACGTCGACAGATAAACTGCTTTAAAATACTGTCTTCAAAGTACCCTGCCACATAAGCGTAAGGATGTCGCATAAACGTAGCGGAAAAATACAGACTCAGGCTGACCTGTCCATTATCGAAGTCAAATCGAAGGTATGTATGATATAGCGACACATCCCGCATAACCATTGCTGATGTTGATGCCCTCGATTGATCTAAGTTATTTAGGTGAAGTCTGAACTGCCTAACATATCCTATATGTTGAACTCTTTTAGCAGATTCGTTTGATTTTCAGCTGTATCTCAAATCTTGGGACACTTAGTGCTACGAATCTTTGCACTCCTTTACTCTTTTGACCCAAATTGTACAAACTTAAAATATGATTGCCTGCAGATTCATAGGGTGGTCAGTGGTCCTGGTTGATACTATTCCTTTTATATAACAACTTCGCAGGACTCTGTACTATACATCAAGTGGGAACTCATGCAGGACTTTCACGTAACGAAAATGACTTCCTCGCAGTTTCCGATTCTATCAGAAAGATTATAAAGGTTATTCGTCAGTTGGTAATGTAATAATTAAAAGTTTTATAGTACTTTTTTAATTTTCTGGTTGCATTAGATACACTTAATTTGTTACAAATTGGAGTGAATCAGCAAGGTGCTAGTGTAAAATAGCGGTTGATTTAAAATATCAGTGGTTTATTAAGGATTTATAAAACAGAAGGAGAGTACACGCACTATGGTCTATACGTTTTTGAATGGCAATTATTGAAGTAGCCTATTAAAACTGTGGGTTACTAACTAATGATTCTAGACAGTTAATAAGTGCTCGTTAATTGCTGACGAAACAAATTTATTTCCCCTACACCTGTGAATGTGTTAAAAGACAGGCCTAAGTCAGTAGCTGAACGTTAGTTTATGAGAAGCGGTTTGTAGTACAGCAGACAATAAAAACCACAGTCTATTTGTTTGTGTTCGTGTAACCAGTAAATTTTTTTATATACAAGTTCCCAGGTCTATAACTTTTACATTCTTATATATTTAAGTTATATATGTGTAATTCAGATATCAAGAATGCTCAACGTTTCAATAGAGCATTGGATATGTATATACATAGAGACCCAGGAGCACAGAGAGAGGGAAGCACAAAATCTCACAAGATGTGATGAATTCATTGTCTTGAACCTTATTACTCTACTATATACTATAGAAAGTCTCATTTTTCCTTTTCTGTCATTTTCCATCCATCTAATTTTAAACGATTTATGTTTGACACTAAATCAGAGAACAATCTATATAGACATGTTGAGGCTGGGGGTTTTGGTTGACGAAGAACAAGACGTCGTGAACAGGATTCCTCACTGTCCTTTGAATGTGGCAGGCAAAGCGTAGGAACATCTCCCAACTTGAGTGTTTTTCCCCTGTCTCTATAAGAAGGAAATGAAACCAATATGAGGATCTTTATCAATATCCATTCATTAAATGACTGCAATAAGCTTGAAATGACCACAGGTGAATGCCACAATGGTATGTTTTGAACTAAAATCCAATGAGACTATTTCTGTGACTATGCCTATTTTGCTTTTGGGTCCAACATGGGGAGAAGGGGACATAGGAAGCACTGAAGCCTCACAAAGATGCCCTAACATTGGCTTAAATAAAATGGAGGCTCATTTTGAATCAAAATAAACTATTTACTGATATTCTTTTTACTTTCCTATGATCAATTTATTTTCATCCTCAGCACAAAGGTCAATAAGAGTATTGGAATTTCTCAGACAAAGAGAAAGAAGGGATAATATAATCAAATATTCATTTCTAAACAAGCATAAGTACATGTAATATATATACGGGCTTCACGAGCCAGACAACTGAAAAGTTCAATTACAATCTAAAATTACCAGCTCCACACAGTCCTTGAAACAGATTGCAAGACATAACCATACATAGCAGGGGGAGCAAAGGGGCCAGTTGCCCTCCAAGAATTGCTCGTAGTGGTGGACTTTATTTGATTTTAGATATTTTGCACCTTTACTGGACCTTTACTGAACCTTTACTGGATCTATCATCGGCCCTTTCTATTCTTTCTACGAATGGGCACACTTGGGATAAAGCTCTTGAAGGACAGTGACCACATTGACTATTTCATCGTGATCATTATGTTCGCATAAGTGCCCCACGCAATGTGTGTTGCTTACAAACTGGAGACCATTGGTTTCCCTCAAGCTTACGAGCGGGGTCGTGAATTTCTTCAAGGTTTCTCAGCTATAGGCTTTCTTCCATTAACTGTAACCCTCCCCCGAAAATTTTATGTCTACAGTCACGTTACACCAAAAGGAGATCCTAATGAAGTAATTTGGTGTACTTGTACACTTCATATGCCCACTCGATCCATAAACATTCTTACACGTAAGTGAGGTACAGGTTCTGATACCTTAAAATGTTTTGTCTTCCTAAAATACTGCGTGCGGGCTTTACAGACGTACAGACGAGGATAAAAATGCAGAGTATCGTTAAAAGCTGAATTATTCGGTGCACCGTTATGACACAGATTGCTGTATGAAGTTTACTTGACACGTGTTGTGTTAAATTTTGCAGATATAACTATCTAAAATGAGATCATACTGGCAAAAACCTTGGTATAATTTGTTAAAATACTTATTTGTCAACTCTATTTCTTCTGATCAAAAATGCTTTTCGCAAACGAATACTTTCCCTCTGTTGATTTGGTCTTTAAATGCAGCGTCCATGTAACGATCCTTTGCGATTACTACCAGGATTTTTTCGCTCCATTCTACATAAAAGGGACCTTGTCGACAAGGAATCTTAAAAATACCGACCTCCTTATGTCTTCGACAAGTACCGCAACCTACAATGGCGCAGTTATCTCCAGACATTTTATAAATCAATAGGAGTTATCAAGTCCCGATACATGCTCGACGCTGTATCACAACAGAAGTTTGTTGCGAACAGGGGCGATTCTAGCTTTTGAATTCTGGGGGGGGGGGGCAGACATGGGCCAGCCTAAATGTAGGGAGGGCCAACCTCAAGAAAAATGCAAAGAAAAGCAAAATTTTATCAAACTTATGACATTTATTAAATCGTGATGTCACACTTAAGTACTCTATTCTACAGACAATCTTTGACAATCGCGTATTACTTCCAAGTCATTTTCCCTGTTGTCTCACCATCGCTAACTCGAATCCCAGCTATGTCGAAATTATTTACATCATGAATAAATCATAAAAATCGGAGAACTATCACTTCTTCCATGTGTCGTGTAGTGTTGCATATCTGTAAAATAAGGCGGCGTGTTAAAATTGTGTACCACTTGGGTACAGTGCAGTGGTCAGGCGACTCCATCTTCCAACTTAACTATCTATCGGATGATTATATGTCTTAATCAAGAATGACTACAATGACAGCTTCCCTGTTCAGTTTGAAAAGTCAACTGACGTGGGAATAGCTAAAATTTCATTATTAACTCGCTAAAATTGTACGGCCGCGTGTTAAAATTACATACCACTAGCCTCCAGCGCAGTGGTTAGGTAACTCCATCATTGAACAACTCCAATTTCTACCTTCACTATCTATTGGATGATTATATATCTTAATCGAGAACGACTACAATGACAGCTTCCCTGTTCAGTTTCAAAAAGTTAACTGACGAGCCTATAGTCAAAATTTAATAACAAACTCAGTAAACCGGATGACCACAAGATAGAGGGGGTTGGCGGTTAAAGGACGTATTCTGACCAGATGCAATTTGGGGAATGGCGAGATGCAGGTGTGTGATACGACAGGTTTCTCATGGAGGGCTGCAGATATTGACGTATTGAGGGGCCACTTCAGGACAGTTAATGTAAATTCTTGAGGCAAATAGGACGTCTCTTAAGTATATCTTATTTACTCTTGTCTAATTATCAAAAAAATGGATCTTTAGGATTCCTTCCTCGTTGTCTTGATAAATTTCTTTGGTCCCGTGCGATATGGAGACTTACAGGGTCGAGTGTACTTTACAATCCAATCCAGTCAGAGAACATTTAATTATATGAGAGCATTCTATTTGTCTGTAGAACCGAAGGAGGGTTCAGAGTTCGTTTGTTCGTTTTTAATGTATAGTAAGTATCAGGACAAAGATAAGTGATTAAAAAACAAGAAAAGCATCTGGTCATAAGAATCAAGTACAAAAAATTAAACGATCACGACCAAGAATTTCATTTCAGATAAGTCATTTTCTAACAAGTTTCACTTTTTTTACATTCTTTGTACACTGTAGTAACTCAGTCACGCCTTATGGGGCCGATGATCTGCGTGAAATTACGCAGATTGACACTTTTTAAAAAAGCTTTTTCTATTAAATTTTATGTTCTTCCAAATTCTATATTTTATATGTTTGCCGTTATTTTATTGGTTTTCAATAACAACTATAGCATTATTGATTTTCAATTCTGTTTAATTGTAAAGCTCTACTGAACAATTAGTGGAAGTTGCGCAATAAAAACACTCATTGTTATTATAATAATAATAATTATTATTATTATGACATTAAAGTTACGCATACTACGCAAGGTTGTAAACGTTGACAGCCATGACACCAATCGCGTTGCACAACCATAACGGTATTCGTTGCGCAATAATGACTTTAAATGCGTTGCGCAATAATGACGTTTATTGCGTTGCACAACCATGACGTCAGTTACGCCGTACAACTATGACGTCATTTGCTTAACACAACCATGGCGTCAATAGCGTAGAATTAGGTTTTCCCTCTTGAATATATTTTAGTCAATTACGTAATTTATCTGTACTTATACATGAATACTCGACCTTGTAAAATAACTAATACACACTTTCAATACGATGGCCGAAGCGTATCGGCTCGAAGAAGAAAACCAATATTCCTGCCCTCTCTCATCAATTGTCGTCTTTTTTCTTCCATTTCAGTTTGGTCTTTTATTCACATGCAAACAGTCCTAATGCAAATACATGAATGTGGCAAAAACGCAGTTGTGAATTAAAGGGGATAGTTTACAGTTTTCCATGGTGCCTGCCTTAATCTGAAGGGTATGTCCTCCATGTTAGGTTTGCTGTTAAAAATATAATGGCCAGTTACAGAGTATTGAAAGTGAAACATCAATATGAGATTCATTGTCCTTGGATTTGTTTTTAAAGAATGAAACTTGTGGGTGTCACATTTCTGGAATACTGTTTGAAACCAGTTCTTCCCCAATTTCTGTTGTTGACATCATCTCCTGTTTTAGGACATGAGAGTAACAAGGGAGAGAACTGATATAGATGTGGGGAAGACAATCTTATAGTTAAGGGGGAACGTTATTCAGGGAGATGATAAATGGGAATTTACCAAGTGCAGAAGTTATGACACATCGAAAAACACTTCTGAGACCTGAAGTCAAACACAAAACCTCTGTTTTATAGGTACACAAATGACGACTTATAAAAGAGAGGGTTATTGGAGATAGGTATCTCTACATCACAACATCACCCTCATAAATGATACTCATTGATAAAAGAGTTGCACATTGGGGTAAAGAAGAAAAAGTTGGTGATAGGAGATCGTGACATCGTTTTATAAGACGGCGATGTATTCATGTTCCAAAGTTTTTGTAAAATACGCTTTGACTACCAGCCGTTATGCTTGTAGAATTTGGAAATCAAGTACCAGGATTCGAAAAACGGGACAGTGCCAAAGCTGTTTCACCTGGGCAGTGGGAGGGGGGTAAAAAGCTAAATGATTTTTTAAAAGGGGGGGCACCATTTCTCTTGACGTCATTTTATAGAGACTATGCCAAAGTAACTGATCAGGACCAGATGGATTATGCGAATAGGATGAAATATTTTCATGAAGTAGAGTAGACCCCCTTCACTCCCAGCTTTGGGACTGAAACGTGGCTGGATTAAGGCATAGACCAGTAGTCCCTGGACTAGCCCCATCCCACCAGCCATGGAGCTTGGTATTCGTAAATGGATGACACAATCAAGAATTAATTTCCTAGGCGGTTATAGTATAAGAGATCACGTCTCAGCTTGGGGGGTGGGGGGAGTAATATTGGACGACATATCTGGGAGACATACCCGTCTTTGTCCGCTACAGCAGGAGTTCTCAAACTCTAAATATAATTTACTCCCCCTGCGCTAGCAAAGTGTCAAAGTACCCCCTAAGCTCCACGAATTAAAAATTGTTGCCTCCATTGAAATAGCTTTCAAAGAGTTTTTCTAACTTGGTTACCAGGTTTCTTACAAAAATGTGAAAACCAGAGGACACCATTTAAATATCCGTTTCTTTATTAAACAATGGAACATACTATTTTTTTCTGTGAAATCAATGCGTTTGTCAGGGTATTTGTAAACAAAGCCCATTTGAGCAGAAAATCATAATTACCTTTTAGGTTTTTCTAGGCCCCGTATAATACCCATTCTCTCTATTTTATCCACTTGAAATCTTAAATACCCCAAAGAGGTCCCTCTTAAGAAACACTGCCCTACAGATGCGTGCCTGCCCCAACATTTTATGTTCCTACGAACCAAAAACTAATGGTTCATATACCGTTTCTTCATCTACACAAAGTGCACTAGCTTGCGGATGCAAAGCCACTCAAACTTCTATTTCTCTGGCAGTTTGTATAGGCTGCGCCCGAGTTTTCAGCCACGGTCACGTGCAAGAAATTGCGTACCTTGGATGGGTGGATGGATGGATGGATGGATGGATGGATGGATGGATGGATGGATGGATGGATGGATGGATGGATGGATAGATGGACGGACAGATGGAAGGAGGGATGGATGGACGGAGGGATGGATGGATAGGAGGATGGGCGGAGGGATGGATGGACGGACGGGCGGAGGGATGGATGGATGGACTGACAGACATATAGACATGACCCTAATTTTCCAAGTATTTCCTTAACAAAATCTTTCAAAAACCCTGACTTTCCAGCATTCATAACTTTCTTCCTGCCACCTAATAAAGACCATCTCTTATAAGCTGTAAATGTGACAGTTGCACTAGAAAGAACAGTAAAGAAGACCATAGGTACTGATGTTCCTTGTTATTCCAAATTTTACAGAATATCCTTTAGTTCCACGAGATATCCCATCTATCAAATCACATCCAGTGTATCTGGGGCTTCTATGACTAAGAATTATCCTGAAAATTAATATGATGATAATAAATATTTCTATCTGCAAAAGTCTTGCCATGAAAAGCATTTTCAAAATATATCTCCTGCGGCTTTTTGAGTGAAGACAGCTTGAGAGCACAACCTGCAAATTCATTTTCACTGTCACTAAAAATCAAGATGTGACTAAAGCCACTTTTTAAGTGCTTTACTAATGCACATCAGTAGCCTGGACTTACCTTCTCAACAAGATCCTCATTGACTTCTAGAACATCGCCTGTTTGATCCACTTTAACTTTACAAATTGATCTTTCTTCTGATGGCTGCTTTTCCTTGAGGAGCCTTCCTGCTGAAAAACCATTGGAATGAACAACCCAAACCTTTTCTGCCTCTAACCAAGCTCTCTCAGATATCAGCTCTTCTTCTGATTTAGCCTTAAAGTAAAAATAAAACATACATAAAGAATAAAAAAGGAGTAAAAGTATTGGAAAGATGACAAAAACCCACATTTACACAGTGCGATTTATAATACTTCCATGAGAGCAGAACGTATGTCTACCTTTAATGTTATGTATACCTATGGAAAACAACACAAAACAGCTTAAGACAAAAATAGATTAACAAACAACTTGAAGGAAGTTGCTTCCATTGATTATTATAAGGTACAACCAAAGTTAAGCCCTTTGCATACAAGCTAAAAAGATCAAAATAAGAGGGCTGTACAGTTAAGGCCACTGTGTCCACTAAAAGTGAGAGAACCTATCACTTAAAAATAGAACTGATTTTAGTGGACACATAAACATGAAATTCTATTACTTCAATAATGTTCTCTTTCAATGTGAAAGGATCTTTTTCAGAGAGAGAAACGTAAGAAAATTTTTCATTCCCCTTTCATACTGCTAATGTTTGTTGCTACAATGAAAAAAATTCTTGACTCTCTGACAATTCAAAAGCCATTATTGCATCATTTCAAGGTTTAGGGTGACTTTCCACAAAGTTGGTATACAAATTAAGCAGACATGTGAATCAGAGAGTTAATATACTGATTGTGATAAATGGCACCAAGGAGAGAGAGGGTGCAATTTATTCATTGCTCCAATGACCATGTTCACTTGAAATAAGATCTTCTCTTTGACAGGTGTATTTTATTAACCTATTGTTTAAATCAAAACCTCTTCTTTGGTAGAAAGCCTTAGCTATAAAACCAACACTGGCCACATTAAATGGACTGACTATAATGCATGCAGCATGGTATATAGTAATGGAAGTAGATAATATTTAATAACGGAATCATTAGTGAAATGCTATTGACCGGTTTCGTTGCACCCTCATCAGAATGGCTCGTGCAAAGAACGAGTTGTTCAAACATTCAAGCATCATTTACTCCCTCATCACTGTTGAAAACAACACTGAAGCAACAAGCACGAAGATCAAGTGTGCACCCTAAGGGTCACGTGACGAGTCCAAAAGCTGAACAAAAACATCAGAGGCTCACAGCTTGAGTTACTCAACCCTTCTATTGAAAAACTCTGATAATTATGAGTACATACATCTGGTCAGTTCTACTATATGGGTGTGAGACACGGACAGTAAGCAAACAAATGCAAGAAAGGTAAAGGCTTTGGAGGTGTGATTTTTACGTAGGATTTTTAGAATCTCTTGGATGGACAGAGTAAGAAATAAGGATGTTTTGAGAAGAGCAGCTACAACACCACAGTTGATGAGAACCATCCTGAGTAGGCAGCGTTACATCGTTGCATGGTCGCTTATGGCATTACATGGTATCTTGCATTATCTTATAATAAGTCATCGGATTGCATGGTATGTTACATTATGGTATGGTTAGTTATGAAATTGTATGGTATCTTGCATTATGTAATGACAAGTTTTTTAGATTGTATAGTATCTTGCATTATTTTATGACAAGTTATCGGACTGTATGGTATGTTACATTATGTTAGGGGCCGCAAACACATCGATCTTTTCCCCAACAACGTCTTTTTGACGTTTTTCTTCAGAATGAATTCATTATTCATTAGATTCATTATGAATATGGAATAATGTTATGCTACTTGAGTTTAATTTTCCTACAGATTGACCCTCTATTTCTCATGGGCTGTACGACATATCACCATATGCCTAAAAACAAGTCAACACTCAATAACAGTAACCTGTACCTTAATTCAAATGGAGAAGCTCTGTATTTTCTCCTTTGCCTTTGAATGACGGGTGGCAAGCAGTTGGGCCAGCTAATAAGACAATTTAAACTCAACAAAACAACAAAAACATTTTCCAATTAAGCTATCAGAAGTGGACTTTTTTAGTTAATATTACGAAATGTAAATAGACAAAATGTGGCTTTGAAAAATCTATTTGCCACAAATTAGGGCCAGAAGGGCTGAAAAAATAATTTTGGCATAATTTAGAATTGATTGTCGTTAGATACGCTTGTACGTCTTCTTTGAGATTGCCACGTGATAAGCAACACAAATTGTGCTGTTTTACTTTACGCCCCTTTGTAGCTGAAAACCTTTTGGAGGATTCTGTCTTATACTTAAGGGACCTAAGATCCCTGTAATTTTTTGTAAGATAGTTACTGTTGCGGACTGTGACTCATTTCTAATCTTTAAGCTCCGAAGTTCGTAAAGAGCGTCATGACGCTCCTATAGAAACGAAAGATTTTTGAACGCTTAACCAGGAAGCCAACCTGGTAATTTATCTATAAACTTTCTAGTATTGACTTGCTCTAACCTTAAAAACGTCGAAGAGCATCGATTTAGCTTTGTTTGGCAAATAAACTCCCAATAATATCACGGCAATGCACTTGGCTCTTATCTGGCACAAAATAAACATATAATTGGGAGTACAGCATGTTTTTTTCCCCAGTTTCCTAACATTGACGGACCTCCCTCTATTTCGTCTTTATTGTACATACATTGTTCATTTTCTGTTAGCTTTTTATGACTTAAATGTCGTCTCTTTACTGTTATAATAAAAGTATTATTAGGTTTAATAGAAGTGTGTCCTAGGTGGATGTCGTATTGTCATTAACTAAGTTTCTTCGTGATAAAGAAGTTGGTTTGTTTGTGCTAGCCTTTCCACGAGACTATTCGGCTGCTAAATGTACGTCTTTCCCTAGTTTTTTCTGAATTCTCGTCCTTTCATGCAATCGTTATACGATCGTCATCAGTCCGGACAGTCGGCTTACGTTTATTAATGTATGACAGGAGTTTACCGTACTTTGCTCATGTTAACGAGCGGACATGAAGATAATTGAAGTTTAATGATCTGCTGGATTAAGGATGTTCGGTTCTAATACACCTTCATACTCCCAAAGTGGTGCAAGAAAGTACTTTATACCCTCAACCCATCCCCCACCCTCCAAATGGTAAACTCCACTCCGTACCTCGCGAAGTATCAAAATTACCGTTACAACTGGGGCCAGATCTCGCATTTCCCAGAAAGCTAGATTACGAATGGAAGGTGAATAGTCCACCGACAAGTTATTATAAGTAAAACGCCAAATGTGGAAACTTCATTAACAACGTTTCGTCTAAGAGACTTCTTCAGGTCACTACTGAAATGGCCAATTTTTAGGAGTGACCTGAAGCAGTCTGTTAGACGAAACGTTGTCAATAAAGTTTCCACATTTGGCGTTTTACTTATAAGATAGATTACGCAATATATCTGAATCAGTAACAAAACACTTGAGATCGAGGTTTTTGCATTGCAGTCACCGTCTTGCTTGCATAAACTCGTGAAAATGTTCAAAGTAACAGATTTTTGACAATTGTATAATTTCGTAAATTTATGGGGTATTGGACTTGCAAACGTTTATAATAATTAAAAATTGAAATTAATTTGTGCCGCATTTGTTTATAAAAACATAGGGCATTATTAGTCCTTTGAGAGAGGTGGCAATAATATTGCAACTTTTCATAATTTCGATCATTTCTAGAAAGGGTGTGGTTGCTTACAGCTGATTGTTGCCTCAGTTTGAAATGGCTGGCCATGCTCTAGCACCAAATGAAAAATGATCACATTTGAGTAAATTGATCTTCAGGTAACTACAGTGGAGATACGCACTGGAAAGAAGAGGAATGAAAATGAGCAGAAGTAAAACCGAGTATATGTGCTTGAATGAGAGAGAAGATGAGGGACAAGTGCAGATACAAGGGGTAGAGGTGAAATAGGGGGGTTAATTCAAGTATTTAGGGTCCAAAATCCAGAGTAATGGAGAGTGCAGTAGGGAGGTAAAAAGGAGAGTGCAGGCTGGCTGGAATGGTTGGAGAAGGGTGACAGGAGTGATATGTGACAGGAGGATATCAGCAAAAATGAAGGGTTAAGTATATAAGACAGTGGTGAGACCAGCTATGATGTATGGTTTTCAGGCTGTGGTAATGACAAAAAGACAGGAGGCAGAGCTAGAGATGGCAGAACTGAAAATGTTGAGATTTTACCTAGGAGTGACGACAATGGACAGGATTAGAAACGACTACATCAGGGGAACAGCCCGGGTAAGACCGTTGGGTGATAAAGTGAGAGAGGCGAGATTGAGATGGTTTGGCAATGTGCATAGAAGGGATGAGGGATATATTGGAAGGGGGATGCTGGAGATGGGCATACCGGGTAGGAGAAGGAAAGGGAGGCCAAAGAGAAGGTTCATGGATGTGGTGAGGGAGGACATGAGGGTGGTTGGCGTGACGGAGGAGGAAGTAAACAACAGATTGGTGTGGAGAAAAAGGATCCGCTGTGGCGACCCTGAAAATGGAGGAGTCGAAAGAAAAAGAAGAAGAAGATCTTAAGGTAACTACAAGCAAAGAGAAAGTGAACTTTAAAACAGGAAACTAGAAAGAAGGTAATCGACCTGAGAGAGTCTTTCGTATACGAGACAATGTCAATTACAAATTCAATGACAGTTATAGTTTTTAGGGTTTTCGTCTTCGTCGCCTTTCCGATGGCTTGTACATGTTTAGAGGATAAACGTGATGAAAAAACACATACTCTTGGGTGCCTAATAGAAGGGGGCTGGATGAACCTAGTTCATAATTTTATAAGCAGAGCATAACTAACAGTGTTCCCTTTAAGGTCCTTTGCAAATTCAAAGAGCCGTTTCTCGCAGTTGTTATGGGATTTGAACATGATATTTTGCACACGGGCATTTGATGACGGGGTTGACACTGTGATGTAGTTATGTTGTGGATTCCTTAAAAAAAGTTTTTTGTGACATTATCACTTAAGCATTTCATTTATGAGCTGTTTATTTAATCTTTGTACAGTCTGACCACCCATTAATATTGAACAGTGTAAATGCAGCCACATGCATAGGCATTTGGTATTGTGTCACGTGCTACTTTCTATAGGTGCCAGTCAGGACGATCTAAATAAAAGGGCCGGACAACATGCAACCGGAGGCTAGAACTGCTGGCCATTGGCTAAACAATCATTGTGTATCAATATGGCTATAATTCCAATAACCTTCTATCATAGCACATCTGGGAAACACATATCTACTTGTGTTCCTTACAGTTCATTACAAACATTTCCGAGGCATGTTTGTGTCTCAAATAGCAATAATTTTATATCAGACTATCTTCCTGGATAATGTACACGATCACCTTGTAGATAAATCTCCAGAGTTCTGCTGCATTTAGGCGCCACAATCGTCCTATGAAAAATCGCGGGTAGACGTATGTGATTTACGCTTTCGTTTTATTGTTAACGATTGCGTTTCCGATACTTAAATATTTTGTGCATATATCACTCTAACACAGAAAAACGAAGTTCTGGTCGATAAACCCAATGGCCTCCTATCCTGGCCTCCAGTTTCATGTTGTCCAGGCCAGTTATTTAGATCGCCCTGGTGCCAGCCCTTCGTTCTACATTGTTATTTATATTTTGGTGACCAATAATAATGTGGTCCTTAACACAACGAGCGTGTTTTTGATCATCATCAGAAGGTATTCTTCATTGCTTACAGTCATGTAACTTTTCGTAGACAGCCAACTTGTTTTTAACAGTGGTAGGCAAGACAAATCCAAATGCAATGGCTATACATTTACATGTTCCCGATAAAGTAATGTTGTCTATCGTGGCGCAGTGGTAGTCATGTGGTGACGCTGTGGTGATGTAGGATGATTGATGTGGCATGTGATAATTTAGTGGTGATGGCGCTGTTATGATAGTGGTGTTGTGGTGATGACGGCTTGGAGGTAGTGGCGTGGTGGTGGCTGCATGATGACAGTGCCAGAGGTCTTTAATTGAGAGATTGCCATTGCGGTACTAAGGCGGTAATGGTGGCTTGGTGGTAGTTTAGTGGTAACGATGCTGTTATGAAAGTGTTGTAGTGGTGATGGCGGTTCTAATGTGGTGGCGTGGTGGTAACAGTGTGATAGTAGTAACAGGAGTCTCTGATCGAGAGATGGCCATGGTGGTAGCTACATGGTGGTGGTGACTTGGTGGTAGTGGGATGGTGATGGTAGTGTATCTTCATTTTCGCGATAAAACTTAATCAATTTATGAATTGAACAGTTAATTAGTCATATTACCGAAACCTAGTCTTAAACAGACCGCCAGCCTCGCATAGGTTCGTACTCAAAAGGAGTTTCATGCAAATTGTCCGTTGCGTCTGTTTCCGATTGGAAACTATTTGAAAGAAGCAGGATGTTATCCTTAATTGTAGAACATCATATAAGGTCAAAGCACATCCTTCCATTTCATGATCGTACGCAGTGCTGCCAGATACGTTTAGTGTCATGTTGCCCAAGTCATGCAAAAGGTCGCCCAAGTCATGCAAAAGGTCGCCCAAAATGAATTTACTGACCCAAGCTGGCAATACTGTGCGTACGCTTTTGCAATATCTTACCTTTTCCATTGTTATCATATCTTTTTATTATCCTTATCTAATCTTTTTCTGATTTTTGTATAATCTTTATGATCTTAACCTATCTTAATGTTATCTTCATCTTATTGAAATATACATGCACCTGTGTCTTTCAACTATTAGAAATACTGATGTAAGGTTCATTGATATCATTCAAGAAATCAAAGCATAGTCTCTATAAACTGTTCTTTGCTGATGTGAATCTTGATGCCAATGCAAGTTTACATTCGTTTCTTGATGCTGATTCAATAGCTCTTCTATTCCAGCCCCTCTCATTTCTCCTACTGACATACTTTTCTCAACGTAAGGCTTTAAACTTCTACCTTCAATTCATTCAGTCAGAGTAAGGTTCTCAAGCCCTTTTTTTCTCATGATATGGCTCATATATGTCATCTGCCTCCCCCGGATGGTTCTGATCAAACTTCTTTCTGCTTTTACTTTTTTTAAAACCTCGACCTTAATTGATGCTCTACCCGTGATATCTTTATCATTCTTCCAAATAACTCATCTCAGCTGCTTTGAGTCCTTTTTGCATTGACGATGCATGGTTTCACACAATGCCCCATGATTCTTGGGGGACCTAACTTTTTGAAATCTCTTATTTTATGGGGGGACCTATGATTTTGGGAGAAAAGTGGGGGACCTGAACTTCTGGGGGGACCTAAATAATGTCACCCAATTCTGGGGGGACCTGACACAAAGAGTTGATAATTTCCACAAGCACAGTGTTTTGTTGAGGAATCCACTTCAACTGACGTTTCATTGTTGTGTGGGGCCTTCTGCACCAAGCAGAATATTAAAACATTTCTCAATGTTGCCCAACCAACAATTGAAGCACACTTTTGTGACTGATTGGGTCACTGAGGAAGATGATTCCTTTTTCAATGCATGGACTGTCACAATCAAATAAAGTCCAAAGTTAGCGTGTACTGAAGAGGAATTCATCTCTGAATTTGACAGGTTGTGGCCTGTCTTCAATCGAAGTTGGGGACAATTCAAATGCCTGCCTGATGCGATGCATGACATTCTGCAGCACATAATCGGTAATTACATGATAAACTTTCCAAACATATGTGAAGTGTTGCTCATTCTAATGTCAGCCTCACCAAACATGACTCTGCCGGAGAGATCTTACAGCAAGCTGACCAAAATTTGTTATAACGATAGAAACAAAATACAAACAAAGAAACTCGAGACTTTGTATTTGCTGGCCATGCACAAAATTAAGGATTTGAACGAGGAAGAGCTCTTTATGAAAGTGCAGGAACTTTTGGAAAAATGATTTTCTTGTCACAATCTTGTGATGTTGCTTCATGGACATTTTTTATCATGGAAAACTGACTTCAAAAGCATTGTTAAAGTTGTGTCAGTTATTATATTTTTGTCCAGTCACATCTGAATCATTTTTTGTCGATTTTTCTTTGACAAAAATTTTATTTGACCTGACAACAGCTTGGAACTATGTCTTCAAAGAAACTTCAATTCTTCTACAACTTAAATGTGTAGGAACCTGAAAAGATAGGGTGGCGTAGTGTTCAATTTGGTCAGGAAATAGTCCAGGGGCGAGAACAATGCTAAATCCACCCAAGACAATCTCAGGGAGAAACTTTTAAAGGCAAAGATGTCAAACATGATTGAGATAAACATGACCATCCAATTAAGAAAGCAAATCCATTGAATTCAGATAGACTGTATCATCGTTGGTAAACTTTTTTGGTCGTTCTTGTGATGTTATGATGATGTAAAGACTTTATTGAGTACCAATTTGTCATCAATTTGCCAATTTTTATTCTTGTTATCCAGGACATAATTGAGGAGGAAGAAGCAGAGGAAGGTAATACATGTTACACCAGACTTTATCATGATCAGGTGATGCTATTGCTATTTTGAAGACACTGGGAACGTGGAGCAAAGGAGGAGTGGGCAAATAGATGACAGGGCAACTGCCATCCGGGCAACTCCCGCACAGATGATGCCCAGCCCAATAACTCCACCCTGGAGGATTGCCAACCATACCATTTTCACCCAGACAATTCCAACGTAAGAAAATTGCCACCAAATTATTCTAGGTGGGAAAACACCATTTGAATTGTCGAGGTTTATGGGTATTTGAAAAGTTGGTTAATGGTACAAAATTTGAATATTGCGTTGAGCAACGGATTCATTTTGCCAAACGTTTTTGCCATACACTCATCACAGCACTGGAGTGAAGTGAGAAACTTTTACGATGAATTTATAGGAAACGAGAAGACCAAAACACGTCGTTAAAGCTTTCTCACTTCATTCCATATGATTGCTGCGATCAATGTACGAGGAAAAAGTTTAGCAAAATGAATCCGTTACTCAACTGAATATTCACATTATGGGTATTCAAAGCAAGCCGTTGTCGGCTCTCATAAACATACTTCCGGCCTCTGTAGTAGATCATCATAATTCGCTGTCCCTGGTCAAGCCGGATTGCCCACTAACATGAGAAATTATTGTCCATAGACCACAATTCTTACAAGCAATGTTCTCTTCATGAATGTCAAGGTTTGACCCGGCAGCTGTGTTGTCGTACCAGCGTCGATGTGGTCTTCCTCGGCTTGTCTTTCCCTCTACCATGCCTGCTAGGCATGTCTGACACACCTACGTTGGAGCTGTGTTCTAACAGTTTCAGGACTCTGCCCTTGATGATTGTGGTGATTGGCATCAATTTTGTGAGTTGACTGAGTTTTTCTATTGAAGCACGGTCTGACAGCTTATTATTTGTCGCGAATCTTATGATATGGTTTTGAAACGTTTCCACCCTTAGCAGTAACTTCGTTGTCCAATTAATTCAATCCAGGCCATAAAGCGCGACTGGCAGTACATATGTGTTGTCAACACACGAGCTTTAACATTATAGGGAACTCTGTTTGGTGTCAGTAAAACTCTACTATTTCTCAACGGCAGCCCAAACGAGACCAATTCTATGGTTGACAGCAGTAGCAGTCAAGCCATTATATGGCGTAGAGATGACCTCACATTATCAGAGAACAGTAATATGCACATAGTATTGAGGTGTATCTTGATTCTTTTGACTTGAGGTACGTCACTTTAATTCTGTAACTGAAGATACAGAGTATCGTATACCAAATGTACTTTTGGCCCCTTCAATTTTATTGTACACACCATGTTTCTGCTCACAGGTGAAGATGGGTCAATTGTAATGACAAGACCCATGTCAGCTGCAGGGAAAAGGCGTCCGTTGTCAGCAGCTGGTAGAAGCCGCCCTCAGTCAGCAGCAAGAGTGAGTCGCCCACCATCAGCATCCATTACTGGCCGACCATCTTCAGCTGCAAGTAAGGTCCGTCCGTCATCGGCAGCAAGAACCAGCCGACCGATGTCTGCGATAGGAACTGTGCATGACACGTTCGCAGAGAGACCACAGACGGCATCAAGGCCTTCTACTGCGTCAGGAGGAAGGAGCCCTATATATGCAGATTGTAAGCTCTGGCATTACAATAATTGATCCACGACCTATATATTGAAAATAATTTATTATATAATTAGACAAGTTAACCTTTTTATCAAAAGTAAAACGCCAAATATAGAAACTTTATTGACAACGTTTCGTCTAACAAACTTCTTCAGGTCACTACTGGAATTGAATTCGATCGCGGCGTCAAGCGCGTTGCGGTTGGCGCCGGCAAAGGTACGTTCCACCAGATTGCCATAGCTGCGAGACAAGACGTCGTCGGTCAATGTGGTGAAGATGTCTGCTTGAGTCCATGTCGGACCGTACCATCCCACTTCTTGCGCGCCGGCGTCGGTAACGACGTAGGGCACGACCGAGCCTCCGGTCGAGACTCCCGGTCTGCACTCGGGCGACTGAACCGACGTCGGATCAGCTCCCGGCGACCGAGGCGGCGTCGGGCGAGGTGCCGACCACCAGACGCACCCCGAGCGCGGCCGACCATTCGGCCTCCTTGGCGAGGTCCGCCCGGGTGAGCGGGTTGGCCTCCAGCCACGACTCGGCGAAGGTCAGCTCGAGCTCGCTCCACTCCGCGTCGGCCCGAACCAGCGGTGTCGGCCCGGCGACCCGGCTGCGGTTGAGCAGCGCCGCCAGCCGCAGCATCACGCACAGCCGCTCGGCCTCGCGTACCCGGTCGGGGCGGAGCTCGGCGAACGTCGAGCTGGACAGCCGACGCCGCTGCCCGCGCACCAGCGCCGCCAGGAAGAGCTGATCGTCGGCCGCGAACCCCGGCATGTAGGAGTGGGCGATCAGGTAGGCGCCGTGCTTGTGGAAGCCGGCGTGCGAGACCGCCAGCCCGAGCTCGTGGAGCTGCGCCGCCCAGCGCAGGAAGCGACGGGCCTCGGCCGGATCGACGAGCCAGTCGCCACGGAGCTGCTCGAACAGCGCGACCGCCGTGCGCTCGACCCGGGCGGCGTGGGCGAGGTCGGGCCGGTACTGGGCCACCAGCCGCCGGATCGACCGGTCGCGCACGTCCTCGTGGCGAATCCGGCCGACCAGGTCGTAGATCAACCCCTCGCGCAGCGCTCCGCTCGCCACCTGCATGCGCGCGATCGCGAGCCGCTTGAACACCCCGATCAGGATCGCCAGGCCGCCGGCGAGCACCGGCACGCGGTCGGGCTTCAACCCCGGCAGCGACAGCGCTTCGACACGGCCGGCGCGAACCATCGCCTTGCGCAGCCGCTTCATCCCCTCGAGCGTGATTCCCGAGTCGCTCATGTCGTTGGCGCGCAGCAGGGTCTCGATCGCGTTGACCGTGCCGGAGGCCCCGATCGCCGCGTCCCAGCCGACGAGCTGCAGCGGTTGCTCCACCGCCGCGAGCTCCAGCATGGCCGCGGTCTCGGCCTCCCGGAACGCCCCCCGTCGCAGCTCCCCGTCGGGGAAGAAGCGACGGCTGTAGCTGACGCAGCCCATGTAGAGGCTGTAGGCCTCGAGGACGTCGAAGCCTTCGCCCGCGATCAGCTCCGTGCTCCCGCCGCCGATGTCGACCACGAGCTGCACGGCCGCCTCGGTGGCGTGGCTGTGGGCGACGCCGAGGTAGATCAGACGCGCCTCCTCCTGGCCGGAGATCACCTCGACCGTCTTGCCGAGCGCGTGCGAGGCGGCGGCGCGGAACTGGAGCGCGTTGCGGGCCTGGCGCAGGGTGTTGGTGCCGACCACCCGGACGCACTCCGGTGGTAGGCGGCGCAGGCGCTGGCCGAAGCGCGCCAGACACTCGAGCGCCCGCTGCTGGACCGCCTCGTCGAGCACCCCGTCGGCGTCGAGCCCGGCGGCCAGCCGCACCGGCTCGCGCAGCCGGTCCACGACCCCGAGGCCATGCTCGCTCCAGCGCGCGATCACCATGTGGAAGCTGTTCGAGCCGAGGTCGACCGCGGCGACGGTGAGCGGCTCGTCGCGGCCGCCGGCCGCCGGGCCGGTGGGGTGGCGATCGGTCATGATGGCCTCCCGAGCTGGCGTTTCGTGATTCTGGATAAGATTCAAGCAATTATCACCTTAAAATAAAGGAAGCATTACATATAAATTGGGAAATGCTAGACCTTAACACCCAAGTCACATACAGCAACACTAGTTTAAGTGTTTAGTACTACTTTACGTCCATGTGTCGTGTATTGTTTATTTGCCGTGTTTTGTTGAATAATTGTAAAACCCTTTTCAACCTTAGTTTCTGTTTTAACCTGTCATTAGCACTTTGTCTAGTTTTATAGTTTTTTGTGTAAATAGAGTAACATGTGCCAATAGTTCAAACGTAAATAAATTTGTGTAGAATTGTCTGTTAATTAGTTTCAACTGAAGACGGATAGAGGATATCCGAAACATGTCTTGGAAAATTAAATCAATAGTCGTTTTCTTTCAATGTGTCACTAATCTTATATCGCTGAGAAATTTTGAAATTAAAATTAACAATTCTATTACTTGCATTGCACATATCTATCCATTCAGATACTACATTTTACATTTCCATCATAACGGATGAGAAAATCTACAGAAATGATCCATTTATTCGAAACTCAAATTCAAATGTAAAGATGTACGAAACTAGCAAATTAGAAGTAACGAGTTTGATTTAATCAATTCCTAGAGGTCCTACAAAGATAACATAACACCATTGCAACTGAGATTCTGGTATGGACCAGCTGCATGGCACGGTGATGTACTTTGGTTTCACAAAACGGGAATCTTTCCTTAGCTATCAAGGGCTTTGAACTGATTGATTGGCTAAAAGGCGATACTTCCTTAGCCAAGTCACATGTCACAGCCGTGGAGGATTGAAAACTAACGTGGGGATTAAATAAAATGGAATATCTTATCATCAAGGTAACTACAGGTAAGTTGGTGTGGCAAAATGCAACGAAGGCATAATACCGAGCTTGAATGCCGGCGATGGTGATGATGGTGGCGACAACGACGATGACATGATGATGATGAAGATGATGATGGCTATGATAATGATGCTCCTCCTGTTGCTGCTACTACAAACGATGGTGATGACAATGACGATTATGATGATGATGACAACGATAACAACGCTCCTGTTGATGCTGCTACTATAAGTGGTGATGAATATGACGACGATGATGATGATGAGGATGATGACGATAATGATGCTAACGATAATACTTTCATCATCATTTTCATATTTATATAACAATATTAGAGTCACATTCAGAAGTAACAGTGGTTTCTATTATGCATTATAAGCTACCAACGGCATCACTAACATGCAACGACTATGTTTAATAGGCAAACAATTACACGAATTAATAACATACCCTTATGATTCAAGTATAATACATCAGGATCAGTAGAATCTTTCTTTGCCTTTGGATTTTTCGTGCACTTCACTTTCAATTCAAACTGCAAAGTGTTATCCTCACTAGCATTATCATCGCCTGTAAGATATTTAATATGTACATTGAATCCAAGAAGAAAGATTATGGTAAGATTTAAGAGCATTGAACAAAATGTTTACACCATACCACAGTCAACATAAGTAAGCTATTTGTAAATATGATATGATAAACTTAAACAAGGGGCAGGTACGTTTTTTCAACGTAGTGTACTGGATATGTTTTTTAAGAACATATCAGCATCTGCCATGATGAATTAGGAAATCCCTCACTTTTGCCACAAATGGTCTCGTACTCTCGAGTGCCAAATAATCGTACCCCCCCCCCCCCCCCCCCCCCCCCCCTCCCCACCCTTTTTTTTCCTTACCCTTCCTCTTTCTCCCCTCCTCTTTTTTTTTTTTCTTTTTTTTTTTCATCATAACATTTTTTCTATTGGTGTTTAAGGAAGGTAGTGCAGGAATGGTTATTTCCACCTCAGAAGATCAAATCAAGCTGTCTAAGAAACATGCATGATTCAGCATAAAAATTGTTGTGATATCTTTTGTCTTTACATTATCATTGTTACTATTCACTTTAGTGTTTGAGCGATGTTTGCTTGCTTGTTTGGTTCCTTGTTGTTGCTTGTTTTTATATCGAGTATCAAATCCTGCTGTCCAATGTACAATGCAAGGTGAAAGAAGCAGAAAATATTATTGCTCTATCAAGAATACCAATACAGACAATGTGATGGAAAATAATTATTTAAAGCAGTAAGCCACATTGATTTAAACAATGGACGTGTAGTCAAAAAGTTCATTGGAAACCAGTCGTCTTACACTTTTAAAACTTAATGGAAGATTCTGGCAGTATGCAACAACGTTGTTTCTGTGATCAATTGCTATTAATAGCACAAATCTAAAGTTGCATTTTAAGCCCCTTTTTATATTCATGGGATGGTTCCCATTGCACAAATTACAATGGGGAATTTTTCCACACAGATAGTCGACATTTTCTTAAGTTTCCCTACACGAACTTTGCTCTCTCTTCTCCTTTTTCATATCTTTTATTCTACTATCCTAGGGGACTGAAAAGTCAACTGTTTAATAAATTTTAGTTACTGTGTTTACAGCAGTCATATATCTGGACGTCTGTGCTCTACTACATTCAGTTTGCACGTTAAAGTCTCATAACATCTTTAAGCCTTCATCCATCTTGACTCCTTTTGGTATGGGGTCGCACCATTTATTGGGAACTTTGATTTGCTATTTTTGTATGTACCAATGTATACTTCTCCCTACCCAACTATTCCTTCTCTTGCATTCATATTTTCCTCTTTTAGAACATTCACTTATTAAATGGTTTATCGTCTCTTCATGTGGTCCGCACATTCTGCATATGATCTGTAATTATGTATTGTTAATTTTTTGCTTTTATGTATTCTTTGCTGTAGCCTTTCCTGTGCCGTTATGATCATGGTTTTTGCTACTCTCTTTACACCAGCCTTAATCCAAAAACCTCATATTTTGTCATTTCCAACGTCAGATATTTGTCTGACAAATTGACTGTGAAGTGTCTGTCCATGCTGAGCGCCTTTCGTCCTCTTTGCTTTGTTTGTACCTCAGTTTATTTACCTCGCAATCCTTTCTACTGCTAACATTTCTCGCATCTAGCAGAAACTTTTCGTGACTTTGCCAACGTGAGCATTTAATCCTTTACTGACAAGTTCTATGGTTACTTCAACACTTTGGATTCCTTTGTCTTTTTTCTCCTTGAAAGGTAAATCCGGGCTATGCTACTTTTATGATGTAAATTTTTGTGCATTTTCTCATTGTACTATTCTGACGATCTAAATATTTCTGTCGCCTTCTAAGTCCAATTAAGGAAGGCCGCAGAGTATCTAGCAACAGGAACAGCCCATAAATTGATTGCCTTGATACCATTTTATTCATTTAACTTTGTTTCTTGCGTCTTTCTTACTTATCTTGTGTACCCTTAACCAGTCGAGTTTTCACTTGTTTGCACTCAACTTCGTTTGCTTCTAGGATACCTTAGTACCTGTAAATACATATTCTCTAAGGGCACTGGTTGCTTGCCAATCTTCTAACTTCAAAACATCGGGTTGGGCAAGTCTTCCATGCTTTATAGTTACCACTGCGCATTGGTCTATCTTTGAACCCCACATTGATATCCTTACTAAATACCAGGGACGTGCCGTGAGTAAAATAGTTACGCATGCAATAAAAAATTACAATAACGTACGGAAGTTGTCTCTTGTACCGAGCGAGCCAATCAGGAGGACTAAAATGGTGGACGCGTGCAGTCGTCATCTGTCAGCAATTTGTAAACGTCAGGTGGCTGCGCACAGCCAGGGTCACGTCGAAGAGCAAAATATCAAATGTTGATCGCTTAGCATGCAACAGTTATTAATATAGGATATTAATTTCTTGGAGAATAAATCGCCTTTGAAGTTAAAGAAAACACACAAATAAAAAAACCAAGATATTTTTGATATTGTGGATGCTAAGAACCGGCGTACACCTTGTCCTATCTA
This sequence comes from Alatinidae sp. Z8VKAUB7J3, assembly GCA_010016025.2. Classification (NCBI taxonomy): domain Eukaryota; kingdom Metazoa; phylum Cnidaria; class Cubozoa; order Carybdeida; family Alatinidae; species Alatinidae sp. Z8VKAUB7J3. The sequence goes on from JAAAKM020073195.1 coordinate 21,286,557, forward strand.
AACAATTTGTTAACCATCGCAAGGCAACTATGAATTTAATTATACTTTCCTTAGAACATGGATTTCACACAATTATGGATGTATGACTTGATCCTTCAGGATGTGCTTGATTTGGCAATGGCCTACTAGCTACCTACTCGTCTAGGAAAAGGACGCTTTGGAGCATTTTATTGCGTCAAGAAGCACTCCCTAATAATTTGCTAAGTGCGAATTTTGGGATACTTTTGCAAATCGCTTTACTGATCTTCACTGGCATTTTTATCCGTAGAGTAGCTTTCCTTAAAATGCTTTTCTAGTGAGAGAAAAGCATTCTCATGTCTGAACCTCCTTCACGATACCTGTGCACGTATACTGTTTGTCGAGTGATTGAGAAGATATGGGATGCCAATGATTACCTATAACCCTTAATAAACAGTTTTCCAAGAGATAGGCAACACCACAGAACTCCCGGCATTATGGAAATTAAAGCCTTGGAGAATGTCCTGAGATGTGACAGATTGCGACGGTTTGGGCTTGTGAAAAGATCAGAATCTTGGATTGATGAATGTACTACTTTGGAACTTAGGGGACAGAAGAGTCTTGGACGTCCAAGAAAATCATGGAAGGAGTACCGTATTTTCCTCTTATTAGCACCGGGCCTCAAATCAGCGCCGCCATCTAATAAGCGCCGCACCTTGAAGTAAAATTATTTTATTAGCGCCCCCTCTAATTAGCGCCTCTCCTCTAATAAGCGCCGCACCTAGAAAAAGTGGCGCTAATTAGAACAAGGGAATAACCATACAGAAAGATAATTTGTCTGATGACGAGGATGATTTTGTTGACATTTTAGCATAAAAGACATTGATTCTGTTTCGTTCATTGATTTTGTTCATCGTGGTTTTTGAGCTTTAAATAAAATTTATTTCGTAATCACTTTGAATTTTTTATAAGCGCCGCCCTCTAATTATCGCTGCTCATTGTTGGTGAATTTTTAAATAAGCGCCCGTGGCGTTAATACGAGGAAATACGGTAGATAAATGATGGCCTGAAGAGACTGAACGTGACAGAGGATATGCCTGAAGACCGTGAGAAGTAGAGATTTTTGCTGAAAGCTTTCAAGTCAAACACATGTCTTACGGGGTCGGTGAAATGAGCACTCTTGGATGCCTAATAGACGTCCCCTCGCTAATTAATTTCTTAAACATTTTCCACCCAGGTCATTCTTATTCCAACCCCACGCCTATTAATTTTTAAGTAATCTGCCACCTATGACATCTTTCTGAGGAGGTACTTTTTTGGCGAGCGAGTAGAAAATACCTTTATAAAAATATGAAAACCACGCATTAAAAAGACGAAGGCTCGAAGAAAGTGTGAAGACGCACATTATAGATATTAGCAGTAACGGAGGACGAGGGGGACATTTTTAAAATCTTGGAAGGCATGTAGGAGACTACCATTACTTCAAATAACTGACTGTTGTTTGTGTTGTATTACCTTACGTATAGGAAGGTGCAGTTGATTCTTAACATTGACTCTTGACATTTTTGGTGATTTTCCAACCCCCCGGCCATTCTAGGTGACCTCCGATGTTAACATACTCTATTTCTCTAGTCGCCACATTAGCTCCCAATCATCCACCGGTGGACATCGGCATCCAGATCAACACAATTGGAGGCCAGCCTCTCCACGCCATGTGACGTGACCAAGGAAGAACTGCCGTCCGGCCCGTCATCAATCCAAAGCCCATTAAATCTAGAGAGTATCATTGAGAAGAGAGGATTTGAAATGTTAATTTTTAAAAGAACATTAGAGAAATAGAAAATATGTCACCACCGGGGATCGAACCCGTGACCCACGCTTTCGCTTTAACTTCGATTGGAGAATTCCGCTGTGGAATCGCAAAATTTAATGCTAAGTATAGCAGCGAATTCGATTGTTTAGTCAAAGGGATGCTGTAGATGCGCACGGCCAATCCTGAACTGAATGTTGAGACTGACTCAACCCAAAATTTAATTTCTCATGAAAATGGCGCCAAGATGACAGGGAAATGTCATTTGATTCTTTGTCTGTATTTTATCAATATCTTTACTGATATAATCTATTTCTTTTCTTTTCTCTGTAGATGGACATGCTAAAGATCAAATTATTTATCAATGGCAAAATAAAAGCAGTTTTACTTACACCGTTCAAAATAATGCTATTTCACAGTATAATCTAAAGCCAATGATATTAATACAACAGACAACACAATATGTCATTGGTAAGAACAGAAAAGGTTGAAATAATATTTTAATAATTTTTATTGCTTTTTGCGTAATGTTTTATATCTATATAAAGTTCTTATCAAGATTATTCTGATTATTCTGATCCGAATATTGTCATATGATTTCTATACCTCACTTTAAACTCCTGCTATTCGTAAATCACACTTTTCTTCATTATATTTATTATATACAATCCTTGCTTCATATAAAACGTATTTAACAAGGCAGTTTCATTGTAAAGGGCACATTGAACGATCTCTATCATTGCAAGTAAGTTGCTCACCTTTATCATTCGTGTTTCATCGATCGAAAGGCTTCTTGTTATCATTTGCTATAGCACACTTTATATTTTGTATGCTGCTACAACTGACTTCTACAGTGTTTCTGTTAAAGACTTGTGTAATTGTTTTTTCAAGGCGGAAAATGATGGCGAAAATATATGTATATAATTTTGAAAAGAACACTAGAGAAATAGAAAATAGGTCGCACCGGGGATCGAACCCGTGACCCACGCTTTCGCCGCGTGCGCTCTACTGACTGAGCTAGGTGACCTCCGATGTTAACACACTTTTATTTCTCTAGTAGCCACATTAGCTCCCAATCATCCAGCGGTGGACATCGACATCCAGCTCAACACAATTGAAGACCAGCCTCTCACGGGTTCGATTCCCGATGGTGACATGCTTTTCTATTTCATTAGTGTTCTTTTCAAAACTAATATTTTAAATCCTCTCATCTCGATGATGTATATGATTGTAATGTGTCTGCTGAGTACATAATAACGAAGGCAGAGAAAACAGTAATAGTTGCTTACTCTTTTCAATTGTTATTGGTTTCTGTTATTGTGTTATAAAATTTATATATATATATAAAAAAAAATTGTTATCTATTTTAACTTTTGGCTTTAGTATATATATAAGGTGAGAAATTTTCAAGTCAATCTTGCCGTGTTTTCTCGTCCACTCAGTGGGTAAAGGAAATTCATTAATTATAATTATTCATTGTGTTTCGGCCTTGAGTCTTCGTCAGTGCCAGAGATTTATAAGTACCAGCAGTTACATAGCAATTATTATATATTTATCACGGAGTGGAGCATTACCACAATAGCTTGCTTTCTTTTTTCACTAACGGAGCGGTCGCTGCAGCAGATGGTAACTTTACATCATCGAACGTTTTTCTACTTCAAGTTTAGTGGTAGGTTTCAGGAACGGAAGTGGTCTCAAGGATCATCTAACATGGAAAGGGACGGAAGAGGCGATTGGGACCGTCTATGGCTTTTGATTGCACGCTTTAAAGAAAACCAGCGAGGAGCATAGAAGCAACACTCATATTTTTAGATTACCCCTTGTACCCTTAGACATGCATGTAACTCTTTCCGCAATTGATCCACGGCATAAAATCAAAAAAAGGCTCGTAAATAATTTTAATCTGTCATGCAAGGTATCCAGGTGAAGAAAAAGAATGCCGATCACTTCTCCAAGTGGTTTGAAACCCTACCCTCTCTGTAATCCGTGACGTAACCATGGGAGCACAAGAAGTCACTTGAATCAATACACCATAAACCTATTATGAGCTATGCCGCTTATGGAAAGAGAATCAAATAGTCTGAGAAAATTACTCTGATAGGAGCGGCGTCACTTTAACTGTTACGGTTTGAGATCGGATCCTCACAAATTGGTAATCTAGCGTACATCACCAACATAGTATGCCTTTGCAATGCACCTCCTCAGTGTCCCTTCGTAGAACACCTGAACAGTGTGCCTCGGCACTTGCACTAAATAACTAGAGGTAAAGTGCGACTCTCTACGAAATAAAGTAATTATTGCGTTACCTCGTATCAGATTTACGATTCAACGGTCACGGGATATATTTCCAGGTCGATTGTCTGGTACCTTCGCAAAGAATCACGCTGCTGCACCTAACTGGTCACACTTCATACCTGTAATCATTGAATGCCACACTTCGATCTTTTAGTCACAGTTGATGTGTCATGGATAACTTTTCTGTCATTTTACCTCGACGTGCTCTTCATCTTCGCAATTTGTTATCGTGTATCCACATACACTTGCTTCCACCAGGCTCTCGTTAAGTATCGACGGACTTTACATCCATCAAAAGGGTATTGTTAATGAAAGATGAATAGTGCACCGACAATTTATGGTAAGCAAAATGCCAAATAAGGAAATTTTATTGACAATGTTTCGTCTAAAATGCTTCTTCAGGTCACCTAATGATTGGTACTGCCAATTTAGCACATTTTCAGTACCAATTTGTAAGTGACCTGCGGAAGCTTTTTAGAAGAAACATTGTCAATAAAGATTCCTTATTTGGCATTTTACCTACAAAAAGGGTATTATTTAGAATAAGGCTGGTACATAAGCACATCACGACACGCCACAAGTAATACTTTTACAGCCAGGGTCGTCACGCCATGTCGCAAGCTTCACGTCATTTCACATTCAATTCCCTCCCACAATCGCTTACGCTAGTCCTTGTATTCTGATCTGCGTTGATTAGGAAACTTAATAAAGGATATTGCTAGATATAAAGAATATATGTCGCTTTAAATGTGTCCAGTTTTCACTGTAGGTAGAGTTAAAATCAGAAAAATTACACAACTTTAGGACTGTCTCCTGATTCGGAAACATGTCACTTTCCGATGAAGTTATACCATCACTTACAGCTAAATTTTAGGTTGTGGAAAGACGAACAGAAAAATAGCCTTCCACTCGCCAATTGTGTGAAAAAGCATCGGGTACATATGGAATTTTAACCCCTACTTCCACAGGTAACGCATCTGTCATGTCACGTTAAGAAAACATGAACTTGAGGCATTTCACGTGTCATATTAGGGATCATACATGATGTGCTAAATGGAGACGTCAGTGGCACTCTTTAAAGAATTTTGTGTTGTTGGGTTTTGGAGACGAGTGTTTATGTCACGTGTAACGCGTGATACGCTCTCTGTGTATGTCGTCCTTTCCTGGATAAGAAAAGATCTGAATTGTTGATAACAAAGATTAGGGATAGGGTCACTTTGGAAGGCCATCGGTAAAATGTGTTCTTTGAATACAAGAACGGTTTTACTGCCAACAGGTTATTTGTACTCCCAAACCTCCCTTGTAAACGATAGCCTACAGTTTTCAATGCGGCTGCAGAGCCCAGTATGTAGGACGCATTACTGAAGTTTTGAAAAGAGACCTCGTCAGGTTACGCTATAACAAATTGTATCTAAAACAGTTTGTATTAGGGATTTGGTCATGTAGCTTGTTCCATTTTCATTTGCAATTTTGTAAACTAATAATTTCGTAATTTTACTTTCTTTGTATTATTATTCCATTTTGCCAACTAAGACTGGCATTGTCTCTTTTGCTAGTTATGTAGCAAGAACTACTGCTCGAAACCGACAGGCAATGTTTACGGATTAAGATTAAGCGTGCAAACCCTATACTATACGGTCATCGCTATACCGTTAACTGATAATAATGATGATGATAATTGACTATAGACTATAGGCTTAGTTTGATTACGACGGTTTTCTTTTGTTTCAGATTTTTCAAATATTACTCAGAAACTGGTGGATTCAGTCATTTGGATCTCTTGGACAATTTGGGTTCGTCGATGCTTCTGAGTAATCACCTGACTTTCCTAGGTATGCCCATATTCTCCATCATTTGCTACAGAATACTTATGTGTGATGTCTACTTTAATGAGTATCAGAGATTTGTTGATATTGTTCTCTTGTTACATTCAGATTGTTGATGTAGATAATCTGTGCAAATATGGGAACCATATGTTGAGAAACTGCTAAAATACGCCCTTTCAATCCTGCAACTATGCTTGTCTATACCCCCTTATTTGAACCCTGTATATAAGTTTATTAACTGGGTAATATTAACAATGTTTCCGCAAGGCCTCTTTTAAATCCAAACAGTCGTTGCTGGCAGATGATATGATATTTAAGCCTTCTCTTTTTTTTGTATTCGGGCATTTGGTGGCAGGGTCAAGACTTTGATTTAACTTAAATCGGAATGCCTCGAAAAAAAGTCTTAGTTGCGTCATCACTTTAGTTCTCTATTACGATCAAGCTATCGGATGGTGGATATGAACATCTGTATACGTTCTCTTTTAATGTTTAATCCTCTATATTATTGTAGTGAGCGACATACCCATAATGTCCGGCTCTGGATCCAAACAAGGCACTTCATTACGACTCTTAACATTTTTTAAAACAGTTACCGAATTATCAACGTGACGCGAATATTCTCAGTTTTGTTTCTCTTATCCCTTTCCATTTTTCCTGTACAGCTTTCTTGATTTGACACCATATTTTTCCCATTCTGAGTTAGACAAGCTTCAAACTGTTTGACGTCCGTAACCAAAAGGTATTCCCTTTAATCTATTCCAAAGTAAACCATCAAATGATAATGGTGTAGAAAATACACCAGTATACTAGGTTGTTCGAGTCAGTGGTCAGGATTTGGTCTTGAACGGGGGTGGAAAGTCCGTCGTGGGTGAATCAGAGGATGCATAAGTGAGATCGCCAATTATCTCGCAGTCAAAACGGTGTATTTCTAGACTATTCCAAAAGGATTCCCAACGAGTCTATGAATGGTTCGAATGTTTGAATATATCGTTTGTATATTGTGTCGAGTGACAGATTCACGTCACTAAACGTTTTCGGCATACACTGACCACACACTCGTATGTAGTGAAGTGAGAAAAACGTTACGTTGAATTTATAGGAAACTAAAAGACCAAATCACACTGTAGAAAATAACAGTTAGTAGTAGTAGTAGTAGTAGTAGTAGTAATAGTAGTAGTAGTAGTAGTAGTAGTAGTAGTAGTAGTAGTAGTAATAATAATAATAATAGTAGTAGTAGTAGTGGTAGTAGAAGCACTCTTCAGTGATGATTTATTCTGACGAATCTCAACGCAAGATTCCTATGCTCAAGAGCTTCTTAACATGCAAAGGAGTAGTTACAAAGTAGGAGTAGTAGTAGCAGTAGTAGTGATAATAATAGTAGTACCAGTAGTAGTAGTAGAAGTATTAGTAGTAGCAGTAGTAGCAGCAGCAGTAGTAGTAGTAGTAGACGTAGTAGTAGACGTAGTAGTATTAGAAGTAGAAGTAATAGTAGTGGTAGAAGTACAAGAAGTAGTAGTAGTAGTAGTAAAAGTACAAAAGTAGTATGAGTATTAGCAGGAATAGGAGTAGAAGAATTAGTAGTGGTGGTGTAGTAATAGCAGTTAAAGTAAGTGAAGGACGTAGTGTTTACTGTGGTAGTAGTGGCTGCAGGAATATGAGAAACAATAGTGGGAAAGTGTTTAAAATTTGTAGTAACAGTAGGAGGGAAACTAACAAGAGCTAGAACTAATTTTAAAGTTGTTTCAGAATACTTTTTAGTAGCTGATTGCCGTTAATGTTTCAACAATTTTCGTAGCCACGCTTGTATTTTAGCCTCCCTGGTTACTCTTTTGGGTGTTTGAGCTCCCTAACCTGATCCAGGAAAGGTCATTGTCAGTCAAAAATCTCATTTCTGGCCAAGGATCAATTTCTTGTGGATAGATTGCAAAGATCGTACTTGTTATCCTTATGAGTGGAAGGACGTCTCTCGCGAAAGCTGTTTCAGAAATTTTTTTGAATTCATACTCGCCTCTAATGTATTGTGATACTATTAGGTACTCACATAAAATATAATGAAATTGATAGTGTATTCTTTGCTATGAATTTCTAAAGAATGGCTTTAGGGAAAGACGTCACTAGAAAACAAAGTAAGTTATTGTAAATTATTTTTAGTCGCCTGCGCTCACCCTCCTCGCTGAGACCGTCTCAGCTAGCTTACAAGGAGCTAATGTTTTTATGGTTATTGTAAGTCCAAGAAACAGAATTTACACGAGAAGGCAAGTGATTCTTTTTTAAAATCGTAACTTTTATTTTCATACTTATGACTGTAACCAATACTGAGGAAAGTTATAAAAGCATATATTTGTTCAAAGCTTTAAGAAAGATAGAATATTAATCATTTTAAAATACAACCTTTTGGAACACCTTCCAAGCTTAATCAGCGCCGATGTGTTCATTGAGAGGAAAGGTATTTAAAGCTTTGTTATCATTTCAAAATGTCCTTAAAATTTTGTTATATTTCATCATAGAAATATGTTCACGGAGGATATCTTCAGTACCTTCTTGACAGAAGTAGTTGCCCTAGCGCTGGCCGCCCAGCATTGTTACCTATGGCCATATGAAGTCTTTCCAATTTATATCTAGTTCCAGGGAACATTGGTCGATCAATTTGGTAAACCAAACGTGACTTTGCCAGTAATGGTCATGTTTATCTAACGAGGCGAAAGTCACAATTAATTATTGTTTGTATGCGTTGATGGTTGTACTTATGCATGCTGTTTTTTGTTTGTCTGTCTGTGTGTCTTTCTGTCTGCCTGTCTATATATTTCCTCAGCACTAAATAAGCCTGAGTCATATTTGGCATATAAATAAAACCTCTCTTTGAGAAGTGCCTTCGCCTCGTACTTCCGTACATTCCATGGTGCACAATGCGTTTAGAATAGCACCAAAAGCTGTTTCTAGTGACACATGCATGCTTGGACTGCGTCGAGACATCGAATTCACAGAACAATAGACTAACAGCGGCGATTCCTGACAATACTTTACAAAGACCCTGATTTAAGGAATGCGATCATTGAGGAATAAAAACAGAAATGTATACCAACCAGTCCACAGACACTATCGTCACGTATTCATTTATCCTTTTCTAAGGGTGCATGTTTCTATACGTGCTTCAACTGATTCTTTCGTCTTGTTGTCCATAGCGTAGTGGCTGTAGGTAATCATTTTTGACCCGACTGTATTTATCCATCCATTTCCACCTTACAAGGTTGCTGTAACCTTGTAAATGTTCGTTTGGGTCCAACCGATTATATTTGAGCACCAACCCTTTCTCGGTGGTCCTTACTCTCTTTTGCTTGGTACTGTTCTATGTATCACTGTGTTAGCTAACACTGGTGCCGGATTAGTCTAGTAGCAATTTTAGAGTGCCACGAGCCTCGCGCCTTGAGTGGGTAAATAGTCTTTTCAAATTTGAGAATGATATCTCGAGCAATTGACGAAGCACCCTTTCAAACTTTCCGTAATGCCTTTAGTATTCTATTGGTGGACGAGTATAAAGCCCGATACCTATGGAGACATAAGGGTACTTGGAAATTTTGGTAGCGCTAGGGGGTAATATACTTTCAGAGGTTGAGATATCCTAGTTTAATCTACATACATTTTTCTGATTTTCATTATTGTGAGGAGGTATTCTTATAATTTAAGTAAATCTCACTGGTGTAATGGGGCACTGATGAAAGTTATAGTCGCTTTGCAATCTCTTCTTTAATCCACTCATTAGTTTTGAGAGCTATGAAAGAAATGTAATAAAATGTTAAAATTTTTTTGTAATATTTCATTTCAATTGCATTTATTTTGTCATCTGATCTGGCAACCAGTTCCCAGGATTTTCATCCATATGGCATTTCTGCATTGCATGTTACAGGTAACTTAAAACTTAGGTTGTCGTTGTAGTGTACACGTGTAAAGTTGGTTTTTTTCACATATGTACTTTTTGCGATTGATACAATTTATGTTTATTTCAATCAGTATCTAACAGTGATATTGTTTTATCTATTTTCTAGATCATATTTCTGTCTTCTTTATGGAGTTCGGAACAAGAGAAAATTTTGCTGGCCATGACTTGTTTTGGTCTATTAAACGAAGAAGCTTGTTTATTGAATGGCAATGATAATTGTAACATAATTCATCCCTCGCCCTTGCAGACTGTGTATCACAAATTGGCCAATGAGGTCAATCGGGTAAAAACAGGTATTTGTCATGTACCTATTACACGTGAAAGTGACTTTCGCGTTACTCTGCAAAAGAAACTAGCAGGAGTCGTAAAAACAAGCCCTCATACTTAAATTTTGGCCTTTTATCAATAACCTAGACGTTTCTTATATAAGCACATAAAAGCGTATCTTGTTTATGGTACTGTTGGTATTCTTGTTGTTGCACTTAACGTTGTTTTTGCTCCTGTTGGTCTATTTTGCCCTTGTTTTATTTTTCGTTTTCTTTTTTTCTTGCTTATTTTTCATTCTTTGTTCTTGCTCTTATTTGTGTTGTTTAGAGATATAATTATTGTTATTCCTCTCGTAACGGGACCATAATCCCACTTTAAGGAAAACGTCGTTTGGATCGTTTCCGTAAAACAGTTCCTCCCCTGTAGTCTGTCCGTGGCCTTCTCATACGTGGCTCCAACTTGTTGTTATCTTATGGTGCACTGCCCCTCAACCTTCCCATCGGTCGGGGTTATTTTCGTTCCCCTACTGGTTTAGAGTATGCACAGAGTATTCTTCTGCAATTTTATGGGAAGGTAGGGCGTAGCACTGTTGAAATTCAAATCAAACGCAGTCATACCGAGTGATTTTGCCATAGCATGTAAATAAACTTTCAGCTGGCTATGTTAAACAGCATAAATCTTCGTTGTTGTTGTACGTGCCTGAACATTGTAGATCGCCTTAAGTGACTGCTTACTGCTCTCTTAAGTTGGATCATATTTCCTCAATGGCATGTCATCCTGTGACAGCCTAGCTGCTACCTAGATTTGTCACAGGTAGACAGGAGCGGATCTGCGTGTTTTTGTTGCTGTTAGTTTAATCTTTGCTTCCCTTTTGATTTGTGCAGTAGAGTTTTAATGTAGTTCGCTAAAGCGCCACGAGAACCCCATTTCCAAACCAAGTAGGACTTTCACTCTACGTATTTTGTTTAGTTTGGATACCTTGTTAAGTTTAATTTGCTTTACAGTTGGAACAGGAGCGTTCCACAGCGGGTTCATAGAATAAAGTTGCAAGAGGATGCTAGTCTTGTTTTCTTGTTTTACTGCAGGGTGAAAGAGAGTTTGAAGTAATCAGATTATTACAGAAGTGAAAGCTTGTGAACAATTTGGAAACTTTTTAATAAGTTATAAAAAAGTGCGCTGTAAATGTGTTATAAAGATACAGGTGCCCTGTCAACTTGCTGTCATTCCCCGTTTATGTTTATCAACCTGAAGGCAGTACATCAAGTTATGGAAAGGAATGGTTTACAATTTCGCTGTGCGCAAAGCAGAGGAATTTATTTCAATTTTCTATAAACTTATTATACATGTATACAAGGACGTAATGGCGGAACTGGGGTTCATAGGATGATAACCGCTGCCGTCTTGTAAAAAGTAGAATGATATAGAATACTGGGGCGTGAGAATATTTTTGGGGTTGGAGGGACTACAATGTGGGAGAGGGGGCCGTAGACAACTTATTTCGGCCTCTCTTTTAATAAAGAGATTTCTATTGTCAAAGGTACTAATATTTTCGCAGAACATGAGTTTTTTCTTGTGTACTGCTTCTCTTTGTACTCATGATTTTCATAACTCAAATTGTATCATATTCCTTTCACAATTATTAGGAAGGCTTCCCTTAGCCACATCTCTCCGCAGTCCCGGGAGTAGTACAAAATTGCTATAAGTCCAGTGCTGAATGTTGGTAAATTAAGTTTATTCTGTAAACGTAATACTGATATTAAGAATGTATATTAAGTGCATTCCATCAATATCAATAGGCAGTAAGGGAATTCGAATGGCCGAATGCATCGTGAAAATTAGTAATTTACGATATACTACACCATGTCAAATAAAGACATTCACTCTACACAAACACAATAAGGAGAGTTACTTTGGTCTGCTGGTACAAATATATACTTAGTAAGCTACTCTAAAACATGTTATTTATCAACTTGAATGAGGAACACGACTCGAGACCCACGTCTATGAGGCGGATTTTTTTAACGTCAACCAGCTGCGTTAGCGTCAAACGTCAGCCGGATAATATTTTACGTAAAGTGTGTAGGACTAAAGAAATCCAGAAAGTAGAATTAGAAGTGATCTTAATGCAAAATCAATATATAAAGAAAGTGTAAATATGTTCCTTGCGTGAGTATGACAAAGACTTAACCTAGCGAGTACATTTGTCGTCAAACAACGGTATTGTGCAAACTGTTCTTTGTAAAATACTAAAATGTGCTTGGCTCCTCCTTCTTGTAGGTATCCTGCCAATGTTTTTGTGGGTGATACTTTCTGCTATTTCGCTGGCATGACGTTTGCTGTGATCGGAATACTTGGCCACTTCAGCAAGACGGTGCTACTGTTCTTTATTCCGCAGATAGTCAATTTTCTTATGCGTATAAATATTATATAGAATTCATTAAATACACAAATTCGTTGACGTTTCGATGTTATCTTTTTCAAAAATTATATATATATGTGCATATGAAAGAAAAAACCCAAAAGTAGAGATAAAAAGCTAAGCAAAACAGAAAAAAAGACCCACCCAAAAAACAAAACAAAACAAAAACAACCAACAACAACAGCAAAACTAAACAACCAAAGAATAACAAATAACAGTAACAAACTAACGCAACTAAAACTATAAATATACAAACAAGTAGGTTCTCTATGGCAGTGGTCCGCAATCTTGGGTCCACAAAGGATATCAAGGGGTCCGCAACGTATTAAGGATCAGACTTAAGTAAATAAGAGTTTTAGCTTCTAGGCCATGGTACATAGGGACTTACATTGCCATACTCTGGGCTAAGTCTGTCTGAGCGCAAAGGGAATCTCTTCGGCCATAGTGTGCAACCCTCTTAGATATGTTGTTTTAATAAAAGCTCTGTATTTTGCGTAAAACCTCTGGGAATACTCGTCATCGTCATCCCTAGCATCTTTGTCATCGGTAAACGTTTAGTGACTTCATTGCACATTCCCACTCGATAAGCAGCGATTCTAGCAGTTCTTAGTAGAATTGGTTTGTTTCAATATCCGATATTTGATAGCCAGCCTATCCTAGGTCTTCCCCTCCCTTCATTGCCGAGTTCCCTGCGAGTCTTTAAAACAATTTTCAATCCCAATTGGAGATCGTCAGACCAAAAATTTTCTCAAAATTTCGTATATGAGAGTGCCAAGAAAAATTTATTGAACCTCGGAACCAAGCAAACAGTACATGTACTGACCTAAACAAGTTTCATTTTTTGTATAACATGGCCAATTCGTACATACATACTTAAACTTAAGGAACGTCGGTTTTACATAATTTCCTGTACGGTACTAGATTACCTACACATCTAAATAGAATGTCCATCATAACGTCAATTCTCAATTTACTTTTTCTTCAAACTATGCTCATATTTACGTAAACTTTAACGTGGGTTAAATGATCAATAATACATGAGATAATATTTATGCCTATGAGATGCTGCCTATTGATGGTTTGAGGTAGCTACAAACAGTAAATGCAGCTATATGCTTGTAGTTTAAGATCTAGAAATGGTCTTACAGCGAATTCTCATCCTTATTCTCGCTTCTTATTCTGTAAGAGGGAGAAATTTCCATCGAACAAACACGCTCATGAATACTGTATTTTATGAAAAAGTAGTAGGAGTAAGAATTGTTGCTGTAAATGGCATTAAAGAAGTAGTAGCTAAAGATGAAGGTGACTGTATGAGAAAATGTCTTTCAGACTATACATGCAAATCAATCAACACTAAACGAGTTAATGGTAGCACAACATGTAATTTGCTACCTATTGATAAAGAAGATGCTTCCATGCCTGTGATTGCAGAAGATGGTATGAAATACTTCGACACTCTGACCAATGATTGTAAGGTAAAGAATGCTTTTGTGACTTTATTTTGTAGTAATGCTTAATGACCTTAATGTTGAAAATAGTAATTTTCTTTTATAAAAAATAATATTTTGTGCATTAAGGACTAAACGTTTTCTTTTTTGTAAAAGAAATAATTATTGGCCCAATTCCGAGCTTCTTGCTTGGTAGTTTTAATACAACGTAAATCGTGCATGTAGCCGTTATGCCTGTAAAGCGAGTAATGCTTGTATTCTTCGGAATGTAAGACATGGAGCTTTTAAAAATTTATTATTATTATTATTATTATTATTATTATTATTATTATTATTATTATTATTATTATTATTATTATTATTATTAAGTTGTTCAATTTCATAATTTGTTCATAAATATTTCATGTCTTCAAGGGTAGGAGATCCGGAGCAGCAGAAATGTTGAAGAAGCATCTGCTTAGGACATTTTCTTGCTTGTATACTCTCAAATCATTTGAGTCACGTTAGTATAACCAAATTTGTCTTTTTTAAAGTATGCTAAAATTTAAGAAAGGTTGCTCTTAAAAGCCCTTATTTCCCTATTGAAAAATGAAGTGCTTATCCTTAGTTGTTTTCTGATTACTAGTATCATTTGCAAGTGTGCTGGTATTGAGGAAGGATTTGGGAGGTAAACCTCGACCCAAAGGAAGGTCGACCTTTTCAGACGACCCTCTGGAAGCAGACAACAGCAGAAATAGGTAAGTGTAAAACGTTGACAAATTTGCACCTGGACTGTCTGACTTGGCAGAACGTTCAAGGAGTATGTTCTATCATAGCAGCTTTTAAAATTGTAGGATATTTGAAGTTAGGGCCTGCCGAAAATGGTCTCCTTTCTTGGCCCACGACGTTCCATATAAATTATGATATATTGAAAATTATGAACATAATCATAGGACGGGGAGACAAATATGACAAATGAAAATCTTGCAACATATTGTAAGAAAAGGAAAGTGACTTTAGACGGCATTTATACCTATCCCTATTTATATGAGAATCCTGTAAAAGTGGAAGAAGAATCATTTTGTTAGTGCATAGACCTTAACTACAGTTGCCTATTGTTGCCTTCAACTGTGTTCGACCGCTCCTATTTGCTATGTTCAGCTCCCTGTGGTCACTCTTCAGGAGACAACTCGTTCTAACAACAATTTTAGTCGCAGTGATATTAGGTTTGATGAAAATGGTATCAATAACGCATGAGCAGAACTTGAACCCCGCTGGTGATGTTTATAATACCGTGGTAACTTCATACATTGCTTAACATTTAGGCCTATGTTCCGTACAATCACTAATGAGAGAAAGCGCCGAAACATCCCTGAATTATCGACAACGATTCGTCATCTAAAAGACTTCTTCATACCGACTGGAAAAAGGCCACAGTTATCTTAGCCTATTTTCAGCGGACCTGGAAATTCATGTAAGAAAACATAACCTTTTTTTAAAAATTTCTCCTCCTAACGTTGACAGTGGCCTCTCACTTTATTATCAACTGTCTATAAACTCAAATTAGCAAGCTGCAGTATGCCAGAAGCAAATTATACTTAGTATCATATGCGAAAACTGTAAGGCATATGAGTAGACAAATTTTGTGCGTTTGGCACGCTTGTATCACTCTGTCGAGGAAACACGTCTTTTATGGCAGTGATTAATACACTTGAAAAAAAGTTTATTGTCGGCATATGTTAGGCTTCAGACAAATGTTTCTCTGTTACCAGTATCTATTGACTTGATTTTGTTTCCGCGACTTGTTAAAATTTTTAAAACTTTACTACGTTTACTGCGTTAACTTTTGAAGACCAATATATGTTCTCCCTACGAAAAGACTCGGCAATGGGGAAACATCTTTTTGAAAACCCGACATCTGCCGACGGCTACCGAGAGTATAAAGGCTTTTATTATATCCGAAATCTTTGTTTCTTAATTTGGTTTGCAGACCTTTAATACAAGATAATCTATGCAGCATCGTATTTCATGCACATATTTTTGTGACTTTCCGTATTTTTACCAGGTCAGCATCAAAATCTATGCAATAAAAGACAATTAATTCCTCTTTAAACTTATTGGCCTCTTACTTTCTACCATTTGATGAGATGTAAAGGCATGCAATTACTAAATTTAGATCAAGGATTGTCGACAATATAAAGATCCGTTTTAAGATCATCGCCAATATGAGACTTGTTTCTTTGGTTCCTAATCGTACTTCATAAAGTTTAATTTTTTGCATATACTAGAGGGAGGTGACGAAATATGGAGTGCCCACGATTTACTAACTAAAGTCACGACATGGAAATACAATAAGCTGCAAGATGAATTCGAATACAGTACGAGATATACAACACAGGAAAGAAGTTGCTGTCTTCAAGACATCTCAGTTGTACTATTTCTTAGCTTTTAACGCTATCTTGCTTTATCTACGAAGTTAAGAAGAGTCCAAGATGAGGCCTGGCGGGTTTACAAATTTTGGCATCGCCTCCTATCACAATGTATTACAAACTGCAGAACTTCGAATTTTTAAATGGCAGGTATGTAATAAAACCATGACCATTGGCGAGGGGCCTAAACTAGGCAGATAGTGCAACCTGAGAAGAAATACTCTCAGGTAAAATATCTGATGGCTTAACAGTGAAATAAAATTTTAGGTTATTTGAATTTGCTACCCAACATAATGTAATCAATTAAGGAACATCATTAGAAATATTCAAAAAGTACAAGGATACCAAAAGAATATCGGTGATACACAGCTAGTTTTCAATGTTTTGCGGCCCCCATGTTTTCCAGGCCCTGGCACAAGTATGCCACGTGCGCCATTGGCAATCGTGTCCCAGTGTTTGCACAAATGACCCACCTACACCACAATTAATCGGGGTTTCATATTATGGAAATAGATGGGAGTTTCACACTGTAAAAATTCAACAGTGTGTAGGCATTTGATATATTTTTTGACAAGCGTAAATTACCTGGGCCCATAACCTAATGAATTGAAAGTAGTTTCGACTAAAAAACACAAAACTAGATATCTAACGGCGATAAATCACATTTTGAGTACAACGAAAAACAAGATAGATATGAATTCCTAACAGCAAGAGACGTTACAGGTCGTTAACTAAAAACAAACGATCACATTCAACAATAGAAGCAAAAATGAGGATCAATGTATTGTTCACCTAACAACAGGATTTTCTATGGTTACTACTGTCCATATATCTTTTGTTCTCTTTAACAATAGCCACAGTACTGGAACTTATTCTCAGGAAGATAAAGATTTGATATTTAAAATTTGAAAAGACATATAGAACGATGGTGAGATACTTTCTATTTCTCCAGTGTCTTTTCAACACTAATACTTGAAGTATCAGAAGCCCAAAAACTCTTTAGCAAGTTCATGAAATGAAAAATTACCTCGGTATTGTCCAAAGCTGTGATAGCAGTCGAGTGCTCCAACTTTCACCTGTTCTTGAAATGCCGTTGAAGAATGTCCTGTGACCTCTACTGTAGTAATTGGTAACCTGTTGTATGCAGTGATGTATCCATGATCATTGCGTGTCTTTTCACCTAGAGGTGGTGGGCCTTTTTTAAGTAGAGAATTCTTATTGCAATTGCAAATTGCTGACTTCTCGGAACAGGATCCTAGAAAAAGTCAAAATGCCAAATTTAGTAAAGTATCTTTTGTTTCAGAGCAATTAATTTTTCAAAATTGAAGTCAACCACAATATGTTAAGCAGCACCTAAACATTTGAACATTCATTGCATTCACATCTTCTGCATGTATTCTAAAAGCTGCGAACAAAATCACGAAATATGTAATAATTTCACAGAAATGACGAACTCGTGCCTTATCTGCTGATCCTTTCGCGATTTCTTATGTCCGTAACTGCTGGGCCCATACAATATGAAGGTGGTTTATCAACGGGTATCCAGAACCTATTATTGCTCGAATCATTGAAAGATCCCAACTAGGGCGTGAGCCGTTCGTTGGACCAAGGGCAAATGTTGCCTATTTTTAAAAAGTCAATATCTATTGACACCATTACCATTAGCAGCAACGTCTTCATTTACATACAGAACCTTGCTTTTTCCCGCATGTCTATTGCTAGGTCTAGTGCTAATCTTTTTCTTATATTCTGGTCTTTCAAGGCCTGCTGTAACTCATACTCATAGTGATTTGCACTGGAGTTACCAATATGCATGTGCATGTGTATGTGTATGTGTATGTGCATGTGTGTGTGTGTGTGTGTGTGTGTGTGTGTGTGTGTGTGTGTGTGTGTCTAATGTCAGGTCAAAAGAGTCCATTCCCAGCTGTAACCCTCTCTGTTTCAGATTTGATATAAATATTCTCACGTAAACAAACTAGTGCAATATGGGAATAGAAACAAGGGCTGTTCACATTATAACTATCCCTACTTGCTAACATATGTATAGATTCTGGAATTATGGTACTTAAATACAATGGTTGAAGCGTTTGTTCAGCAATCATGAGGTTGTGGGTTGCAAGTAGGCCCGCGGCTGTGAATATTGTTTAATAACTTTTTAATGCTTTCTGGTAAGTTACTGAAACTTTTTGACTTTTCCTAACTTTTATCTGGCAAACTTTTGGCAAATAAATTTGGCCGTCACGCCCTCTGGTCTGGTCACGTGACCCCAATAAAAAAGTTGACCATATATGGTGGAAAGTTTTAAGGGCTATAACTCAATATGTTTTTCATGAATTTTACAAATATTTTGGAGAATGATCTAAAGTTAAGTTCTTAATACATTACAAACTCGTTTTTGCTAATAGAAGCTAATAAGCATTAATTAGTGGGTAATTATCGATTTTGATGAGTCATATTTCTAATTCTAACATTTTACAAATTTGTATCTAAAAAAACATAGAGAACAGTACCAAATATTAAAATAAAGCTAAATGGCATTTAAAACAAGTGTAACCACATGTTATTGTTCCAAAGAATGCATATCGTGACATAATCAATATATTCTCTTTAACGTCGTTTAGCTGAGGTCGTTGAGACTTCTCATCTTTACTATTGGTTCCGATATTTGTCACGGATACTTGTGTTTCTTAGCTAGTTCGAATAGAAAATCATTCTATTGCTCGAAATAGCTTTTGAGGTAACTCTAACTGCTTTTAATTCACAAGGTGTAACAACTCCTATTTAATTTCAATCAGACTTACATCCGGTAAACACTTTTGACTTAACTACCTTACCTTGTAATACTAATAGAAACACATATTTTACCAAAGATTTGTCAATACAAACACTTAAATTCAATGTCAAAGGTCTCGAAGTATTTAAAACCTTAATATCAAAGCATAGAACCCCGTTTTAAAGCAGTTATATAAGTTAAAATAGCTGTGGGCCTACTAGCAAAATTAGTCCCAGGGCTTGTGAAATCTAATAAACAGGGAATTTCTCTTAATACTATGTAAAACACAGAAACCGTCTTTTTTAACTGGAATGTCAAGGAAATGTAAGTGTTACTGTTGCTCCCTGTTGTATGTAAACTGAAGAGCAGGATGCTACTCAAAACGTCTTTTGAGAAATTGACAACAGTCATTTGTGATTACGATAAGGGCAACAGTATCATCAAAATAACAATTGTCAACATCACCAATATTGCATAATAGTATTCATTCAAAAATTTGATTTTGTTTATTCGAATCAATATAAAGAAGGTAACAGTTATTAAAAGTTGCCTTAGTGATGGATTTTTTTCTAAAGAGAGGATGGGAAAACACTGTTGAAAATAATGTATGTGACTGACTTCTTATCTGGCACTTGAATTATCTGAAAATGCATGAGTTGTTATCACATGGTTCTCTTATAAAATGGTAATTTGTACGTGTCACATTTCTAGCAGCCAGAATGACATGAAATTCGGTGAACGTACTCGATTAATCATTTTTATGATGTCTCTATGCATTTGACAAAGTTTGGAATTTCAAACTTTTGTCATTGCCGTGTTAAGGGTGGTCAAATAAGGGTAATTTTCCAGATTCAAGAAGCCTTGGACCTTTTAACTATATCTACACCTCTAATTTTACTTTATGTCATGTTTGACGAATAACAGTTAGCTATCTGTTGGAAAATATACAAATCAATTACTTCCAATTGATCAAGAGGGTACATTCTAATGAAAATTACGTCATTTTGCAAGTGGCTTAAAGTATGCCTTAGAGGAACTGAAAAATTTGTCTCCGGTCAAAAAATGGTTTGAAATAAATAAATTTACGATTTCTGAAAGTTTCATTCTGGTCTGAACATTCTCAGAAAAAAATGGTTAATCTACCCCACTATTGATCCGAAGCATTACCATATCCAAGCATTCACTTCTATCTCTCATTCAGAAAGCTGTTTTCATTAACGCGTCAGCGTGTGAATTTCTATGACTGAATATCTCAAATAAACAGTAGACAAACGGAGGGCTACTTGTTCCCCAACACATGAGTATGGCTCATTATTGGGCCATGAAAACAGTTGTGAACGCTCGCTTAATCAGAGACGGTACGTCCACTGGCGATAAGCTTGCGGTCCGGTAAATTGACAGTGATGGCCAACAATTAGTGATCCATTTAAATCCACTAATACCAGACAAATCAAACATTGACCAATTTATGCTAAGGATGACAATGTAACCTTACTTGAAGGTGGTAGAACCATGATTAATATGCGAACAAAACGATTGGGGTAACATGTTCTTAATAAATATGTTTACATCAAAGAAAGAGACTCCCTCGGGCTATGCAAAAAAATAATCATCACATGCGGGTGGGGGTTTGCTTCGTTGGCAAACTTTAATGCAGGTGTAAAAATTCCAATACATTTAAAGTCATTTTCATACGTTTCACAGGTAAGGTGCGGATACTTTGGCCGCTGTACCGGTATTTCGCGTGTAAATATTACTAATTAATCAGAACTTAAGTGTTAACAATAACGGGTTACCCGTACTTCGTGGTGTATTATATGATTATAAATTTTGCTATCAAACAACGAGAATACTCTCCTAGAGATAAAAATAACATCATAGATATGAATGCATACAGATGTGAAATACCTCCTCTATTTACTGCTAACGTCCAGCTCATGCAAATAGGTGACAGCAGGACTGTGATAGTCATTACACCTGAAACTTGTAACTCACGATGCATGGCGAGGATTAATGTCTTAATCCTCTAAGTGTCGTCGCTGCCTGAACCGTTTCCAAGCTAATCGAAATAAAGCTTACATGAAATGAAAACTTTTAGCACTATTATGCTCTGCAGTCCTTCTAACCTGCCTCACTAGTGCACTCTTTGCCACTGCAAAACTAATGCAAAGCTCGCGAGTCGACGCAAGACAATAGCTGTTGGTCTAGATAGGGAATTCCCCTTCTGTTCATCACAATGAAAACTATTACATCGCCGTGGCAAAGTTTTGCGAATTCTATGAATAAACTAATAATAGCTTCAAAATAATTATCAATTCTTGTACTGACGACTAGTACAATCAAATACTAAGAAAAAAATAACAAAATACTGTATAGGGACATCTATGTCTACATCTACGTATCCCAAACTATAGAAACAACTAATTTCTACATGGCAGTGGTCCGCGATCTTGGCTCCGCAAAGTATGTCAAGGGATGTGGAACCTTAGAAGTTGGCTTGACGGATCGGAACCTGGATAAGGAGATAGACAAAATAGGATCAACCAATACTAACGGCAAGTCCTTAGCTGAGTCTCCGCTGTTTTGAAATTAAATGGGAGAACCAGACGAAGGAACGTCATGAAAATCACACAATCAAAAATATGCATGAACATAAATAGACTCATTCTACTCCGATATTCATATCAAACTCAACAATTTTCAGTGTGTGTGTGTGATTGCAGATAACTCGAATGCCACATAATCCATATTCATACATAGACCCCTTCAAAACTGATGTATGATAACCAAAACACAACAGGAATCAGGTAAGAATTCCAGTAATAAAGAGATATACTTTTAAAAACGAATTTTAAAAACAATGGTAGGATAGTAAAGGGTCGAGGGCAATAACTGACAGTTTGTCCAATATTTTTTTCGAAGGATCGCCATTTATTGTCAGTGGTGGCTGATAATGATTTTTTGAACTTGGCAGTTTCAGAAGGTGACAATGAGGATGATAATGATGATGATAGTCATAACGATGGTGGCAATGCTTATGATGCTGCCGGTCGTGGTGATGATAATGATGATGGATACACTGATAGTGATGGCGAGGCTGCATTTGAGTGTAATGTTCGTAAAAATAGTGCCGGTAGTAATAATAGTGACGGCTTGGTAATGGTAATGGTATAGGGTACAATTGTAATGAAGATACTTTCCCCTCCGCTGTCCTTTGGTTAGATAGTGTGCCCTGTACTGTACCTGGAAACCTAATGTTGTGCAGATAGCTTGTAACCGTGGACACAAAAACAAACTCTTACTTAATTTCGATGAAAATGACCGGAATCACGGAAGACACCTAGTAAAGGAAAGGGGCTCCCAGTCGTGGCATTACACTGTATCTGTCCCTCACCTTCTTTCAACAGGGAGGTGAGACATGCAAGTCATCCAAATCAAGGTTTTCAAAATCCATCGTCAGACGGAACGGGGCTTGTCCGAAATTGTAGCTGTTTCGCTACCATTATTATCTCTTGATACTAAACAACGACTTTGCGCAACACCCAGGTAAGCAATTTACCCGTAACGTAAGTGGTACTTCTGTAGTAGCTGGCATGCACGGCTGCCCAACATATCATATTTAGGGTCACTAATAATCTACATCGAGTCCACAACTCACACAACGATAAACAGTGTCCTTACCTGGGGAGAGAATAAAAATTAATGGAGTTCTGGCTCCTGACTGATCAAATAGTTCCCTTAAATCAAATCCTGGCGGATCGACGAAATATTCTCCCATAGCATCAGAGACGAAATCTCGCAAAGCCTCCAAAAGACATTCTGGTCGAAAAATCTTCACAACAATGAGCCGCTGAAAGGTCGTAAGACTTGATGGCTCCCAGAGGTCTGAGTCCGAAAATTGTTTTTCACCTGTAATAATAGACAGCATATGTTTTCAGAATTAAATAAAAGAAGGGGAGCTATATGTACAGGGACGGGGAACATGGGGGCAGAGGGGGCCTTGCTTCCCCCCCAAATTGTCAAATCTTATTTTCTTTTATGATAACTTTTCATCTTTATCAAAATTGAAATTGATTGTGACTGATATTGTGTCACATTCACAGCACGATATGCATATCAACATAAAACATCCCTTTCCACACTGACCAAAGGCACCTTACTGAAGTGTGAAAAAATAAAATTGAACCAAGCCTTACCTTCCCCTGTCGCTGATGTATTACTGTTTACGCTGTTAGTATTACGAAATTCTCAATAGCATTTACAACTGATTAAGTTTGCTAATATAACGTATCTTGCTTCCTAAATTCTATATCTAAGAAAATTCGCGCTAAAGCTTATGTGTAGTCTAGAAAATATGGCAAGATACATGACCGATGCGAGGTCACCATCCTGATATTTGCTACACAGGTGATGAAGTTTGCCTAGAGATTCGAATAACCTCAGTTGATCAAGTTGATCTATTATTGCTTTCAGCATTTTTAAAGCATTTACTTATTTTTTTAACTCAAAATACTTTCATAGTTAATTCCACTTTCTTCAAAGATCAAAGAAGGAAACCATTCAACCAATTTGGTGGCACCTTTCAAATAAACTGTAAATATTCGAAGAAAGAGAGAAAACAAACAAGAAGACTAAAATGTTTCACAGCTTTGCAGTTATTTGTCGATTAATCAAGTCTAGCATTTAAGCCAGTCAAAATAGCCTTGACGGGAATTCGACTGACAAAGCTAAGACTCTACATTTGCTCAGTCGTTTTGCCCTCTTTTGGTTTTGACCTATTACTGTGGGGATGGTTTCACCTAATATTCAGAAGGCAATAACCCTAGATAATCAGATCTCCCGGTTTCTTTTGTACAATTTTCAATGTCCTCCTCTAAAATGTTTAAGCAATGTGTGTCCCATAACTGAAAACGCACTCCAATTTCCTAAAGCAACGAATATTATATAAATTCAACACACTACTTACTTTGACTCCTTTTCGCTTCCCGATTTTCACGAGTTGCAAGGCATTATCAACCTGGAAGAAAATATAGATGATAATGAGATACCTAAAACAACATCCCTGGTTTTGAAATATGCAAATCACATCACAATCCTTTAAAGGAAAGGAATTTCAAATGCCTGTACGCTAAACTTTGTTTCGTATGTTCATCTTGGATTTTGAAAAATTTGCAGCAATTTTCCCATCTATCAAAAATACGTCTTATGCAATCTTCGCATACCTTCACTTTGCATTTATTAGTACGTATAACTCATAATAACCACTAATGCAACGGAAAGAAAGATGGAGAAGAGCGATCCAAAGATCGGGTTAAAAAATAAAAACCCAAATGACGGAAGAAAATGGAAAATAAGATTCATCGAAAGCCAGTAATCAAAAGAGAGACGGATCAATGTAGACTATAAGCAAAGCACAGATGTATGGACTAATCGACGAATGGATAGGTGGATAGACTGATGGAAGGATCGACGGATGGATCGATCGATGGGTGGTTTGACGGATGGATCGCTGGAAGGATCGATCGATGGATCGATGGATGGTTTAATGGATGGATAGTTGATGTGTCGATGGATGGATCGCTAGATTGATCGATGGATGGATCGATGGATGGGTCGCTAGATGGATCGATGAGTGGATCGATACATGGATCGATCCGTTCTGTTTTAAGGCTTTGTCGGGTCCACTGAACAATAGAATTATGTAAAGGCTTCTAATACTTTCAGTGTACAGTAGACTAGAACTTAAAATAAGAAGAAACACTGCCAACACATTAGTTTCCTTGTTGGCTTGGTACTTTTTTCAAATATCATTGCAAAGCTCTATTACACGTAAATCCTCTTGTACTTCTTGAACACGACGAAACTTTAAATTTTGCCGTGTATCTTCTGTGCATTTCTCATTTTGGTTTTACAATCTTAAACTCTAGCCTGCTTGGCATCTGCTATTTTCTACGTGCAAAATAAATCACCATTCTTATCAGCATAGTTTACCTGCATAGATGTATTTTCAATCCAATACGCTCTATGGCAATACCACTTGGAGAGTAACCCCACTGACTCGTTTGCTCTAAATATAGCAAAAAAATGATTAAAATATTTACATAATGTAGGTATAAAAGGGAGTCAATTCAGCTCTAACTAATATCTTAGCGGCAATTTACTTGTCCCAACTAGAATTTAGACTATACAATGCCACTTTCAATTGAATTTAGCTAACTCTAACACTTGTATCGATATAAGCCAATATAATGTAGAATTGAATGGATACCATTTTAGGATTATTTCCTGAGAATGATGAAACTTGTGACCTGCCCCTCCTTAGATACTTTGGAAATCTCAAATGCTCCACCTGACTCAGAATGCCAGCTTCGTGAGCGAGTTAAAGTAGCCGATGTCCCTGTTTCGAGTGGGCCCCGTTTCATTACATAATCAAACGTCGTAATCGTGTTCTCAAAGAAAACGTTTACATTGGAACGGACTTAAAAAGTTCTTCAACGCGTCTGCTCAAGATAAATATACGATGCTAAAAGCCAAAAATGAAGTAATTGGAAAGCAAAAGGTCACCTTTGCTGCTTAAAGATCGCTTCCTCTTGAAATAATGCTTGCAGACCCATATATTTATTTGTATGCTGTTTACAAGGCGAGACGAAACTTGGAGTTAAACAGGTTTTGGATTTCGTTGACTGAATCTGCTAAAAACAAAGGCAGCTTTATTGTGCGTATGAGGTACCACGTCAAATGCAAAGTGTAGTAAAAATCACACCTTTTCTTAATCAGGACCCAACTACCGGACCACACAATCTGCAAAAATAGATTCGAACCAACAATATCTGGATAATGAGTTCAGCGATTAGGACTAGGACCAAAAATCCTACTAGTTAGACCGGTACTCAGGCCAAAGACACCTTGATCATCAGTCTAACGACCTGAGCAAATATCACCTAGCTCGTGAGTCTAACTTAACCTCGTCAGAATATAAACCAACAAGCTCTGAATCATATGTCAAGCTAGCGTACAAAGATTTGAGCAAGCAGCACCTTGACCATGAGTCTAGCGACGTAAGCTAGACTCAAACCAACGACACCTGAAAGAGTCTAACGACCTGACCGGGATTTTAACCAACAAGCCCTGGTTCATAATTCCGGCTGGCTTACAAGGATTTGAACCAATCCTGCATGTTACAGCGCTGAGGTTGACTTGTCAACATACCTTGTCCTATCGATACTGCATGTTACAGCGCTGTAATATCTAATGTACAAAGACATGGCCAAGTCTTGTTATAAATGGAATTGTTGCCTATATTGTAGTCTCCCTCCTGCCGTTTTACCAATAGATCAATCGTATTGCATGTAAGAGGATGACTTGTCAACTTACGTTGTCCTATCCATCAGCATTTGTTTTAGAAATCACGTTAAAGCCTTGAAATTAATAGTTGTCTAACTCTTACTGAAGCCTACAAATTCTATACACACATCAGTCACCTACAAGCACCCACTAGTCATTTTCAAGTGAAAAAAATAGGGTTTTCTCCTTAAAACCGTGACACCCTCTCTCCTTTGCCTTTATAGGACAGCAATACATGTTACATGTATGACAATAAAGCCCTACATGTCTCTAGGGACAACTATGTGGAAAGCAAAGGTGCAAAGGCAACCATTCAAATGTCGTAAAGAAGTCGAAATGAATCTGTACTACAGTAACTAACTAAACATTTATAAACAATTATGTAAAGCTTTTCTGATGCAGACGACTAAAGCGGCCCACAGACGCGCAATAATCTTGATAGTAATACTGATGAAGGCGTAAATTGATAACAATATTGATGGTCTGTGGGCGATGATTGAAGCATTGCACAGTATATTGACGAAACCAAAATCCGTAGATATTTATTGACGGTCCATTGATAAGTTTGAATTGTTTGCACCAGGGAGGTGTTAGTAGAATTGGGATTTCTGCGGTTTGTTTTATCCGACTCCAACAGAGACGATAAACCAGTTATAAAAACTGACAACTCGCGGTTTGTATCCAACATTCCAAAACATTTATATCATTCATTGCCGCACTACGAAACTGGCGACTGGCTAAGTTGCTACAAAACAAAATTTTAATTGGAAGTGTATATGTAAGTGCTAAGGGCAATTGCCTTAAACATACAACTGGTGCATCGCATCTTAAAACGGTCAAAGGATAATTTCCTGGTCTTGTCAGTGGAAGCAAATATTACACCAGCCACACTAGCTTGCACGTAATGTAGAAATGTCATTCATTACACTGGTCAACACGATTTTTGGTGTCAAGAAACAAAACATGTTTTTAGCTAATTTGATGGTGCTGATTTCGAAAATGATCTTAGTTTTTTAATTTTAGATACCATTTTTTCTGTACCGGAGGGGCTCATTTTTGGTAAAAACAGTAGTTTATGGTCTTGGGTAATCGCAAAACTTAATTAATAAGGGACATAGAGACCCATCAACTTTTAGGTAGACCCAACATCTTATTGCGAGACACATAAAACTAACGCTTTTTATAAGAAAATATAGAAAAAAGTGGTTTTTAAGTTAAAAATTTTAAAATAGGAGTACTGAAATGTTCCTATCTATTACCAAGATTCAAACTAACTAACAAAATATATCGTTCATTAAGATACACTTTAGTAAACCTGATGGTTAAGGTGGCATCAAAAATAGGAAACCTTAGAATCTTCTGTTTGATATTCATCTATTTTTCTGTGACCGGGCGTCCACAAATACGATCCTGGTGAATGGAGATCGTTCAGTGGTTGTTAAAAATGCATTTTCAAGTGTATTTGCTCCATAGTACCAACTATACCCGGCAATACCTATACCTCATTCAATAATACCGTGAGAAATATATGATGCCATCAAACACGTCATGAAGCAAATCGACTGCAATACGCATAAATGGGTTTCATGTGTAGATTTGAAAATAGTAAATTTCGCACTTGGTCAAGATAGTGGTTACACAAAATGATGTTTTGTGTGCGAGTAACGGTAGAGAAAAATGGAGCCCTGGAAAAGGAAAGAATGGCTCTCCCAGGTCTCAAGGTCGGTAAAAGAACATTATCAGTTCTACTTCCTACAGAGGAAAAAATCATATTGCCTCCCATACATATCAAATTGGGATTAATGAAACCATTTGTAGAATCGTTCGAGAAAGAAAGCAAATGTTTTGAGTATATATTTAAATCGTTTCCAGGACTTGGAACATAGAAACTCAAACCATGAGTGTTTGATGGTCCTGATATCGGCAAACACTTATTAACTTTTATGAATTTGTTAATTCAATGAATGACTCGGAGTTCCACGTTTGGACATCCTTTATTGACATTGTAGAAAACATCTTCGGCAATCGCTGGGCTGAAAACTACACGGAGGTAGTGGGAAAGTTGTTTAAAGACTCAGGACATAGGCATTGATATGTGTACTAAAGTTATTATTGACATTGCCATTTGGATAAATTTCTAGAGAAATGTGGAGATGTGAATGACGAGCCAGAAGAACGATACCATCAGGATATCAAAACAATGGAAGAGCTACCAGGGCCCACGGGGCAAACGAATGACGGCGGATTACTGTTTGAGTATGGAAACGAAATTATATAACATTGAACATAAAAGGCAATCCAAAAAGTTTTTTACCATAGTTTTTATGTTCACGAACGTTTTATTTTTGCTGATAATATATTTAATGATTTGATAAAAATACTTGTTGGTCTTGGTATATTCAACCGAGTTATTTTAAGACTTAAGGCCTCATTATTATCGCAGAAAATGTTTGAATTATAGCCCAAATCTGAGCCTCTATGGTCCAGTAGGATTGTTCCTCAGCCTCCTATGCCAGAGGATACGGGTCCGTTACGAAGAGCACTCGGTCTTGAAGTCCTCTTAGCTCCGATAAAAGACAGTGCATGGTACCGCTCTAAGGAAAATAACGACATAAAACTGAATAAGCCTAGGTCTAAAAATTAGTTGTTCTTAAAATACATTAACTTTCGTCTTTTAAATCGTGGTAATCCTGTGGTAAATATGCCATCAATTATTACGCCTTTTAGAAATTATGTAAGCCAATACTCTTATCTGTTGAACACGAGCCCTCCTCAGATACTCGACGTTTTTTCTCTCTCCTTACCGGCTACCTCTTTTTGCTTTGCCTTTCATTTATTCGACACTGAAAATTACTGTTACATTTACAATGATGCTGCTCAAATTCGAAGCATCAGAAACAACCGAAAGAACAAAAATGGAACGTAATAAAGATATGGCTTATCGTCTTTCTAAAAGATGAGATAGTAGATTCTTATTGTGTGTCGAAATCTTAAAGAAATCAACTGCCAACAATTGTCTAACTTCCCTATTATTCCCAATTCCCTATATTAACTTGGGAAAGTCATTAGGGGTGTAAGTTGAAATAATTAACTAGATAGAGGAGACGATTCTGTTGATCAAAGGGAGGAAAGAGGGAAATCGACTAAACTCCACGAATTAGTCAATGACTAATGAAGGCATATAATTCCGTAAATAAATTAGCACTGTAGGTGACTAGATGTTAATTATACAAAAACTTTTAATTTTAGAAATTTGTCAAGGTAAGTAAGGGATTGGAGTGTACCAGTAGTATGATATATTAGGCGTGGGAGATTCCAAAGAAATTAACATAGTTTGTAATAGTTGCATCTAAAATTCAATAAGAGTCAATGTGATGCCTTCGCTAAGCGGATATTGGACCCGTTTAGTGCATAAAATTTTCCTAGCAGTTTACCTATGTTTTCTTGGCTCGTTTTACTGTAGCACAGAGGATTGAATACAAGTCATCTGACACTAGGGGACAGAGCTTTGAAACTTAACCTGACTACATTTGGCTATTGATTTGCTCGTCCTAGCTCTTGAAAAGAGTATTTGCAACCCATCAAAACACTCATTTCCAATGAAGTAGCGATGCTTATCTATATTACACACATGTTATGCGATCTCTTCGGTCACTTCCATCTAGTAAACAGAAATTGCCTAAAACTCTTAGGAGTCATCACATATTGAGTGATCCTATATAGGATGACATTTGGGAATCAGCATTATCATTATTATCATACCTGTTGCAAAGGGCATTTTGGCGTTATCAAACAATAACGAGCGGTTCGAAGCTTTCTACCAATTTTTGTTATTTTAGGCTACTGGGATACAGAGTACCTTTCGGGAATCAAAGGTTATACAGTGTTGAAAAACGAAAACATGCAGATGTTGAAATATATATGTTAATATATGTTGACATACATTCCATTTCTCTAGTATCTTTCTTAAAAAAAACTATCTATTAGCTACATCGTTCATACGTCATCTATCAGCCACAGATACACCAGATTAAAATAACTTTAGTTATTTTAAAAAGAAACGAACCGCCTTCGACAGTAATAGATGCAGGAAAACAAGGTGTCCCTTAATCAAAAGTGTTACTTATTCGAAGAGTGCCCCTTATTCAAGAGTTTCCCTTAATCAAAGGTGCTCCTTATTCAAAGGTGTTCCTTACTCATAGGCGTCTCTTACACAAGGTCCCTTCTTATTGCTTCAAGTGGGCACTGTAAGCGTAGTTATATTGATTAAATTTAGCAGAAGGGTTGTCAATCAACGGTCAAGTCACGTAACGCATTGATATGAACCTTTCAACCGTGTAAAAATGTTGATATTTCCCCTTAAAGGTGTAGGTGCTGTTAGTACAACTAATAAATGAAGATGAAGCGATCAGGTCAACATGGCTCATCCTTTAATTCTTGAGAAAATTCCAGAAGCTGTTTGCATTTCCTGGTCGAAAGAGCACTTCAATAATATGAACTCCTTAACTTTCTGTTCCTTTTATTCATATTCGAGCATTTTCTCGGTTCTCTGTAATATTAAGCGTGCATGCTAGAAGTTTCGGGGCAATTTTAGGTCAACTAAAACTTGCTATTGGCTTATACGCACCAAAAGAAGGTTGAGTAAAAATTAAGCTTGAAAACTGTAGAATTTATTATAGACATTTGAATTATAGACATATAACGATGATAATGATAATGATGATGATGATGATGATGATGATGATGATGATGATGACGACGACG
The DNA here is from genome assembly GCA_010016025.2 of Alatinidae sp. Z8VKAUB7J3. Lineage (NCBI taxonomy): Eukaryota > Metazoa > Cnidaria > Cubozoa > Carybdeida > Alatinidae > Alatinidae sp. Z8VKAUB7J3. Next base: position 21,317,806 of record JAAAKM020073195.1, read on the forward strand.
ATGACGATGGTGATAACGATGACGATGATGATGACGATGACGATGATGATGACGATGATGATGATGATGATAATGAGGATGATGATAACGACGACGACGACGACGATGATGATGATGATGATGATGATAATGATGACGATGATGATGATGGGATTGATAATGAGGAAGATGATTTTGATCACAATTATGAGAATTTGACAACGATGATAGCTACGATAAAGCTGAAAAAACTCCAGGAGAGAATTGAGAGACCAAACACTTGTATTATTAGCTAAATGCCTCCATAAGTGCTTACATACCTGTTCTTTGATGTACTGAATGCAATCACGTCCAGTCTTTTCTGTATCAACGACGATTGCATCCATATTCTTTCCAAGGACCTTTGTAATTGCAACTGCATATCTAAAAATGAACACCAAGCGATATGCAATCTGCCTAGGTAATGTTTGGTCGACTTTTCCTCAAAATAAGGGCGTGATTCTCACCCTCGGTAGTTTGCTGCATTGTACTATTAAATATACAGTCTACATACATACGCTGAAGCCAATTACTAGCGGCAGGAGTAGCGTTGTAAGAAGTACTATTCGATTTGTCCACAAATAAAGTAGGCATGGCTTCAGCCAGCTTTTCAGGCCCCCCCATGGGTAAAATTTTCTCAGGTCCCCCCATAATTTTGTGCACCATAAAAAGTTGAGGTCCTCTCGTAAATCAGGGTGGACACAAAAGCAAAAGTCTGGGTTCAGTTAATGAGCCAAGAATGACCAAGACTAATGCAATAGTTGAATCTGAATGATGGCAATTGATAACAAGAATACAAATTGGCAAATTGATGACAAATTGTTACTCAATAAATTATCAACTCTTTGTGTCAGGTCCCCCAAGAATTGGGTGAGATTATTCAGGTCCACCCAGAAGTTCAGTTTCCTCCACTTTTTCCCCAAATAATTTTTCCCCCATAAAAAAAGAAATTTCAAAAAGTTAGGTCCCCCCAGAATCATGAGGAGGCTGAAGCCATGGTAGGACGCACACAAAAAGTTCTCTTTGCTGGCCAGTAAGACCCTAATCGTTTCAGATATCCTCCCAGATCTGAAAATGACAATGCGAAGGTGAGGAACTGGATACAATTCTTTCGGTGTTGTGTGGCGTCACGTTTGCAAGCTTTTCTAGCGTACGGGTCGTCTTTTTCGTGGTGTATTTAGGTTCTTTGCCACAAACAATCTCCACAAAGAACTTTTTACTCATAACTCATCTCGACCTGTGTTTTGATGTTAAAAGTGTTCGATGTCATCCAGTCTTCGATATCGTTAAGCGAAACATATCTATGGATCATACGCAAACAATTGGCAAATTCTATAACTTAAAGACCTTTCCCCACGGGCTGTGGAGATCATGCTATCTTCAAAGACACAGTTATTTGACCTTTCAACTGCGCTGAACAAAAGAGATATCTTAAAATTTCGATCGAACAATTTTGGGAGAAAAAGGGGCGAGGGAGGGAGCCTAGTTGCCCTCCGATTTTTTCGGTCACTGAAAATGAGCACTAGAACTTTTCATTTCCGTTATAATGAGCCCTCTCCCAAATTTGTAGGTCTACTGGGTAGATAGAATCATCCCAGGAGAAAAAAACAAATAAAGACGCATCCGGGATCTTTCTTCTGGCAAAAACATGAAATTCCGTATTTTTGCCTATAGGAACATAAAACTTATACATACAGTAGAGTTCGCTAGTACGCTGAATCTGATAGTGAGATTTTCATTAAGATTCTGTGACTTTTAGTGGGTGATTCCCCCCTATTTTTATATCATTCAATTTTTATAGGGTCGTAATTTTTGATGGGTAACGTTAAACTTAATGAAACTTATTTATTTGAAATCAACACAAAAATATGATTCTTTCGATATATCTATTGGTATCAAAATTTTGTTTTCTAGAGTTTTGGTTACTATTGAGCCTGGTCGCTCCTTACTTATAATTCGTTACCACGAACTGTTTGATACCCGAAATGAAAAATTTTAGGGGCCAACGATATTGAAACAGCAAAGTTTCTAGGAAAACCTTTTTTTACCCCATCTATTTTTTTTCTTTACGAGATTAAGAAAAAAAAAAACAGAAAAAAGGTGTCAAAACTAAAACCGAGAAAGTCTTGGCCTAAATACTAGAGGGGTTCCTAATCCTCTGTTTACGCTAAATTCTCATTTTTACTTTAATGAAAACAATTTGTATTTAATATGAAGGTTTTATTTTAATTTATTGTGTTGAGAGATTCGGATTTGTGTAAGGGGTGCAAGAGGATACAAATATAGTCATAATTGTGTGCGTGCACTTTCCGAAGCACACGCATGATGTGAGTTCAGCGGAGCTTCAAATATATTTATTTTTTATTAGTTGCTAAAGGATCCTTTTCGGTGAAAAAGTAAACCAGATTGAGTGGAGAATAATCCAATCTCTAATACATAATCAGCATTACGGGTACCCCGACGGCAAGGAAGACCCATACGTCAATGCTCCTCGTTTTTAGCCATCAAACTTCGCCAACGTGCGTGCGCACAGATTTTGAAAGGTTACGATACAGAAATCTAAACGACAGTGTGAGTTTGAGAGTAGAGCACTAGAAGGTACTTCTGTTGTATTTACAAGCAACCACATCTGTCTGAATTAATCCCCAAAACACGAAGACACCAAAAACTGGCTACTGTAACTAATTGATTAAATACTAATAAATCATTTATTTTATACTAAATATAGCACTATATGCAGTTGGCACGTGTTTTCCCATTTCCTTTTAAACTGCGTCGTTTTCTAGAGCTTTTAAAAATTTACCGATCTACTTCTTTGGAACTCATAATTGAAACGTTACAGTAATGAGATCATAATTGTAAGTGATTTGGAAAACTTGCTTTTATAAGCGTCCCCTTGACTCGCCCCTTGTTGTCATCAAAGTATCATCTACATATTTAAAATTCATCACACCCTCCCGCTCTTGGGACAGGATATTTAGCTTTCGTATCCTAGGGGCAGAATTGACTCCGCTTCGAGACACTACGTACAGGCAACTCTGTGAATTGCGTCCAGCCCTCGGACTGGATTGAAATGCCCTTATTAACAAGCTGGCCTTAATATGAAGATTTTAAATTCTCATCTCAACTCTTATTAGGCATTAAAAAGTTATAAGCTGAAACGTGTAGCCGCGGACCTACTAGCCCCCACCCCCCATGTAAGATAGGGTTAAAATTATCTTGAAACGAATACAACCTTGCCAGGACCTCGTGAAGGAGTCAAATATGACTAATGGCTTCTTCCACACATTCAAATTACTTATCATTAGTTTTAATGATAAATGGAAGTGCTCAACATTTAAACAACCCGCATTGCATTATAAACATGATTATTGCAAGGTATTCCTCAAAATCCTTTACCAGAAATTACCAATATAAATTTAATTGAATCACTTTATTTCTGTTCTAAGAAGAGCTGGCTTGTATCTAACGGAGATTGCTTCAACTGATTTTATGCGAAATCTAAAAAGTGTTCTTTTGCAGGTATTAGTACCCATGTTGTGTTACTTTTGGTTCATATTATAAAATTTAGATCGTGACAATCAAAAAGGTTCGTAAGAGGAGGTTAAAATTTTCCAATAAACCTGCTTGAAGTCTATAAAACCCTGTAAAATAAAAAATTATTAACAGTCAAATTTATTTTAAGGACTTCTCAGAAAACCGTAAAAGATTTTCATTTGAAGATTATATTGGCATTAATAAGACAAAGGATCGCTTTGCAAAGTAAACTACATAATTAACTGTATCATGATGCTTTTAATTATACCATGCTGACTTACATCTCCCAAGATTCATATTGCAGGTTGTTATAATAATTCTTACTTACTATATTTTTATTGATCATGTTCTTGTTATTACTTTAGGTACCGTTGAAGTAATCAACCGGAATTTATAACAAAAACTATACCTCGACGAATTTTCTTCTATACGTTGTTGGAGTTGACAAAGTCCTTCGTCTGCTGCGTTCCAGGTGTCTCTAAATAAACATTTATGGCTGAGCGGCGAAGAAGGCATTAATCTAAACCCAAGAAAATATAATTGAGTATTTTAGAGAGACTGAAAACGATATTAACGTTTAAAATATTGAAGAATATGAAGTTTAGATGTTGTGCAACTTGTTATTATATTCAACTAACTATACACCATGATACTGCACTTGGATTAGCCTGTGACAAATTTTCCGAAGTAAGATTTTCTGCTTTTCTGTGAAGCTTGCCTTGATAAATAATTTTCCTATTTCTAAATTTAAGAGTACAAAATATTTGACTGGGTAATTGTATTACATCCTTATCACGTCGAAGTGTTTAAGGTAGACATAGAAATAGATGGCCAAGAGAAGTGAAGAGTAGCATCAATACCAATAATCCTAGTATCTTATAACAGAAAAAATCAGGTAGAATTTGTAGAAGGCACATGATATTTGTGGTTGGTTGATAATGCTTTTTGGCAGTATAGACGTGGAGCGACAGCGCAAAAACACTTTCCTGTAGCCTTTTTAATATGGTTTACTAATGGTTTTCTAAAGGTTTTCATGCCAAGGAAGTTTTAAGTAAACAACACATTTTTTAGGTCCGAAGCGTTAGAAGAATTGTGAAAGTTTTAATTTGATGGAATTATAAGTGACGTTTTCGGGATAACCATTTGAAAGAAAAGTCCGCTTCGGAAAATGAAGCTCCGACCCCAATTTGTTTTCGGAGAAAATCATGAGCGCGCGATGAACCAAAGTTTTAATGAGATTGATTTTATGTGTTTTGGCGCAAAATCATTCAAGGAGATGTATCGGCCGGAACATGTAGACTTTCTATACATGCTGTTGCGAAATTTAGTGGGAAGGAACGGTAGCAACTTGTTTTGTTCCTGCTCAAAATTAAATTTTAAAGCTTAAATTATGCTGTTTAGGTTTCTAAGGAATTCGTCACATACTTTGCCATGATGAGAAATTTTCTTTGATAAAGTGCGACTAGGTTTCGATTATAGAATCAAAGATTATACAAACGTTTGTTGATTTTCGGAAAGCCATAGACTCCATACAATCTTCAATATCCTTACTACATACGGCGTTGCGACTGCTATGATGAATACCATTGCAATTCGATGTTTCTCAACTATGGTTAACGTCGCAACAGAAGACGGAAGAACAGACTTCTTCAAACTGCACTCTGGTGTCCTACAGAGGGACACACTTACATCATATATATTTGGCGTAATAGAGGACTATGTAAGGCAAACAGTCTTCAAAACCAGAAACAGCTTGGTTTCCCCATCTCAAAGAGGAGATGCAGGCGTTACTCTGTTTGACTAAGACTATTTCATTGATGTTTTGCTAATACCGTCGAGGAGGTAGTTAAGGTTTTGGCTGAGGCGTTGGTTTACAGATCATGAGGTCGTGGGTTCAAATCCCCTCTGCTCCCTTAAAAGTGCAAGCTATGATGGCAATGCTCCGCCCATTAAGAACTATAAACAACAGCAATGTGTCTGCTGATAATATATAAATATAATATATATATATATATATATATATAAAATATATAAATGTTGATGTTGTACACATCTTTTTATTTCGTTTCTTTCTGTAACTGTCGTTATTTTCTTGATGCACCATTTAAACCTTCTTGAATCACCATACAGAATTTAGAGAAAGTCACGCAAAGGATCCCAGATTCTGAAGCAACTATAGGATTGCGCCCTCAAAACCTAAAAAGCAACCGCACATTGGAGATAGTGCCAAGTAAGTTTTATTTTTTAAAACATTGTCATCGCATATTAATCCTTGCTATCGTTTTGGCCAGACTCTTGGAATTGCAGTCGTCAAGATTAAAGGACGACAACTATTAGCAGGACGGAGGAAGGTTGTAGCACATCATTTGAGAAATGACATGCGTATGAACAAAACGTTTGCTGTAACTCATATTATTGGTATTATTGATGGTATTTTCATTCAGAAGAGGATTTCTCTGTTCAATTAAAAGACTTTATTGGGGTGATAATAGAATTTTTGAGGGCGAAGAAGTTAGAAATTTAAGGTCATTTGGGGACAATGGACTGTTGATGTAGCATGTTGTCGGCTCGAAGACACACTTCTCAATATTAAAATCTGCGCGTTAATAATAGTTCTCAGGCCTCTGTAGCAAATTATGTACAGCACAGTAAGCCAAGCTTATCATTCACTTTGAGAAATGTTGTTCAGATCACAACAAAACTCCGGGAATAATAAATTTCTGAATTTAAGTTGTGACCTATAAATATATTTGCGAGTACTGGTGCAAGTGGAGAATCCATTGAGACTCCGTCTACTTTGTCAAGGAATATACCGTTAAAAATAAAATGGGTCTATGAAGTGGAAAAGCAAGAGAGCTTCTTTAGGTCAGTCTTAGGCAGCTTAATGTTGAGGCTATCCTTTAGAATATATTCTATAGCAATATGCACGGATTCTTCACGAGGCATGTTCGTAAAAACCTTTTCAAGATCAGAAGAAACAATACTTTTACTTCTAATGTCCAATCTATTAATTTCCTGTACAATGGAAAAGCTATCTAGTGCAGTATACATCCTGGGCACAACCGGGCTTAAATAACGAACACAGGGAATTCACTAAACCATAATTTTGAATAGAACACTAGAGAAAATAGAAAAGTATGTCACCACCGGGGATCAAACCCGTGATCCACTCTTTCGCAGCGTGCGCTCTACCAACTGAGCTAGGTGACCTCCGATGTTAACACACTTTTATTTCTCTAGTCGCCACACCGAAGTTCGCCGCGCTGTTCGGACGCCCGGCGCGCACGCCCGAGTCGCCGCTCACCCAGAGCGACATGGACCTGGCCGCGTCCATCCAGGTCGTGACCGAGGAGATCGTGCTGCGCATCGCGCGGCACGTGCGGGAGGCGACCGGCCTTGCCAACCTGTGCATGGCCGGGGGGGTGGCGCTCAACTGCGTCGCGAACGGCAAGATCCTGCGCGAGGGGATCTTCGACGACCTCTGGATCCAGCCGGCGGCGGGCGACGCGGGCGGCTCCCTCGGTGTCGCGCAACACATCTGGTACCACCTGCTCGACAACCCGCGCACGCCCGCAGCCGGCGACGGCCAGCACGGCACGCGGCTCGGGCCGGCGTTCTCGACCGACACGATCGCGCAGTTCCTGCGCCTCGAGGGCGGGCGCTTCCGCCGCATCGACGACGAAGACGAGCTCTGCCGCGTCGTGGCCGGCCACCTCGACGACGGCAAGGTCGTCGGGTGGTTCCACGGCCGCATGGAGTTCGGGCCGCGCGCGCTCGGCGGACGCAGCATCCTCGGCGATCCGCGCAGCGAGGCGATGCAGCGTCAGATGAACCTCAAGATCAAGTTCCGCGAGTCCTTCCGGCCGTTCGCGCCGTCGGTGCTGCGCGAGCGGGCGCACGAGTGGTTCGACCTTCCGGAGGACCGCGAGAGCCCGTACATGCTGCTCGTCGCGCCGGTTGCGGAGGATCGGCTCACGCCGCTGGGCGAGGACGACCGCGCGAAGACCGGTCTCGAGCGCCTGGACACGAAGCGCTCGGAGCTGCCCGCCATCACGCACGTCGACAACTCGGCGCGCGTCCAGACCGTCGATGCGGCGCGCGCGCCGCGCTACGACAAGCTCCTGCGCGCCTTCGACGAGCGCACGGGCTGCCCCGTGCTGATCAACACGAGCTTCAACGTGCGCGGCGAGCCCATCGTCTGCACGCCGGCCGATGCCTGGCACTGCTTCCTGGGCACCGACATGGACGTCCTCGTGCTCGAGGACCTCGTGCTCGAGAAGGAAGACCAGCCGACCTCCCTGCTGCCTTCCCGCGAGGCCTACCTCCAGCAGTTCGAGCTGGACTAGGAGCACGCATGGCAGTCCTCGAGCTCCCCACCGAACCCGGCCCGATCGAGCGCAAGCTCTTCGGCGGTCTCGTCGTGCTCTTCTGCGGCCTCGTGGGCGGCTTCCTGATGTGGAAGTTCGACTGGCACGCCGTGGCCTACGTGCTCTGGAGCATCGGCCTCCTGGTGGCGCTCGTCTACTACAGCGTGCCGCCGCTGCAGAACCGCATCTTCCGCGGATGGCTGCTGGCCTTCTACCCGATCGGCTTCGTGATCTCGCACGTCGTGCTCGCGGCGATCTGGTACCTGCTCTTCACCCCGCTGGCGCTTGGGCGGCGCCTGTTCGCCGGCAATCCCCTCAAGCGCGGACCCGAGCCGGAGGCCGAGACCTATTGGATCGACCGGGAGGGGCCCGTAGAGTCGTCGCGGTACTTCAAGCAGTACTGATCCCCCCGCGAGGACCCCACGTGGCCGACGGCGACGACACGCAGACCCCCGACGAATCGACCGCGAAGCCCACCGACGCGGCCGCGGACTTCGCGGCGCAGGCCGAGGCCGACGGCCCCGGCTTCCTGGCGGAGCTGAGCGCCTTCCTGCGCGAGAAGAAGAAGTGGTGGCTGACGCCCGTGATCGTCGTGCTGTTGCTCGTCGGCGTGCTGCTCGTGCTCGCAGGAACCGGGTTGGCTCCCTTCCTGTATCCCCTCTTCTAGGGCCCGCGTACGCGTTCCGTACGCTGGGGGGATGCGCCCCAAATACAGCATGAAGTTGCAAGACTATGTAAAAATTGAAATAAGGGAAGTTTAAGAACCCTCCCTGGCATGGACAATTGATGCAGGAATTTTAAAGGTATGGTTTGGTGCATTTTCGACGAAAATGTCTCAAATACCATAATGCAAAAGGAAACATAAGCCATTTTTGTCTACGTTGAAGTCTTTTGAAAAATTCCTCAAAATTTGACTTATTGAGCCAATTAATGTATTTAGAATCTTCGTGTCTTTCACCTAAACAGACATAAATAAGAAATTATGAGTACTTTTATAATAATATCCATCAAAACTTTTATTCTGAAATTATCTTTGGCCTACTATTTTTTAATTGCAGCAGCTAATGTGCGAAAAGACAAATATCAAGCGTTTTTTAACTTCAACAACAACTACTACTAACAACTCATCGCAGCGCCAGGCCACCTGAGGTCAACACAGCTACACACACTCCTCCCCCATCCCAATATACTCAAAGCCTTCCTCTTTTCAACCTCCAAGGAAGCTCCTATTTCTTTTAAATCTTTTTTTATGACGTCTTTCCACCCAAAACAAGGAGGACCTGCTTTCCATTTAGCCTCAGACGATTGGCCAAAAAGGACAATATTCAGCAGTCTTATCATCCTTCATCCGCAGAACTTGCCCTAGTAATCTCAACCTTTTTTTCATCATAGCCTTTGAAAGCCGGACTGAACCCCATTTTCCGTAAATAATATTGTGTGAAATTTGGACAGTCAGCTAGGTACCCAGAACAGTCCGTAAGCAATTCTTCTAGAAAACATCTAGCAAATCTTCATTCGCTTTTTGGAGCGCCCATGCTTCAGAGCCATATTCGACCACTGTTATCACTCGGGCAAGAAATATTTCTTGACAAATACTACTTAATACTCAAAATCATTCCTACCTCTTCTTCAATGAGATTCAATTCCCTCTGAGTCCAAATATTTGCCGATATATCAGGCATAACAGTTGCAAAAGGTGCATCGGAAGCTAAACGGAGTCTATTCAAATACCCATGAATCATCAATCGGTCGATTTTCTAGATACAAAAAATCAGTAAGACTAGTTCACAATATCAAGGCCTGAATTATACAAGCCTCGAGGTCTAGATAAAAATCAAGGTATGGTTATGTATCGCTAAAGCTTCTTTATGGCTGTTGGATACATAATTTCCATAACCGGTTCACTTAGCAATCAGATTTCCTATGAATACAGAGGATATACCTCATTTGTATGTTAAAGAAGGTACACCTCATTTGCATATTAAAGACGGTACACCTCATTTGTATATTACAGACGGCACATTTCATTTACATATTTCCATGAAGTCAATTAATTTTCGGTAAACCATGGCAATGCACTGAATATATGTATATTTGGGTTGAATAAAACACCTTTATTGGAAATTATTATAAGCTTAACCTAAATGTCTCAGGAATCCTATACTGTAATGTATGAACTATATATTCTGTATTCCCATGACAATTCTACGAAAAAATTTTTATCCGGGTAGAATGAAACCGGTCTACATTAACATAAGTTTCAAAATATAAGGCGAGATTTAGATATATAATTTTGCTGAGAATAGAATTTTGATAACATGTAAATAAAAAATGAAAAAAAAACTAAGTAAAAAAAAAGATTTTGCTTTTCTAAACCCCCCAAAAATTATGATCAGTATATGTGTAACAGTTTGATTTTGTATTTCAAAAATACCAAAAGTGAATTAGTTTTGCTATTGGGTTGAAAAAATCTTCTTGTGATATTATATTTGACACTGCACTTTTGTTATTGACTCTAGAACATGAAAAAGGTGAAGCACTACAACGACAATATCCTCAAATCGAAGTGATAGCTCATCATGTGTGTTCTTTATGTTGCGTCTTTTTGACACAACATAAAGAATTTGACGCAACATAACCTGAATAAAACTTGTTTGTCACTTGAAAAGAAACACTCAACCATCCTTCAAACCGTTTGGCAAGAAAACGATTTTTGCGGTTCCAACCGTTTTCTGTGGTTCTAAACAGTTCCAACGTTTTGCGAAAAAGCGGTTTCTGCGGTTCCAAACGGAATGCGGTTTTTTATTTAACTAGAAAAGTGTCATGTTCTTTTGATATTGCACAATTTAGAATTTTTGTTTATTTTTGGTATTCTAAGGGACGATAGAGATACCTTTGGTCAGTCCTTTTGAGCGGCACCTTTTCACATATGGGCCAACTTCAAAACTAGTTCAGAGTACAAACACATAAAAAAAAAGATGTAAGGCCTGAAGCTCATATGAACGAAAGGACACGCTCTAAGCACTTTGAAATTTCTCCGGAATCTGGTCCCAAAGGCTCCACAGTATGTGCTAAATATTGACTAAATAAAAAAAATAATGCAATCAAGAATCCTTGATACTCTTTAATTCACAGTATCTTGAATCCAACAACCCACAAGAAGACCAAATTACACATTCTTTTGGTAAATAAACCTCATTCTTCACTCATAGGTTACATGTTTTAAAAATGTAACCCAAAATATCCCTATTGGCATTGCTAAGACATATCTAGACTGTTTAAAAAAATGTTTTTCAAAATCACATAGAAAAAAATAGGCAATTCTTACTCGGAATTGGCACAAGTGAAAGATAGGGGTTTTGTTTTAAAATCAACATTTACGTGCTTTGATATTGAACGCATTCACTTTAAAGATATTTCACTATGTGAGTAACCTATAATATAAATGTTGTTGGAGGAGTGGAGATGATAAGCCAATTTATCAAAGACAAAAGACATATTACTACACAAGACAGCAAAAGGTTGTCATGCAACACTAGAAAAGTGAAAGGGGCAATCAAAAGAAGATAAAAAGATTTTAAACCAAACAAGGGTTTAAATGAAGAACAGTTAGATTCCCCAATAATAATTCATGTTTTATTATAAAGTTTTTAAAGTGGTTTTCGCTTTTAAAAGTTCACTTTTAATGTTTTAAAAGTAGAGAGAAAGGTGAACATCCAAAATGACGGGGCATTATGAAACAAAAGACAGAATACGGCTGTAAAAAAATAATTCTAAGAACAAACCATTGGAATATAATAATAATAATCTTTATTCTTTCCCTTTACCACAATGCAATAACATGTGTATCGTCAAACAATACCATTTGGCTTTCTAAAGATTCCAAGACTCCCGGAGAATTTCATTTTGATCAGGTCAATATGACGCTTAAATCAAAAGTTCAATCAAACAGGATACCAAAAATAGAGCATAGTGACCTTTACCTCTAGTTGAGCCTCTGGCCATAGTCATCAGAAAAGTGCCCTTTTCATAACTTATTATTGTTTCTTCTCTCAACTTGTTGCTTTCATTTCTGGCCCTAGCTATTAATTAATTATCTTTTTGTCTTTTCTTTTAGCTCACTTTAACATTTTCCCTTGTTGGCCAATCTGAGATGAGAAAAATAGCTTTTAATAGATTAGCAAAATATTTCACGCTTACCAAATAGCCTCAATAAGTGGTCAGAATCCCAAGGACAGTCTAATTGTGTAAATATTCAGATATTTTCTGTTTTGTAACCAGTTCATTTGTGTACGTTCAAAAGATTAATTACTATTTACAGGTACCTATTATATTCTAGCCTATTTCATATGTTTCACCGTGTAATAAAAAGAACTTTGTAGACAAAAAAGCCAGTGATCTTGATTATGCTGCTGGGAAGGGAACCCTTCCACTTTGAGCCGTGTTGTATCTGCTAATGGTAGCATGCTGGATAATGCTACAAGTCAACTCTCTGCCTGGAGAAGCCACTTTCTAAAGATTCTGAATACTGAGGCAGTCACAAATCAGGTCACAGATCTGAATCAAGCACTCATGGCGATAGCCAAGGTGGTTTCTGACCTCGTATCGTAACCGTTTAAAGCCTGTGAGATTCAAAATGCTGTAAAACGTCTAAATAATAATCGAGTCCCTGTTGTCTGCGGTATCTCTGTAGAACTCTTCATGCAAGGAGTTGTGCCGAAGATAGTGTGGATCCAGCTAATCTTCGCAGTTGTACGAATGACAAAATTCATACGGAAAGATTGGTATGTTGGCAACATCTTGCCACTCTGGAAACGACAGAACAGTCGTCAAATCTTCTCCCTCCACTCCTGGCAAACTTTTTGCACACTACTGAAGAGATACTCAACCTTTTGTAGTAGAAACAGAAGATCTCAAATAAGCGATTCTCATGCCCGGCAGGTTGACTACGGAGCAAATCTTCATTACGCGCCAGCTGAGGGAGAAGTCACAGGAATTTCACCGATAAAGAGTGCGTCACATTCCTTGATTTCAAGAAATATTTCGATTCTGTTGATCGTCTTTTGCAGTGGCTGATATTAAAAACTAAGATTTACGCTAAAAATTATTCTCATTTCTTAAAGAGCTATATAATTGTACCGAGAGGTCTGTGCCCCTCAATGGAGACGCAGCTCCACATTCTCAGTGAAGACAGGCATCCAACAAGGTTTTTCCGCCATTCCCAAGCTCTTGAACTGCCTGATTGACTACATCATGACTTGCAAGACAAATCACTTTGCATTCGGTCTCCAGTTTAGATACCGAGTATTTACTGATGCTGATTTTTCTGATGACATAGCCAAAGTTGTGAGCAGCATCTAACCAGTCATAGAAGCTCTCTGTTTGCTTTTAGAAGAAGTCTCGAAATCTGGTCTGTGGATGAACTGACAGAATACCGAAGTTATGCTTATCGAGATCCCTGTGTCCCTCTCTGTTGTAGATGAAGTAAACGTTGGGAGAAGCCCAAAAGATGTGGCTGAAGACTTCACTTACCCGAGATCCACTCAGGTAATATTCTGATCAAAGTGATCAAACTGTGATAGTCTGATCACAAAAGAGTTTAAATCTCAAATAGCCAAAGCGTCAGCGGTTGTTATGAGGCTGAATGGCATTTACTGAGAGCCAAATAAAAGTGGCCATACTAAAATTCGTACTTAAAAAGCGTCAGCCAGCTGCTGTTTGTAGTCGAGACGTGTTCAGCTGAAAAATCTGCCGTCTGAATCATTGATGTCACTGCCATCATCTTCAAAGAATTGAAAATTTTCACTGGACTAACTTTCTGAGCAACCATACCCTCTTGTCACTATTTCGCAAACTTCTCTCTCGATGCGCCTCGTCCTGCACCCTGTTCTTTGGTCAGGCCACCTCCTTCGTATTTAACATGACGCCCCAGCACGGGCTGTGTTTGACATCGATCCCATCCTGCACGGATGAAAGTGACTCAGAGGAGACCCCCTACCCCACAAAGTGGAAATACAAAGCCAACAAATTTCTCGCCCAAGCCTCGTCCCATTGATAGAAGCCGTGGAATTCCTAAGCCAGAATTTCCTAATTCAATTGAAAAAGCTGATTTGGCATTCATGACTTAAAACTAAAAAATGAAATGATAATAAATCTAAAGCGTAATTTAGACATTTCAGAGCCGACTCCATTTTCGACCTCAAATTTAAAAGACTGCTGTCATTATCGTCTAGAATATATCAAAGGTGCAGCCAATACCAAAATTCTAAGGCGGAAGTAGGATTGCTTATTAATTTGGACAATTTTATTCATTCCTGTTTCAAATTCTTTTGTTCACATTCTCAAAGAAAATGAGCAAGAATGAAAAGTACTATAAGTGCATTTTTGGCAAAAAACACTATAATGCCTTTTTTGGAATTTTTTCTAACTTCGGAGTTGTTTTTTTCTTCATAAAATGAGTTGTCCTGCGGTAGCACAGTGGTTTTGACCTTAGATTGGTGATACAGGAATAAGACGCTGGCTGTAGTAAGATGCTGCAGAGCCGACGTAATGGCCTTAGCAGTCAAGAAGTGATGGTAATCAAATATCTTATATATTTAGTTTTTTATTCAAAAATTCAGATCAGACACTTATTACTACTGTTATTTGATAATTACATTAATTAAACTAATTTTGCCTTACTATTTCACTCCAGAAGTTACAAGAAATTCCAAACGCTAGATGATATTGAGAATTTTATTCTTAACTCTTATAAGTACAAATGCTCTTTGAACAGTCTCATTCCAGTCTCTTATACAGTACTGATAAGATGAAAATGAGGTTCGTATCTATTTATTCTAAATAAATAGAAACATTTTGTCAACTGAAAACAAGGAGCAAGATTAAAACTTAAAATAAACGGAAATTATTCCGTATATGAAGGAGGCTGCCCCGTCCTCGACCCTCACTCTTAACAATGAAGCTCGTTAAAGATACTTTTCCTTCAAATTATTCAGAGTTTGTGCTTTATTAGTCTTTTTTCAAGAAAGCCTTTGTTTTCCCATCACTTTCTAGACCAAGGCACAATATCTCCTTGAATCCTCCCTCTATGTAAAATTGTCCCTGTAAAATTATCACCAAAGGCTTTCTCTCCATGGAAAAAATTCTCCCCATGTACCTATGGACCCCTCCACAGGATCAATTATTTAAAAAAAAATGCCCGTATGTTTCCAAATAACAAAAAGCCTACTAAATGTGAACAATGGACAAGATCTGTAACTGACAGCCCTTTCGTCAGTGATAATGAGCGGTCATGTCATCCCCAGAAAAATATTTATTAGACCTTTCGACTACGCGGAATCAAATAGCCATTTCAAAATGTTGATTGGGGAAAATCGGCTGGGTGAGGGGCTAGTTACCCTCCAGTCTTTTTGATCACTGAAGAAGAACACTGGAAGTTTGGATTTTCGTTTGAAAGAGCCCTCTTCTGGTCTTCTTGGAGCTTGGAAAAGTAATTCACATTCTATTGCCCTCTAACATTATTTGAATTTATTTTTAGTTTAAAAGAGATACATAAACTTAAAATGTAAATTACCTTGGATTCAAGCCAAGAATCCATCGTATGGTTAAATGAAATATATTTTTGCACGACTCACATGCTTGCTTTTCTGCTGCTCGGGAGCTTGGACAGGCCAATCCACTTCTAAAACATTTTCGGAAAATATTGTGTATGCTTGGAAGTAAATCTCTTTCCCTCCAATTTCTTTTCCTTTGAATGCCTATTCCTCTATCTTAAATAATAATATTCCTTCTTGTTTTTAATTTGTTATGGCATAAAAATATTTTAGGAGTTTAAATACCAACTCTCCGAAGCATTTCGGGCCATAGTTAATCATAATTTGGTTGTGCTGAGAGATGGTGGTAGGTGCCCTACAATTGTGGCCTCAATATACTTGATTCAGCCTGACCATATATTATCTATGAAATATAATTACATCTACAGCCATAGACACCATAGTGGGCTGTTTTGGTTATCACAATGGCCGTTGTGTTGATGATGCAAGTGGCCGTCGACCAGGTAATCGGTATGATCGCCGTGGGGTACGGCTTCATGACCGCAATTCGGTCCATGAACATGGTCGGCTGGATGAGCACTACAGCTGTGACCGTCGGTGCAGTCAGCTGGATTTTCTGAACTTACATCCATTGCATGCTCATCGACATGGTCGCCATGGACATGGTGAAGATGGCCGTCGTGAAGGTAATCCACGTGATCGCCGTGCTTAACCGCTGTATGGCCGCAATCGGCACTATGCTTGTGATCGTGATTCTCATGTTGATGACAGGTCGCCATGGAATTCTCCTCAATCGCTAAAAAATAGAATGACACTTCAACAAGTGTTCAAGTGAATTATTGAATGAGTGTGACAGGGTGTCAATTGCTTTTTGTGTGAATTTGCTCATTCTTCGTTGCTGGTCGCTTCCACAGATTTTATTGCCGAAATATCCAGAACATAGTCTAATTGGCCAGAAAGATTTCTTTTGTCCTGAGCTGGAAGAAGCCGACGCTTTTAAAAGAAGGATGCTTGTTTGTTATTGATCAGCCTACTGCCATTGTTCGCCGCACCTTTCTTAACCAGCCTCTGTGAAAAAAAGAAGTCTCTCGTTCACCTCATGGACGGCTTTATTTTCATCGCAGTTGGTGGGCTCATCCTCGCGGGGATTATGCCCGAGGTTCTGGCGCGCGGCGGTTGGTGGTCCTTACTTTTTCTGTTGCTAGGATTGATCCTGCCTACCTTGTCAGAGCGGATGTTCCACAACGAGGGCAATGTTCACAAAGCCGCGTTGGTTTTTGGCTTACTGGGTCTACTTATCCATACCATTACCGATGGCGCAGCTCTGGCCTTGGGAGATCGAGGCGAGCACGCGGGCGAATTGATTTCCATCAGCGTTTTGCTACATCGGATCCCGATTGGGCTAACGATTTGGTGGTTTGTCAAACCTCAGTTCGGAACCAAGATGGGACTGACAACACTTGTACTCATGGCACTTGGTACCCTCGTAGGTCACGGCGGGGCGCCGGTCGTACTCGATTTACTCGACCATTCCGGATTGGCCTATTTCCAAGCCTTTGTTGCGGGGTCCTTGGTTCATATTGTCTTCCATCGCCCTCATGTTCACGGCAGCGGCTGTTCCCATCATCATCCAGTTAAATGGTGGGAAGGGCTGGGCAACTTAATTGGCGGAAGCGTCGTCATTTACCTTGCAGCCCATCACAACCACCTCGGTGACCTTCCCTGGTTCCAAGAGATGAGTCACACCCTTGTCGATCTCCTGTTGGAAAGTGCGCCCGCGCTCTTGCTGGCCTATCTCTTGGCAGGTCTGGCTACTGCGTTCATGCCCAAAGCCTATGTGGATTGGATGAGTGGTGGACGCACTTGGAAGCAGTCGGTTCGCGGCTTACTGGTGGGATTGCCCTTGCCCATTTGTTCTTGTGGGGTTGTGCCGCTCTACCACACACTAATCCGCAAAGGGGCACCGCCCGCCGCCGCCATGGCCTTTCTCATCGCCACCCCGGAGTTGGGTATCGATGCCATCCTCATTTCGATTCCACTTTTGGGTGGAACCATGACCGGCGTGCGCATCATTGCTGCAGCGATTGTGGCGCTCACGGTAGGCATTCTCATCGGCAGGATGACTGCTAGAAAAGCAGATACAACCGCTGACAGAAACAATCATGAAGATGGCAAACCTTGGACGACGCTCGATTAATTAAAGTTTGGCTTGTCTAAAGGGCTCGGTGAATTGGTCAGTCATACTGGCCCATGGATTCTTGTGGATCTGGTTATCGCCCATCATAATTTATATTTATTTTGAATATATTTTGCTTTTTTTTTTTTGCACAACAATATTCACCCATGTTTGCAGATATGGCTTAGATCAGCAGTTTTCAATTTTTGAAATTTTTTCAATTGTTTTTTCCAATTTATCAATTGCCGATAGCAGTCTTTCCGTGAATTAGGAAACGCAAGCCAGACCCTGGAATATTTCAGGTCGGGATTCGAGACTGGCAATCGCGTGGTGGACCTTAACCACGTCACCGACAACCAGTGTCGCAGGCGCTTGGATGCCAATGGCTCGATCCTCAATGGTTGCCAGGGTTGCAGCCACAACCTTTTGGCCCGAAAGACTGGCCCGTTCGATGAGGGCCACCGGCGTGGAGGCTTCTCGGCCGTGGGCGAGAAGCTGTGCAACGATTTCAGGTAATTTTTTGACACCCATCAGAAACACGGCAGTTTCCATTCGCGCTGCGCAATCCCAATCAAAACCTGCCTGTTCTTTACCTTCGGCAGGATGACCCGTGAACACACCGAAAGAGGATGAGGTTCCTCGCAAGGTTAAAGGGATACTGGCAGCGCCAGGTGCTGCAATACAGGAAGAAACACCGGGTACCACTTCTGCGGAAACGCCTTCTTGGCAAAGGGCGAGCAGCTCTTCGCCTCCCCGACCGAAGACAAATGGGTCGCCGCCCTTCAGACGGACCACGATTTTGCCCTGTCGATAAAAACCAAGGATTAAGTCGTGAATCCGGTTCTGACGTTGATCACTGGGTTCCGCTTTATTCCGGCCAACATCGATTTTCAAGGCATCCGGGTGGATGTGGGAAAAACAACCCTGATCAACCAGGCGATCGTAGAGGACCACTTCTGCCTGATTTAAAATACGAACAGCTCTCAAGGTGATCAAATCTTCGGCACCTGGACCGGCTCCGATCAAATATACTTTTCCTGATCTCATAGGATTGCCCCTTCTTTCACGCTTGTTGGAACGCTTGGCTGCAGGGAAGACCCTACGCGTCGGTTTGAGCTCGAGGAAAGGGCATTTGCCTTTTCCTTCATTGCAGATTCTGCTTTACCCCATTGGCCGGAAAGGGCCCATTGCAGGATTGGAGAGTTAAAGATTCCATTCCAAAATTGAACCTTGGCCGGAAAGGATTTCAGTTTGGGGTTGATGCGGTTTCGCCAATTGCCCAGAAAACGAGCAAATTGCCCCATGGTATCGTCGAGAAAGCTGGCTTGGATTCGATCCTTGAGCCAACGGGCCAACGTCGGTGACGTTCCCGATGTAGACACGGCTACCTGGACAGGGCCTGAAGAAGCAACGGCAGGAAGAATGAAGTTGCAGCGGTTGGTTTCATCGACGATGTTTACCAATTTGTCCAGTTTTTCGGCCTCTTCGAAAATGCGTTGGTTTGTTTCCCCCTCGCTTGTTGCGCCAATAACCAGGAAGTAGCCGAGGAGATCGCCTTCACGATAGTCCCGTTGCAAGGTAATACAACCGTGCCGATCGGCCATCTCGAGAATTTCAGGGAGAAATTCTCGAGAAAGAATCGTGACCCGTGCGCCATGGGCGAGCAGGCTTTTGATCTTACCGACGGCCACAGAACCCGCACCGATAACGAGACAGGCCTTGTCGGAAAGGTTGACGAACATGGGGTAGTATGGTGACATGCAATGCTCCTGACTAAGAAACGAGTACGGGTTTCTGGGCTTGCTCATTGGCTGGGTTTTGAATGCTTCTCAAAGGAACGACTTTGCCGTCAACGAAATGGAGACCGCACTCTTTGGTGTCGGGGTTCTCCCACCACCAACCACCGGCACGGGTATCTTCTCCAGGGAGGTAACGATACGAAACGGAAATTTGAAACTTCTTTGGTATGGGAACCATATGAATTGAAGAAGAAAAGTTCCTATGAAGTTTAAAATTTCCACTAATTTTCAAGAAAAAGTAGAACTCTTTTTACCCGAAGCCTACTAAAATAACTTTAACAAGAATCAAAACAAAACTGAAAGTAAACTTTTGGATATTATGTAATGTTATACGTGTATAGAATACGAAATTATCTCTTAGATATGTGAGATCGGAAATTCCCTATCCTTTTAAGATTTTAGAAAACAATTCTGGAGAGGTCAATCTTGCAATCCTGAAACCCTATAAAAAGAGATTTACAACGTACTTTCCGAAATTTCGAACACCGTTCTGGGGACCGAACGGTCCCAGAAGTGAAATGACCCCGGCTGTGATTTGATAATAAGCAAGGGAAAGGGATTAGGGTTTTTGAATCATTTCATTTGCACATTTACCAACAGTGGTTGTCAGGTCTCAACCAAACTTTACTTGAAGCACAGGCTAGTGTCCTAGTCGTGTCTTTGGTAGGTGTGAATGCAGTCAGACAAGGGATTCGTTCATAAATTATTGTCATCTAGCAGAAGGGGTTATCAAATATCAACCAACGCTGGTCGGAAGTGAGATTAAGGGTCCTGAGTGTGTCTTTGATGATCTTCTCCTATTTATGGAGTTCATAATTTATACTGATGTCAGCATCCACTGAACAGCTTGTCGAATTTCAACTAAACTTAATTGGAATTCACTTCTGAAACTGATAGGACCTCAACGAAATAATAAAATCTATATGTTTGGATTGAAGGTATATTTTATCAATTCCCCCCCCCCCTCGGTACAAAATCTCGTGATCCCTTCTAAAGCTTCGAAAGACACAGATTCTGTAACCCAATCTCGGTAAAATTTTCGCTCAACTTTCTATTCTGGAATTTTGTCTCATCGAGAATTTTATGTAAATTTCTGCCAGTGCCCACGAAATGGAAGTTTTTCTTCAGAAATAAGTGAATTATATTGTGGATACATTTTACCAATGGTTTGTTGAAACCTATTTTCTCTTGTGAAAGCCAGTAAAATTAGATTCAAGAGGAAAGAGACAGTTGAAGCTAACAACCTTTTCGCGCACACGTATGTGCAATCGATTTTTTTTTCCTTTTAATACCTTATTCAATCCTTAAGGTCCAGACTGTTTTTTTCTAGGGTCTCTACCATTACAGGGTGATATGGGGGAGAGCACTCCAGGAGGTTTGCCCCGGCAGGGTCTTATCCAGATTATTTTGGGGAAGGGTGGTATTCTTGTTCGGAGGTGAAGGTACCAAAATACCTCGTGTATTTTTAAATTATTCTTTTCCTATATTTAAAGATTTTTTCATATTATTTTTATTTTCTTAGTTAAAGGGCGCGTGGCTTTTCATCCTATTTCAGGAGCTTTTTCTTTCGGAGTGATTTCCTTTGCAGTCCCACTTTCTTTTGGTAGCTAGTTCCTGGAGTAGCTCAAACACATATCGCTCTATTCTCCTAATTATCGGTAGATTAAATGAAATATACAGAAATTTCGGCACTTTTGGAGGTTTTTATTTTTGAACTAGGTCTATTCGAAACTTTTATATGTTATCAATTTATACCGATTTTTTTTTTTGTCAGAGTGGTATGAGTTAAAGTGAGGTTTTATGGTTCATTGAGTATTGTTACAATATTTTACGATTCGATCTTCTTCTGTATTAAATTAAAAAACAAGTTTTTCAACTGAAAGTAAGGAGCGACATTAAAACTTAAAACAAACAGAAATTACTCCGTGTATGAAAGAGGCTGTTCCCTCCTCAACATTTTTAAACTTGTGATACTTAAATTGAATATACAAATCCAGCTTGAAACGAACAAAAATCTCTGCAAAGAAGAGTTTGGGTTTGCATCCTTCTTTCACAGTAAAAGTCTAAAACCTACTGCGTCATTAGAGCTTTGTTGAAAACCTTATGGGTCTTGAACAGTCTAGAAAAGTACAAATAAAATCAAACTGGATGTTTGATATACAATGCTATTGATTGCTGAAAGATCACCAGTTCAACATTTTACTTTAGTATAATTTTATTTTCATTTTTGATGTTGCAAAAACTGGAAAAGAAAATATTTATGATATAATTCGCTTTCAGTGAAGCGCCAATGACGTAGAAGGCCTTAAACTTTTACAGTTAAGGAAGGGGGCCCAGGCTGGATTTAAAGCTTTGACGCTTCTAGGCCCAAGCGTTTTCGCCGCACTGTTTTAGCAAAATTTTCGTTGAAATCCCCAAAAGTTCGAGAATAGTGAAAGCCGCAGGGCCTAGTTGGCCTACTGGTAAATTCTGATCCGGTTTCACTGCAGTTTTCATTTTATTTTCAGTGTTGTCATAAAAACAAAAGAAAATAATTATAATGTAATTCCTTTCAGTAAAGCGCCAAATACGCAGCAGGCCTTACACTTTTACCGTTAGAGAAACGGGCAGTAACCATACTCTTGTTTGTAGTGAAGACACCATTCAGTAGAAGTACATAACCCCTACTCCCTGAAAACGACCGCGGTCTAACAACCAATCCTTAATCCAATTCTCACTTGTGTTTGAATTCTGTTCTCCCAATTATTATAATAAAAAAAAGGTAAACTAATTTTGCAGAACTTTGTAGCCACTTAAGTAAGAGAATGATAATTCTAAGTAAGAGAATTGGTTATTTAAGTAAGAGAATGATACTTTTACCGTTTGGGAAACGGGCAGTAGCCATACTCTTGTTTGTAGTGAAGACACCATTCATATAACCCCAATTCACCCGGAAAGAATTTGGAAAAAAACTTACGGAAAGTCTTTTGTTAATTAGTTTTTGTTCGTTTTTTATTGTAAATTTTCAAGTTTAAAAAAAAAAACCCTTATTTCAAAATAAGATTCTTTTTTCAAGATCAGACTTTCATTAAAATATAAAAAATAGTACCAAAGCAACAATATCAAAACACCAAAGTAAAGAAAGGATCAAAGTTAACAAAGTATAGAAGTATCAAAGAAACAATAAGAAACTTGCACAACTTACAGCCCTTGCACCGTAAATCGAAGTTACCCCGTAAATCACTAAATCCAAGCATCAAAGTAAACAAAATATCAAAGTAACAATAATTAAGTTCCATAGCTCATAGCCATTTCCCCGAGGCTGGGGGGCTAACGCCGGAAGCATAGTTATTTGGCCTTTGAACTATTTTGAGCAAAATGGCAATCTCGAATTTTTGACCGGATGGCTTTTGGGAAAGAAGGGCTTGGGCTAGTTGGCCATTGATCACTTTTGACTCTTAAAAAAGAGCTAGAAGGGTCTATTTCCGATCGAATATACCCCCTCTAAAGTTAATGTTACAACCTCTTCCACGAAACCTTATATTCCAATAATGGGCTATTACATAAGTTACAATCCTTAATTCCAATCCAATAATACGAACTGTGATACGTTTACCGCTCTCGATTCATTCCTGAAAATTTCATTCACCTTCCTCAGCGAATGGCACAATAGACTTTAGAAGCTATATGGCTAGGAGAGCGGACTTACCAAACTCCTGTGTGTAGTAGTTTCTGTTGGTTTTATGTTTGACTTGAGTGATACATTTTAATTTTTACTCCTGTTGGAATTTAATCTAACGATTTTGACTTTTGATTATGTTGATATTTGATCGTTTTAATTTATTATAATATACCGATTTTGATTATATTCTCCAGATCAAGAAGATGTGTAGTCAAGGGCTGGTCCTGTGTACTAAAAGTTTAACTAGGTTACAGAAGGAAAACATCCTGACAGACTAGATATTAAACATGTATTATTGGTGAAATAAACGATAAACCCACCCCCTTCTCCTGCTTGCCTCCCTTCCCTCAATTTCGCCTGTACTATGCTTTATGCCATGCTATTTAATAAAAGCACTATAACAAGATACTTGGACCTTTGCAGGTAGCTAGTTTGTTTTGGAAAACATGGCTACTGTTGTAGGCTATTTCTGGATTGGGTTACCTAACTAAGCTGAATCTGAATTACCTGAACTTGTGCTGTAAGCAATTTCATAAGGAATCCCATACATTTTGGTAGTCTGAGCCAAAAATAAAATAATTGATGATCCTCTTTTTCTTTTTTCTCCATAATTCAATCTTTAGAGAACTACAAGTGCTTGTGAAGCAAAATAAAAATAGAAGGAACTCAGTACCTATTTATGTAGGTAGTTTTTATCTGATATTTTATTGCGATTAAATGTCCCACGTTCTTTATATAAAGGTAAATATTAAAACTAGTGAATATTTTTATTCCGACTTTTGTTCTGAAACCTATTTCTTATTTTGCCTAAAATTTACAACCACGCGTCTTAGCAAAGTATAAGTTATAATTATTTTTCAGAAGCAATATAGGGGAATCAGTAATTTACCAATGGGCTGAAAAGGTCCGAGAATTTCTTCAAAATAAAGGAGATGCCCTCCAGAAGTTACAAGCAGAAGAAACAGAGGAAGAGAAAGCTCGAAAACAAATTCTAAAGTCAATCCCAATTTGGACAACCCCATGTCCTGAAATAGTTTCTTCAGAACCATTCACTGAGCGAAAGAGTACTTTTCAAGGCCACATTGCAACTGTGTTTACTCAAGATCAAGTAAGGTACTATATTTCATACAATTTTTACATACTGCTGGGTTTAAGCCCCACCTCCTGCTACACATCTTGCACTGAAAAAATGTATAATAAATACTACAAAATTTTGGTGCATTGATACATTTAATTTTCCGTTTTGAATTCTTTTTTTAGAGGAAGGTTTAAAAAAACACTTATCTAAAATGTGGATTTAACTAAATTATCGTGACTTTTTTGTTTGACAAATTTGTGTAAAATCAGTAAGTTCCCCTTCAAGATAAACTGTAAAATCGGATTTTCTCACTTTCACGTGGGAAAAGGTTTCTTTTAGCCACGTTTTTTCCATCAAATCAATTTTTTATGATGATCTCATTGTGGGTAGTTTTCGAGGCGCTAACGAACCAAGAAGTGAAATCAGATATTGAAAGAGGGTGTGAAGAATTCCAGAGTTTATTTACGTTTTTAATCAAAAATTTGTATGGTATATTTTATGCTGTTGATCGATCTAAGCTTTATGGTGTTCTGAGGAAGTACTCGATTATACATAGAATGAAAATGTGTTTTAGCCTCTCAGCTTTATTTCGGAATTCAATGCAACTTGAACGTTTAAATTCTTGCTTTTTTAGTGGTCTATAATACAAATGTAACAACGATCGACCAGTTAGATGAATAAGAGGTAGTTATAGGTTATTAGCACGAAGGAATTGTTGCTTGAAAGTATTGCAAATGTCTCCGCTTTGAAAATATCCTTCATAGGGCTATTGCAGCTTATATCCAAAATAGGAACCATATTGGGACGATTGAATGTATAACTGTGGAGGAAACCGTAAAAGAAATGGAATCGAGTGGCTTTTTCCTGCCAAAGTCATCCTTGCCCACCATTTTGGTAGAAAGGGCCAGGGTCCGGGTGAATTTAATTTTTCACCGGCCCGTGGCAATCACCGTCCATCAATCCACGTCGTTAAGGATGAAATTTGGGTTTATGAGGACACACTCCACCGCATTCATATTTTTGACACAACCGGCCAATACCTCCGCGGAATCTCCTTGGAACAGAATGGATTTCACACCCAACAAATCGCGCTTCCCGATCCTCAAGGCCTGTGGGTACTGAACCGGAAAAACGACCGGAAAGAGCCCGCTTTTGCATTGCACCGCTACAATCATGAAGGAAAACGCATCCGGTCCCTTGCCTCCATCAAAATTCAGCCTCCTCCCCATCGAGAAGACCATGTGTTGTTCGGTTTTTATCCCCAACTCGCATTCGGGGTGAACCTCAAGGCCAGGGAACTTTTGTGGGGTGATTCCCTTTCTCCCCAGTTGGAAAAACTGAGTGAAGGAAAAAAGAAATCCCTTAAGCTCGAATTTGGGAGACCGAGGTCTGAGGTAACCGATGAAGACAAGGAAGAATTCAAGGCGTACGAATCGCGGTATTACGACCATAAACACCCGCTGATATTCCCGGAGGAAAAACCTTATTACAATCGGATCTTCACCCTCTCGGATGGTTCAATTATGGTGCTCTATCAATCGCCAGTCATGGGCAACATGCAAGGCTGGGTTTATAAGGATGGTCAGTTGAGGGGTGAACCGATCTCCTTTTCCATGGGAGAAGGCGGTCGTTTGCTACTTTTGGATGGTTCTCGTTTTCTCGGCGTTGCAGTGGACGATGAAGGTGAGTTTTCACTGGTCATTCTATCTTGGTCGAAGGGCGGATTGAGGAGGAAAAAGGTCGACTAAAAAAAAGAAAACGAGCTAGGATTAGGCTTTTGCACCCTGTCCTCGAAGTCTGTCCCTATTTATGATGCCCCCATTCCATTTATTTATTTCGACAGCAACATCGAGCACACTCAAACAAAAGCCTTGTTTCCAGGGAGTTACAGAAATGACCCACTCGTTTTTCAGAAGATTGAAGTTCCCAAGCTCATCTCGATCACACATCCTTTTCACTAGCCTCTTCTTACTGCTAACCCCAAGCCTTTGGGCTCAAATCCAAGACCAACGCACCGTTGGTGGCCGCCAATACCTACTACGGGATGGAACCTGGTATTCCCAAGAAAGAGATGGCCAGGAATTCCAAGTTAACCCACAGGTCATTACGGTGAAATTCCGCGAAGGTGTCACAGAAACGATCGCCTCTGGGCTTCACCAAAGCTTGAATACGGTCGCCCTCCGCAAGGCCATGACGGGTTTTATCGATATCCAAATTGGTCCCGGCGACAATGTTTTCGATACAGCCTTGGCCTACCTCGATAGCCCTCATGTTGAAATCGCCGAATTGAACACCTTTGGCGTTTACGGCGTCACGCCCGATGATCCAAGCTACGGATCCCAATGGCATCACCCGGTCATTCAGACCGACATGGCCTGGGACAAACAGGTGGGCCAAACGACTGCCATCGTCGCCATCCTCGATTCGGGCACGGAATTCTCCCACGAAGATATGGGCATGGGTTCCGACGGCTACGAAAATATTTGGCTCAACCCAGGCGAGGATGCTTGGTCCGACCCTCTCAACCCCAACACGGGCAATGGTATCGACGACGACAACAACGGTTATACCGATGATTGGAAAGGCTATGATTTCGCCAACGACAACAACAATAGTGAAGGCTCGTTCAACCACGGTACTCTGGTAGGCGGCTTGGTTGGCGCCAAAACCAATAACGGAACAGACGTTGGTTATTTTTATTATTATTATTATTAAATTAAATGTATTCTAATAGTCCCAGGTATTGTGCTGTTCATTTGCTCATAATTTTGAATGCATTTTGACTCTCTAAGATTTAATCTGTTGTACTAAGCTTTTAATATACATGATTTATTGAAACATTATTCATGATTTTTATAAAATTGATTCGTTTGTGGGTTCGCTAATTCATATTGATAAATAGCATTGGTATTAGCAAACCACATAAAGCCGAAACAAAAATTATAGGTAGGGGAATAGTGCTTTCTGAGTAAAGATACCGGATAAGTCAAAGTATTACCATAGATTGTCTAACATTATATTATGTAATATTCCCCAGTTTCTAAATAGCGACTGTATTTTAAATTTTTTTAACGTATTCAAAAATAAAGTTAGAATTATTAACTTATCTACTTAGCATTGTATGACAAGGAATATCCAAGAAATTTTAACAGTTCTTGCAAATTAATGCAGCAGAAACTTTAAATAAATAAAAAACTGTCACGTATGGTAATTGGAAGGGAAATTTTGACTCCTAGAGTTTGAAAATTACCTTTCCCTTGGTCTATTTGTTTAAGAAAACGAATCCTATAAAAATTACACAAAATTTGTTCTTGTGCAAATTAGGGTATAGGGGTATACATTTCCAAAGGGTTTACACTGACTATCGGCTTTGTGTCTATAATTCCCTTCACAGCCAAAACCCGATCTCCTACTGCTGCATGAGGAAACTGATGACAATTGAAAAAGGGAATGGGTTAGTACAGCTTATACGTGCGCGCAAAATTTGCAAATTGTGAAAAAAATATACGTATTTTGATTAAATTCACTTTATCCTACTTACAGTAGACATTTTGTACAATATGCTTATACAGAGATATATGTCACACAAGTAGTGCTGGTGTTACATAAAATGCGACTAATACCAACAAAAATCCTCGTTACATTTACGTCAATTCTGTTTTTGGAACTGGTTAAAGGAGATATCTAGAAAAGTGAAAATAGTAAGAAGTCATGGTATTGTGCATGGAGGCAGTTCTACATTTATGGGCTATTATGTAATCTGGAATATAAGGAATAGGATGTTGTCATTGCTCATTAGACATTTCAATGACAAATAGGAGAATTGGAGTTTCAATTAAATACCGGAAATAAAATCAGAACTATTGCATAATTCCTCGAGCGGATCCCCCCTACCAAATTTCATAACCAAACTACAACTGAATTGACCTATCTAGTTATAGTACAAATACCATTATAAAAAGCACTAATTTTCATTTTCTTTTTCAGTTATCTCTTTTTAATTCAGGAAAATATATTTACTGCATATTTACCTTTTTGTTCTTCAGTTATTCGATTTCTGTCTTATTTGCAGATGTAAAGGGTCTATTCATTTACACTTTTGTAAGTTTAAAAAAATGAGAATCTAATCTTGAACGGATAGATTTTACGAAGTAAAAGCACCTTCAATTATCATGGAAAATTTGACCTGAGAAAATTTGGCGAAACAAGAAGAATAGGACATCGTTAAATTAACGTTTTTCCTGACAGTTTCAGATGCCTACCCTTATCTGCTCTTGAGCTACTACACATATGCCATTTTGACAACCATGATGCACCTAGTTTCTTTTGATTTCCCCTGTTTGTTTTTTTTATTTGAATTACAACATTCCCTTGATATTATCTGAAAACTTGAGCTTAATGCCGTTGCCATTCCAGAGATATTACAAATGCTCCCTTCTTACGACCGAGATGCACTTAGTGTCTTTTGTTTTTTATGTCATTTTTTTTTATCTCCAGTCTAGCCAAACTAGATACTACAGAGTATAAAAACGAGTAGTGCGATCTTTTTCATGTTTTATCCATTGCCATTAGGTTCAGAGCTTTTGCTTGGTGAACATGACCGTCTTAAGTTCATGCTCATAGCTTAAAAATAGTTATTTCACTTATTTTATGGAACGTCAACTCATACGTAGAAGATGTTATACCCCCTGGCTTTTTATCCTTTGGCCTCAAATCACTTGTTCTTTGTTTTCCAAACATTAAGGTTTGAGTCAAATAATGAGTGTCGAAATTACCCTATCGGTTTTATGGGCGGAAGATTGTCTCCGTATCCTCAAAACAAACCATTGCACTGTAAAAAGGAGGTTGTGTTGGAAGCTATTGTGGAACCAAAATCAGAAGTCGATTTTTCTCGTTTGATTTTCATTGCAGGCATATGCGCCATGCTGTCAGCAATAACGACATTATTGATGGAGTATTTGCCTGTTCCAGCGGCAACTGATTTTGAGTCACGAGTTCGATTAGTGGAAAGCGGCGCTTACATGGTATCTAAGTGGGCACTTTTTTTTCATCCGCAATTTACCCTAATGTCGTTCATCGGGGTGGCATTCCTATTTTATCGAAAATTACCCGAACTTGTGATTCCTGGTGTTCTCTTTGCGGGTATTTGGGCGGTGACTGAGGCAACACAGCAAGCTTTGGTGATAGACGGAATTAATCAAATTCTGCGTAGCGGTTACTTAGCGACATCCGATCCTAGTTTGTTGTCGGAGTATAAAACGGGTTTACGGAGTTTGTCTGCGATTTCAGATAGCTTGTTTTTCTTGTTGCTGTATGCGGTTGGCATAGCGTATTTGCTATTTGGTATTGCACTGTTAAAAACTGAGCATCGCAGTCCAATATTAGCATCGGGAATGTTATTTTTGGCAAGCACCAGTTTTATATCGTTCTTTAGTTATTACGTTACAGCGTTGCCTACGCTAACGAGTTTAACCGACTTCCTTTTCACATACGGGTACCCTTATCTCGCACCAGTGTTTCGTGCATATTTTGGATTTTGGCTGATTAAAAAATCAGGGCTAGTTTGACTGCTTTTTGCTTTGTTACATTTATTTTTACAAGATAAAAGGGTCGCTATGTTATGTTTTAACCTGCGGCCTGCAACTCTCAGAGGAACTTAAATACGTGAAGAAAATATGTTGTAGCTACTTTGTTCTGTTATTAACTTTGTTTGCAAACATGGCACTGGCGACGACTTACCAAAAACAGCGACCGCCAAGAAAGTTGACTGATGAGCAAGCCGCTCGTGCTGAAGCTAATTACAAAAAATACTGCACCTTGTGCCATGGAGAGGACAGGCAGGGGCACGTCAATGATCACGCCCCATCCTTGCGCAGTAAGAGTTTATTTGAATCAGGTGTTCCTCACGCTATTTTGAGACCGCTATCATATGGCCGCGAGGGTACGCCAATGGGTGGTTATCTGGACGAAGTAGGCGGCCCGTTGACTCTGGATGAAACCTGGGACTTAACCTACTGGTTGTTTTGGCAGTCTGGAGCTGAAAGAGTCAAACTATCTGAAGACCCGGTAGAGGGCAACGTGGAACGAGGGGGACAAGTTTATCAACAACATTGTGCCAGTTGTCACGGGAAAAACGGAGAGGGTGTCACAGCGCCGGCTCTGGGTAACCAATCTGCACTGGCCCATAATAAAGATGAATTCATCCGCTATGCTATCGAAAAAGGTCGCGAAGATACCCCGATGCAGGCATTTGAAAATGTGCTGAGCCAAGAAGATATTGATAATGTGACGGCATATATCCGAAGCAAGGCGACGGGTTGGACAGATGGCAAAATGGCAAACTCACGGTTCATGGCGATGGTGTAGTTGGGGTACTCCGCATAAATCATGTCATTTAACTGCGTTCTGCGCAGGACATCGCCAGCCAGGCTCGGTGAAAAGGTGGGGTATTCAAGTTCAATTCCTTCTAAGAAATGAGGGTTATAGCCGATCATTGCATCTCCTTGTGCAGCAACATTCTTTTGGGGTTTTCTAATAATGCATGCGGATAAAAGGGCAGAAGTGGCTCATGAAGTCATGGGTGGTTTAGTTGAGTTTATCGACAATTTTCCCCAAGATTTTGAGGACGTTCACCTTAAAGCCAGGCACGCCTACTTTGGAATCAACGAATTCGGTAATTTGGTCCCACTGATTGCCCTCAAAATCTGTCTTGAGTTTTAGATCGAGGACCATGTCTCTGATTTCATCCAAAAGCTTGGCCTGGCCCTCGTGGACGCCTTCCAAAATGAGCTTAATGGGAATGAATTCCTTAGACCGCTTACAGGGGTAATCCGTTGCACCCTTGAGATAGAAAGCAACAAGGTCGTTGTAGTCATAAAAATGCGGCTGTTGTTTGCTTTTACAAACCTGGCAAGGGCAACCAATTTGTTCATTAACGGTTAATCCTTGAAAATCGCTGTGGAGTTCGGCCAAGGTTTCGCGAAGCGAACAGAGGTATTCCCTGCGTTGACGCCCTTGAACCCAGATCAACATTTCTCGCCGGTGACGATCTGCTTTCACCACAGCGCGGCCATCGGAGGCGTGGGCTTTGAGCACCATGCCGCCGCGCCAACGGAGATCATCCTCGATATCCTTGTGGCGCTTCGCCATAAAGCGCGGCATCACCGTCGGTGGTAAAAAGTCCCCGTAACCACAGCGGAATTTGACTGCATCTTGGTAATCAAAGGCAAACACGGACTCGTCTTTGGGCAAGAGATCGGGAATGAGTATGGTTTTTCTTTGATTGAGCAGAAAACAAAGCTCGAACTTTTCCATGAGCCCAATGAGAAAGGGATGCTGCTCCCGGGGGTAAGTGAAACCTTTGGTTTTTCGTTCTTTTTGATCCTTGTGCACGGGTTCCAAGAGGTTGGATAAGGAAGTATGATGGGTTTGAATCAAGCCATTGCGAAGGGCCGTATCGGGGTGGTTGAGGATCCGGTAAACACCTTCGGTGACCCATTCCGGATTCAGCACGTGGGTCGCGTCGAGACCGAACTCATCGAAATGAATGGCAACGCCTAAATCGTTAAAGAACTTTACGAGCACCTGTTCTTGTTCAGGGTAGCGAATCCCCGCATCGGCACACATTTTCGAGAAGGATGAATTGCTCAGAAAAGGCTCTTCACTGGCCTCCAAGGCTTCCTTTACCTTCAGCCAGACCTGGGGCCACTGGGTTTGAATCAAGGGAACTTGGCTCGCGACTTCGGCCAAAGCATCCCTTAAATGGTCAACCCCTGGTTCTTTGAGACAGGATGTGTATAGGAAGTCGACAATCTTGGGAAAACGTTCCCGCAGTTTTTTAAATTCGAGTTGGTAGTTGGGATGTTTGTCCGCTTTGTTGAGGACGACGATGATTGGCGCATCAGGGGCGAAGACCTTGGCGTGATTCAGCCAGTATTCCGGATCCTCGTCATGGCGGCCATCCAAGACGATGACATAAACACTGCGGCGAGAAAGGAAGAATTGGTGGGTTGCGTGCATGATTTCCTGGCCGCCAAAATCCCAAATGCGCGCGAGAACCTGGCCTTGCCTTGTTTCCAAAAAGTATTTTCGAATATTGATCCCATGGGTTTCATCCTCTTCCGGATTTAACGCCTCCCCCATTAAAGCCTTCACCAAAGACGTTTAAAAAACTTCCATGCTTAAAGCTTAATAAAATGATTAGATAGGACCAAGGTCCGATTGGGCCCAATCGTTCCAATCGCCCTTTATCCGGCCCTGCCTTTAACTTTTCCTTAAATACTGCAGTAACACCAAATTTCTCATAAGAATACATATGTTTGAGCAATTTCCGATTTGTATTATTTAAAGCCCTTTCCGGATTGGATCTATTTGGAGAGTACGGGGAGCGACAGCAAAAAAGGGCAGGGACTGGTTGCCTTTTATTATCTAGTACTCTAGAAAGTGGACTATAAATTTTCAATAAAATGGGGCCTTCTGAAGTTTTTACGACCCTTCCTTCCATGTGAAGTGGCTCTGGGACTCGAAAAAAAAAAACACTAAACGCTAACGGTTCTATAGGGTCTACTAAAGGCAACGCTAGAGCGCTTCCTCTGACTAACGAAACACAGATTGAAAAATAATTAAGGTTGAAATTCCAAAAAAGATTAAATAGATGATAGAAAAGGATACGTTCTCCACTTTCAGCAACCACATGCCCCTTGTATTCTGGCACGAATGGTCGAAGTGCGTCAGTCATTAAAAGGTTGAAACATCGCTCCTCTCTAGGGCACAACCGTTTTAAAATAGTTCCTCGTTCATCAGCAGCCTTAAAACTTCCTGAAATAATAATTAAATTCATACACTGTAATAAATATGGGAGGAATAGAATAAGACCCTTTTAAAATCAGTATGTGTCATACGTTGAGATTCTGAGATTTGTCAAACGTTTTACAGAAACACTAACCAAAACATTCAATAAAAGGACGAGGTCATTGGTTTTCAATCAATTATTAGGAAACTGTGATTCTTTTGGCTAATATATTTGGCATTTCCCTGTGAAACCAGGCTTTCGGCTGCTAATAAAAACCAATGTATGCTGTGAAACAAATCTTATGATTTTCGGCACGATTTTCTATTCTACGTATTAAATTTTTCAGCAGGTTGTGGTGAGTCACAAAAAGATAACAAACAAGAAAAGGAAAGTACCTTCGGTATGCACGTATTCAAACTAATTTCGAATGTGACTACACGCAAACTGCATAATAATTATGTTATAGCTGCATGTAAAAACAATAGCATTTATTATAGTTTGATTGGCTTTAAAAAGGAAGTTCGAACTAAAAATATTAATTTTTGTAACTATTATGATGGCATCTTTACAATCCCGGGTTCTAATTTCCTGTGCAAGAGATTATTTGATGTGATTTAATGTGAGTTGAAGTGACCCAGCCCAAAAACACATCACCGGATAGTTAGGAGTTTCAACATGAGTAACCACTGCCAGCCTGCTCTTTCACTCAGGCTAACAATAGAAGAGACACAAAGAAGAAGTAAAAAGGCATGTGAAAGGTTGACGAAAGGTTGGGATATGAACCAAATGCAAAGGGTAGTTTCCACTTACCTAATCTGGCTTCAGCCAACGAGCATATAGTAGGGTTTGCAGGGCTGAAATTGTATAACAACTTTTTATTTAACAGCGCGTTGAGTCGTTATATTAAAAATTGCAAAGGGCTTGAAAAATATAGAAAATTATGCTGAATAGAGCTGCTTTTGTGCCTTCCCGAGAAAGCTAAAAGCTTTCAATTTGGCTTCCGGCCGGATTATCCACCGCAAGATGCTCTTATATGTTTTCAGTTAATTAATAAAGCTATACACGAAAAAAGTGCAACAACAGATAGTTTTTTTTTTTATTGGATAACACTATTCTATTAGATATTAAAAAATCCTTTGACTGCATGTACCTTTAAATTATTTTAGACAACCTAGCCAATTTGGAGTGAGAAATTACCCAAACATTATATATCATTAAGATCCGATCACTCATTCGTAAGTTAAAAATACCTCATTTTCTAATTTTTCAGAATAAACCCTCCTCCCCCAAAGAGAGCGGATCCGTTCCTGTTATGGCTCTCCTGGAATCCAAAAACCAAGAATGTTGCAATCTTTTTAGCCTATAGTTTCTGTTTTTATCTACACTAACAAAAAATAATTCTTTGCTAAACTGTTCCAGTCCTCTTTCCCTATTTTGTATAGTTGAAATTTCGAATAAACGCATTTTCCAACTGTAAAGGTCAGAAGTATTGCTGATCTGATGAATAATGGTGGGATATTAATCTAGTTTAAAATTTAGTTGAAGTATTTTTTTTAAAGCATCTTGATGAACCAGAATGCTGGATCAACCTCATCATAATTGAGCTAAAGAAAGCATTTGATTTGATTTGCCATAGAACTCTTATCCACAAGCTATTGACAGATTTTAATGTTAATGCATATTTGGAAAGGATAGTTGCAAATTTTCTTTCAGGTAGAAGTAAAATAAAACTAAGTATAAATCAGCCTACTCTGATCCACAGCCAATCCACTCTGGAGTTCCTCCAGAAGTTTACTCCAGTTGTTTCTGCTAGTTTAGTTTACTCACTTGATCTTGTACATTATAATTATTGCATTTTCTATGCTTTCTATGCTTAATGGTATGTAAATTACCTCTAAGATTGTTCAATAAGTAATACTATAATTAAAACATTTATTATTGAGCTTACAATATAAATATATGTGTTGCAATATATAGTTTCCACCAAAAGTTGAACTGCTTGCCATCTTAGTGACAAATTTTGAATGTTAATGCAAAAAGAGTCTTCAATTTTAGCCTCACATTTGTAATCAACAAGCTCAAAGATTTTGCCCTCCAAAGTGTGGAGCATCCAGGAAACTTTTGACCATTCTAAGCAAAATATCTATCATGAAATTTTGATCAAATGCCATATCAGATGCTTGGGGTATTGAAAGGGTTGTAGATTGCTTTCTTCTTGGTTTTAGCCCTAAAACAGAGTCTAATACCACAGGTTTTGTTATAAAGTAAGCTGTTCTCCACCTTACTACTATGTGATGAGGCTTGGACAAAAAAAAATATGGAAGAAAAATGCTTTCTTTGAAATCAAAGCCAATAGGTTGAGTGATTTGTCAAATCTCTATTGAGAAGATAATAAAGAGGAGATAGCTAAAAGCGGCTATTTTTTAATTAAGGCGAGGGCAAATTGGACAAAAGGAGAAAGTAATAAGAGTTAGTTAAAAATTGATGGAACTGTATTAATTTAGAAGTCAGTAATGTTGATCAAAGATTAGAAACAGTAGTGACTTTGCATTCGAAATAATACCTTTGGTGTACTGGCATATTGTCATCTTGTTGAAAATAGTAATAAACTCAATTTCAGAGAAAAACTATTTAATGGAGCATGCATGCTCAAGATTATGAAAGGCAGTATTTTATCCTGTTTCCCATGCATCAAAGAAACTAGTGATTTACACTAAGAAGGATTTAGAACTAAGAATATTTGGCAAGATTCTTTGTAAGACGCTATTTTTCCATCTATCTGATGCTATTTTGCATGGTACTGTGAATTTATATCAAACCAATATCTTGGGCAGTATCTGAGAATATATATTTTTTTTATTAGTTCTTCTTTTGACATGTGAGCCGTTTTATAGCTTTTTTCTGAGTTGTCTTTTAAATGTTATAATGTTTAGTGTGATAATCTTTGTAAAACTTGCTGCATTTGGTTTAGTAAATAAAAAAATTCATTGTTGGCATATTCAAATTTCTGATGGCACAAACCTTGCCTATCAAAACCTTATTAAATGAACCCAGTTCATAATTTTATGAACTGAGCAAAATTAACAGTGTTTCCTTAAGGCCCTCTCCAAATTAAAACAGCCATTTCTCAAAGGTGATATGAGATTTAAACATGATATTTTGTATACGGATATTTGGTGGCAGGGTAACACTGTTATATAGTTGTAATTGCGACTCCTCGAAAAAAAGTGTTTTGTGTCGTCATCACTTTAGTACTCTATGGTAAAGTAAATAACAGGAATGTAAACAGCATTTATGTGGCGCCCTTTCTCTCTAGTGAACATTTAGCGGGTGTCTTACAACTGACTTTTACCCCGCAGCGTAAGCCTCCTGTTGATAATCCTTCTCTGATCCTTCATCTAGTGAAAATAGAGAATGGCATGTACGCAAAGCACTTAGGTATATTTGGCCATGATAGCCATGCCCCCAATGTTACATCTTAATATGGCGAATCACAGCCACGTCCATACCTTGTTCTAAAGCAGGGGTTCTCAAACGTTTTGGCTCGTCGACCCCCTAATGAGATTCTAACATTATCATCGACCCCCTAGATTTTTATTCAAGGAAAATTATTACAATACTAAATCCGAAATGTAAAATAGTGGTGGTGGTAACTAGTAGTAGTAATAGTAGTAGTAGTAGTAGTAGTAGTAGTAGTAGTAGTAGTAGTAGCAGAAGTAGTAGTAATAGTAATAGTTTACATTATTGATCCGACCACGGGGAAAAACATCACTACCCCAGTACGAAACTAAAACACGAATGATTCCTGTATCAGCCCTGTCTGGAGCGGGGAGAAGCGTGGGAGTGGATGGAAAGTGTGGGGAGGGATGGGGAGGGCTGATAGGGGGTACACTTTGTCATTTTCTTACTAAAGGACGGGAACATAGTCATTCATCGACCCCCATTCCACCCCTTGGGTATTCATCGACCCCCATTCCACCCCTTGGGTATTCATCGACCCCTTGGATGGTCTCATCGACCCCTGGGGGTCGATATCGACCACTTTGAGAACCCCTGCTCTAAAGGATATGACAGTACGACAAAGGCTTCAATCTCTGAAGCGTATATCCGTTGGACTATGAGGCAGCTGCTACAACCACTCGCCTATGCCAACCTCCACTGTATAATACTTATAAGCAACTGGGGTGATTGACACAACATACCTTCTCTTCTTTCAAATGACGCTAAGTAGTACGAATGTGAATTTTCTAATAGCTTTGAAGTATCAAATTGAGTTGTCAACGACATTCCCTTTGAAGAAAATAGAAAAGGCTATTTAGTAGCACAAATGAAAAATAATATTGAATATACAGTAGATTACACTAGTCAACACGATTTTTGGTGTCAAGAAACAAAACATGTTTTCTAGCTAATTTGATGGTGCTGATTCCGAAAATGACCATAGTTTTTAAATTTTAGGGATCGCTAACTGAGTAGACATAATGAAACTGTGCAAAAGAATTCAATGATATTAGAGCGCGCTGTGTGTCACTTTGGATAACAGGAGCAAGCATTTCGAGGTGGTAATGAGTTAAGGAATTTTTAAATCGAGGGAATTTTCTTAAAACATTAAAACTTATTAGTGAATTTGACGCTATACTGAAACAGCATTGGACTCTTCTAGTATCTTCAGTGGTAGGCCCTACATCAAATAGGATTCAACATTATTTGATTCAATCAATCAGCTACGTACAGTCTATCAGAAATTAAGGGAGAAATTGAGCAGGCTGTTTATGTGGCGATTTTACTTGACGAAAATATGATATACCTGACAAGTTGTAGTGAATCTTGCATCAGCTTTAGTTATAAGGATGCAAGTCATTAAGTTTAGTGAGAAATTGCTCACATTCCTGCTCATTTTGGAAAACAGAGAAGGTATCATCGAATAGCTTTCTAATTTCACTCCATGCGATTGCTGTGATCAGTGTATGGCGAAAACGTTTAGCAGAGTGATTTTAAAGAGGAGATTTGATCTTTTTGTCCACAGCCTGACTATTCAACCCAGATCACTGGAAAGGTAATATTTAGAATAGCACATCAAAAACACTGTGGTTTAATTTCCCCAAACACCAAAAACACATGCAAAGACATTACTGCACATTATCCTATTACAAAGTAGGCTGGCACTTTCTAGTCATACTTGGATGCAAATATTACATTTGAAGAGTATCCTGCAAAAGCTTAACTAAAAGACAATATATAAATATAATACTCTCAGAAGAATCCCTTCCGTAGATATGAAAACTCTATAGGCAAAGCTAATATATAAACTTCAAAGAATGTGTCTAACACGTCTGCAAAATGTTCTCCTAAGTTTATTTTAACATTTGAGTTTAAGAGGAAATGTTTGTCTTCTTCTATTCTAACATTCTTAATATTTAAGCGGCTTTTCAAATAATTAAATATAACCTGTACAGATTATTATGAATTGGAATGTATGAGAAAATACAGCATGAGGTCTAAACACAAAGAGCCTTGATAATTGGGAGGAGTGCTGTAGATTAAGGTGCCTTGAACCAGGGCATTGTATTATGTACATAAATACAAATAAACAAGAGTAAATACATAGTTACCCAATTGTACCTTGTCCACTGATAACAGTAACATCATTGTATGGTGAAACATAAGTTGCTGCATTCTCCTAGGTTTAAAGAAAAAACAATAACATAATCATCTGTTCATCATTCACAGGGAAGTCTTAAGTAAAATAATAAAATATTATAGGGAAAATGAATCATAGTCATATGTCTATGACATATTTAGCTCATCAAGCATCATGAAAAACACAGTGGAATCCCAGACCACCAACATTTCTTAATCATCCTGCATAAGTGGACAGAATATTTTGCTCCAGAACATTTTCCCTTTATATTTTCCATTAAGACAAACCTCTGTGAAAGAATGGAAACCACTATTTCGACTAGGTCAAGTACTCTTATGCAGCAATTGGCCCCTTGAACTCTATTTTGAGGCCAAATTGATACAATTTTAAATACTTCTTATTAGTTGCTTTAAATGATGAAACCTGGTGGTTTTAGTTACCATGAATTTATAGCTTCACAACCTGTTTGGATGACCTTGGCCTCTCTTGCTCTAAACCCCTGCATAAGAATGATTCAAAAATGAAAATTTCCTGTTTTTTTCCCTTATTTCAGCCTGGCAGTGTTTCTGAAGTGTTTCTTAAGTTTTTAGCGTTTTGAGCCTCATGTTTCTTTAAGTCCTGTTTCTTTACAAAAACAACGTGTATATGATGAGTTGTTGCAGTATGTTGTACTACATTAACACGTTGAGTGCCAGACCTCATATGAAGAGGTCTGCGCTGTTGCCATGGTCACGCCTCTGGCTGATTTATGACATGTTATACCTTTTTGAAGTCAGCTCGACAGCGGCAATTCGAAAATCATTGTTTTGGATTCATAATGGCTTCCACGAGTTTACTCGTGGTCGGCACATGGACGGGAATTGCCGTTAGGAAGCCAATCACGAGTATACTCGTGATACGAGTTTACTTGTAATTGGCACAACCGCGGACATAAACTAGACAATAACCTCAATTGTGCCAATCACGAGTAAACTCGTGATATATAAATTTAATTGCTAAAGATGAATTTCAAGTATTATTGGTTCTGGAATATTTACCAAGCGCAATGCAAAGATACCCAGCAATGAACACACATCTTGTCTTAAACTTCAACAGAAACAAACTGATCCTTGCGATATCAAACAATAACATAAACAATTTAAGAACAGAACAATAGAATAGTGTAAAATTACGTAACACTATGGCTACCTCTTCTTAAATCATGACACAAATCCGAATGCTTTTTCCATTTTCTTGTATAATTTGTTACTTCAAGTTTGAGGGGGCAAGGGTGTAGTTTAAGGGGCAGTATAGGAAATCGACTACGCCTTATTTGATAAAAGGAATGGTGCCTAACATGATCTTCTTCTTAATTGCACTTCTAACCCTATTTCTCTAGTTTAATCTGTTCTGATGACGTAACTGTAAGGGTTTGCAGTAAGAAGTACGTGCCTATGGTTTAACCCGTCCTTATATTAAGGCGAATAGTTCCACTGCTGATCATAACTTTTTAACGACTCGACATACGGTCATGAAATTTTGTCACTTTTTCCTGACGTTTACTGAGAATTCTTATGACAATGTTTTTTCGCCCCCCAAAAATTGTACTTTTGAGATATCGGCGTTTTGTTGCATCATCATGGCGTTTTTGGTCTTTCTGTTTTGTTGCTGTTCTTTGAAGTTCTTTCTAGAATTTCTATATACATATACACATATTTTGTCGGTGGATTAGTTCTAATCAAGACTTGTATTTAGTTTTCCTTTTAAACAATTCTTTGTCCAAAACTTGCGCTTCAGTCTTTTGTCATTGAACTTTGCAGGCACAACCGATCAAAGTCCCCGCTTGCGTTTGCCTGTTACTTAACAGTCTTTCGGTTTTCCCAACTTGCGTTCAAAAACTGATAAATGAGACTCGATGGCTCTACTAGAACATGACCAACCAATTCTTTCTGTTCTTCCATTTCTTTTTCTTTTCCTTTTTATCTTATACATCCCAACGATAATACTCGAATGCTTCCGGTCGGTCATCAGGAAATGCCATAAGTTTTTCTCCGGCATAAGGACTCGGCCTTTGCTCCGGCATAATTTTATATGTATGGTGACCTTTTATAATACTTTGAAACTTCTTTCTGTGATACGTTTCATTGTTGCGTGATGCGAAG
This sequence comes from Alatinidae sp. Z8VKAUB7J3, assembly GCA_010016025.2. Classification (NCBI taxonomy): domain Eukaryota; kingdom Metazoa; phylum Cnidaria; class Cubozoa; order Carybdeida; family Alatinidae; species Alatinidae sp. Z8VKAUB7J3. The sequence goes on from JAAAKM020073195.1 coordinate 21,358,568, forward strand.
AAGACTTATTCCATGCAAAAACAAATCACATGATACCATTGCATTGCATCAGAGCAAAAACATTCGAATTAGCAAATCTTGTCTTGAAACCTCAAAACAAATTCATTTTATGCTTTGGCTGTCAAAAAGATGGAGAATCAACAAGAACCTTTAATTCAAGCAATACCTCATAAGCGTGAACAAAGAAATAAATACACTATGAAAATTAAAAGAAAATTAATTACAGGAGCGGCGCACCACAGGGGCTAGGGGGCTTTAGCCCTTCCCCCCCCCCAAAAAAAAGGTCATAGACTTCGTTTGTAAATTGAGACCTTCAAACTTTTTGGTTTTTGACAAGTGAGTCTCCAAATCGTACAATTGCCTTTTCGTTTGTCACAAAAATACCACACGACCAGTACAGAGATGTGTTGAATAGTGCCATAGTTGCTCTTCGATATGCACTATCATCTGAACAGGTAGGCCCCCTCTGACACAACATTGTGCAGTTCATCAAAATACCAATTATCAAAATTGAAATTCGATTTCACAGACCTCACCTAGCACTTTTCTTTGAGTCTGTCTGCGCAGGTGCTTTTGAAGGTGTTTTTAGACCAATTTTTTTCGGATAAAATTGCTTTGTTAACGAATAATTATTGCCAGTACACGACACAACCGCTGAACAACTGCGCTGCGCTTTAACAGTTTGAGCAGTGGGTATGACAGTTGGTGACCTTCTCTGTTGATTAAAATAATCGTTCATCTCCTCGGCTATTACTCCTGTTTAACTTTTGCACATCAGAGGGAGACACTTTATTTAGTTTTTGCAGTTCCTATAAAAGGCAGCTTTTGTTATCTAGGAAGACATCTCACTTTTGAACTGGACAATAGTGACCATACAAAATGTCTGTTGATGTAATTTTGGAAAAGCTATACTCACTTGCTCTGAATCTAAAATATGATTCACTGGTTTATAAACAGTACCTCTATCAATTTGTGATATTACATAGATGAAAAATGTTGTTGACACAAAATGTCATAATCCCTTTCATCGCTGGCTAGAGATTCCTACTTGAGTCAATTCTTAATACTGTCCTTTTAGGTGAACATAACTTTGGTTTAAACTTAGATATCCCAAGTTAATCCATTCAGTGTACAGTGATTATTCGTAAAACGTTATTGACCACTGCGAGCTCTGAAACTATTCATACTTACCATGCAACTAAAGACAAGGATCTTTTACGATTGCATGCACACTTACATGTGCAACTAGTTACTGAAATTTTTTTACAGACCCAATCTTATAAACAACAGATATTAACCCTACGTATTTTGTAGACGCTCATTGCCTTTAGAGGTCATTTCATAACACTTTTCACTTCATTTACAGCACTGTGCATGTATCAGTAATGAATATGAAAAGATTACAACCCCAAGGTTATATTAGTTAAAATTATTCATTCAGTTAATCCTTATTGTATATTGATTCTACTCTTAAAGGTTTGTTGATGGTATATCAATCTTTTTAAATCTATAGATACTGATGAACTTCAGGACCCAAAATCCTCCAAGGTAAGTACAAATGATTGCCATATAAATTATTGAGCAGGCACATAGATTGAATCAAATTGATTTGCGGTGTGCATCTCAATTTCTCCATTTATTTAATTTAAAAGTTTAAAAATTTTTACCTTGATGTAACAAAAATACCATGTCATACAGGAGATATTTACACAATTGTTTAGTAACTTTTAATTACAGACGTAAAAAAGCAGTGATAATGAAAAGACAGTAATGTAACTCATGTTCCAGCTCTAGTTGCATTCAGACCGTAAAAGATTTGTTCAATCCAGTATCTTTCATAAACTACCCTACAATACATTTTCAAAGCCATGACACTAACGTTTGTATTTACTTAAAGCAAAGGATATCCCACATTAACTTTTCAAAGTCATTCAAAGCATTTATTTTATAGGTTGCTTTGATTGCCTCTTACAAAATTGCTTATTACTTTGTTACGCTTAAGTCAGGTGTTTGTTTATCTCTCTTCTCCGTCGTACAGTTTTGAGTAATTAATAACACTCTACCTTATATATGTCAAAGGCATTTCGTGAAAATCAGGCCTTACGCTTCATGCATGAAAATGTCAAGCATTACGCGTTATGACTAATTCTCTCGGTTATTACGCTTAATGACTGAAATCTCTAGGCATTTCACAAAATCACCAAAAATTTTATTGCTAAGATTAAACTAAGTGCCTTGAATAGTTTAGGCAACAATTGTAATGATTTGGAAAGGACGGACATGCACAATAGAAAATTGATCTATCAATAACCTTGTTTGTAACGAGAGAGTAGAACTCAGTCAGAATTTTACGTCGATTGTGTAATAAACGGACCAATAAAGCTTGCCCCACTGGCTTACAAAGGAACCGAATTAAAGATTTCGATAACATGAGCCACGATGAAGCATTCGCAGCAGAAACCAAGTGACTATGAAAATCTGTTCAAAAAAGAATTGTACAAAGTATATGACAAATGCAACAGGCAATTGATGCCTAATTCACACCACAAAACTAAGTCAGGCTTTTGCGTTATAAGTAGTGGAAAACAGAACTTCCCTTGAAGGCCCACGGACACCTCCAACTTTCCTTCCCATTTCGGATAATCTGTCATCATTACCTGTTTCGCGGCAGACTGGCCTTCCTTTCAGAATTTCACCTTTTCCGTTTTCCTGATTTTTTGCCTTTTTCCGTCACTGGTCGCTGCTACCTTCTTTTCCACAGCGTCTGCTAGACCACGAAGCACTAGATTATTACTCCACGTGTTTCTTTTACGGCCTAGAGGACAATTTGAGAGGTTGTGTCTCATTGTACCAAGCCTATCACATCGGCAGTTCTCATCACCACTTATCGACCATCCTTTAAAGTATGCAGGTGTAGGAAGCACGTCACAAACTGACCGTATCAAACAACTAATTCTTGCATGGTCCCATGCCCATAAGTCATTCCATGTGACCTTTCTATCCACTACCTTTTCTTCTCATGAGACGCGTTGTCCCTGGTGACAACATTGCACGAGTTTAACATATCTGCTGCCTTTCTGTTCAACTTTCACTTGATTTACTACTGCTTCTCTTCTCTGCTTAGATGACATCTTAGCAAAAGGTTTGTACTTTTTGAAAATCCTTCAACGTCACTTTGGGGTGAGCCCATTATGTGGCCATGTTGCAAGTTTGCAATGTGGTTACTCGTTGCCTTTTCTGCACTTCATTTACAATCAGTATTGATAACCGGTGAAGATGATCGACTGACATCGTCATTGGAGTACCGCAGCATCATAACTGTTCTCTCTTTCCCACATTTGAATATGTCCACGATTGACGGAATTGGAAGTTAAAGAAGCCCATTGCTCTGATATAGGGCTACATGGGTCGTCATACGTGGAAGGCCTAGACCTTTTCTTATGAACACGTTGCACTTCTGTTCAATTTGCTCTACTCTTGATATTGCAACTTCTCATAGCGTCTATGTTAATACCTAGTTGATAGTTGTATAAAGTTCCACCATATAGCCTTCCTAGACTTTTAACTGGTTCTCCCGATACTGTTGGAATGGTATCACCAGCTATGGTATATTATTATTGTTATCATTAACAATCTTCAAACAGGGTGACCACATCATTCAGTTATGATTTTCAGTAGGGCCCTGCCAATATTCATGCTCCTTTTGCTTCACTTTTATCAGGGTTATACTTTTCATTCTTGCTCATTTGATTAACTGATCGAGCATTTGCAGGACTTCTTCCATTGTATATACCTTTTGAGTAAGCAAAGTCACATCATCCATAAATGCTTTCTTTGGCGCCTTGACTATCATGTTTTTTGCTTCGACTACAGTGGAACCTCACTAAGCGATCAACCTTTCGTTCTGAAGCTTTTATTTGATCTGTAGGCGAGGTGTTCGCTTAGTGAGTGAACTTGTGTCAAACCTAGTTATAGCATTCATTGGTAGCTACTTATAGTGTTAGCCTAGACATAAATTATTTAGAATGATAATAGATCTAATTATGAGATATTAAACAGTAGATCTTTATTATTAGATAATTGCCGACGTGAATTTTTCATGAGAATTATAATGTCAGGTTTTACAACAATAGTTATTAATCAATTGGCAAAGTGCGTAGTAAACTTCAATAAACTGTAAGAAAAAAACCTTCGTAATGGTAGCTTCCAAGCAACGTAATCCCCGACAATGTCAAATCAAGTTGGGGGATACAGAGGTGCAGCAAGTAGGTCATTTCAACTATCTTGGGAGTCAGGTATCTTCAGAATGTAGGTGTGATTATGAGGTAAAGAAAAGATTTGGAGCAGCTAAGTCTTCTTTTAGAGAAACTGTCCTAAGAGATAAAACTTTTACGATAAAAACCGTCCAAGATCAATAGGCTTTCTTAAAACAGTTGCAAAGTGAATTTCTCTCCCCTCCCCCAAATGGGATTAGCCCTCCTTCACATTTCTAACTCTGCCATGGGAAATGTTTTAAGTTTTAAAATTTGCTTGGTACATCCCCAGTATGCTTTGAAAAGTTGGGGAGGCAGGGGGGGAGGATCAAAGCAATACAGTGAAACATCTAATTCGCGCACATTGCTTCGAATTTACTCCGCCGTCGAAGAATGCTTCAACGTAATTTTAGCAACACAACAAAAATTATATGTATATATAAGTATTTATGGCCAAAACTGGCGGACTATGGCTTTCCTTTACTCTCGTTGCCGAGTCCTTGTTTAAAGGATAAACTTGAGAAAATACCCCTTGAAAATGACACCCGATTGTTCCAAAGGTAATTTTATGAACACATAGTCAAGGGATGTTCCACTAAAATGCTTAGCATACTTGACACCCATAAAAGCAACTACGATCTTGTTTTTAACTAAGAAAAGTTAAAATTTCTTATTTCTTGGAAAGATATCTAACTCGTAAAAACAATACACAGAAGCTGGGTTTTATGATAGCATGATGGCTAAGAGGTCCATAAAAGACTATAAAAAGTATATAACCATTGTCTAATATCATTGCTGTATATTTTCTCTATGTTGAAAGACTAGCTTTAATTCGAGCAAATCAAGACCTATGTTACTCTTACCTTTGGCCTGCTCTGCGTAGAAAAATTAACTGCAATGCATCCAACTCTGTATGCTTTTGCTCTATAATCGATTACTCATCTTTGATATGACTTAAAGCGTCTCCTTCTATTTATCGGATTTGGGGATGAACTAGTTCCTTTCGCCACCAGCAACAAAACCAAAGGGCATAAAATCGTACTAATTTGGCAGCAATAATTGGATAGTGCTTTCTTTCGTATACTAATCGGCTATAAGAATCGAAAGAGGAACTTTAGGGCAACGATCAAAGAATCGAGTTGATATTAGCGAGCCCCGATGCTTGTGTTTTCATTAAGAAAGAACCAAGTAAACAATTTGACTCGATTTATCAATAAGGCAGGTTAAAAATTCCTTCTTAGGACAACAAATGTAATACCGTAAAGATACCAAGATTGTAATTGTTTTTTGTATTTCGGGTATTATATTTAATGGCTTTTTAATTTGAATGTCAGTTCATTTTATTGTATGGGAGATGTTCTGGGCTAGTGATACAAGCCTTCTGTCGCTATGCACACTCGAAGGATTACTTTTGAGTGTCTTTCGTGTGGGTGGCTAATGCATAAATGAACGGAAGATTCTGCGCTCGCCTAATTACAGTCTGTAAGTAACGACATTCAATGTCAAAGCTGCCACGTTTTCACTTCTTGCGTACTTGAAGGCATATGTGGTTCTTGCCACGATTAAATGATGCAAATATTGCTAGGATGGATTCACATGGCAACGTTTCTGCAATACTTGAGAAATAGAATCATACAAAGCACTCTTGTTATAGTTCCTTGTGGAATGGATAGTATGCTTTGTAGCGTCGTCTTTTGGAATGGAGCAAAGATTGAAGCAACAAAGAATTCCGTAGTAGGGGCCGGGAAAGGCAGCTGTTACAGGGGCCGTGAAAAGATTTGTTTACAATAACGTATATCATTTACGCTTTGACAAATTAGATCGGATATGTACTCTTGCAAGACTTTACAGGTGATGGCGAGAATCATCTGGGGCATGGTCCATAATGCCCCCTCCCCCTTGCCTACGAGCTTGATACTATTATTATTATTAGTTATAACGTCCTGAAGACCATAAAAATTCGATAAAAAAATAGCTCAGGATCCCTCCTTTTTTCAGTACACCCTTAAAATTGCGTAAGAAGAAAACGAGGCTGTCATTACATATTCTGTACTGACGGAGAAGATAACGGTTACATCATACTGCTGTAGTGCACCTGAAAATTTCATTTGTGTATTTGGTTTGCGCGAATCGGTTGCACACTTTCCTAGAATGACATTTGGTAAAAAATTTGACTACTCAGTGAGTTCCCCCCGAGGCCAAAATTCATCTGACCTTTTATATTTCGTCAGAGGTATTAATAGCAAGTGTTATTTTCAACCTTCTGCTATCCCATAATCCCTCGCGACAACTTTCCTCTCTTCATCCCATGCGATTTCTCTAACCAGTGTCTGGCGACTATATTTAGCAGTAATGAACCTGTTAGGAAGCGAACTTCGTCTATTTTAGGGGAGTAATAGCCCGCCTTTTGACACATCTACGGATTCGCCATATTTTGCAACAAGATTGAACCTCAACTACACGTCGTTTTGTATAATCAACTCAGTTTCTGAGCAACAGTTACCGCAATGCTACGAATTAGCGAGATTTTTTTTACAAGCCCGCCGTCCCCTCTCAAAAAAGCTCCCCTCCAATCCTGGCTGAAAGTTAGATATACACCCTCTCAAATACGTGTTCCATAATATTAGGGAAAGAAAATGTACTGTAGAATACAATACCAGCTGCAGCTATTTGTTGAAGTTTGACGAATTTAGCATTGAAATGAAAATGAAAATCAAAGGACAATTTAACTGCACCAGAAAAATCTCTAAAATTATCTGGCAAAAAAATTTTATCAATTGGCATTTAATAAAGGCCTCCTCGAATAAGCGCTCCCATTTTACCAGAAATGTTGTAGGCGCTAGAGACGTCTTTTCGAATTGTTACGGTATTACTATAAGCAACTTGGAATGAAATTTGAGCTGGATACGGCGAACACGCCAAAGAGCCCCCAAGAAGAAACGAAAAGTGGATTTGGCTATACGAAAGACGTGTGGTTGATTCTTTTCTAGTATCGTGGTCATTTCTGATTTCAAAGTTTCGTCTTCATTTCTACCGTAGACGAAGAACTGAAGAACAAGATCGAGGAGTGGATCGCCGCCAAGTCCGGCACCTCGTAGATCCAAGACATTGTCACTGCACTGGTTGTGACATTCATTCATTACGAACTCTCGAGAAAGCAAGAAGTGACATCCACGTGTTTAGTGTTATTGGAGTGGTTTTGCCTGCGCATGTTCTGAGATGCAAGTAACAAGTTAGTTTTGCAAGCGTAAGTGGGCGTAGAGCCTCGTATCCATTGTAGTAGTCGACCGCATTTTCTCATTCTCGTGTCCATAACAATCGCAGTACTTTTATTTCGGTGGTTGTATGACGTCATATCGACACTGAATGGGCGTACAAGTATCTAAGTTATCACCTGGAACCTGTGGTCTTTTGCCTGCCTTCAAATCCTTGAATAAATAGATTACAGATTCCCTGGCCTATTGCCTGCATTCAGAGGTAAACAATGATTTCCTTGGATTATGTTGGATTGTCGCATCACCCTTAAAGTTACCTTGAAAGTCTTTTGTATATGTTTCTGCGCTAAAATGCCTTATATCTTGGGTCTTAGATAGCCCTTTGAAGTTTAATAAGCAGGATGTTTGAACATTGCACGAAGTAGCGTAAACATATTGTAATGAAAAACTTCTTTCGTCTGACGCTCCTCAGAGTAGTAACGTCAGAATGACCGAAATGGAATGTGTGAAAGAGTATACCCAACTGTATTTTGAAGGAGCCCCAACTGGCATACTTACATGTTAATAATATCTAATAATGATAGCAGGAGTATGGTTCTCGGTTTCTTCCTCTCTGATCCGATCATGCTCACAGCTGAGCTTTCTTCAACCGAAGCGGAGTATATTGCGAGTAATATGGCCTGACAAGAGGCGATTTGGCTACGCGCATTACTTCACATTTTATCTTTCATGCAAAATACGCGATGGTTAATTTATGAAGTTCCATGTGTTTAGCTAAGAACAAACGTATTACCCTTTCATCGAAGCATATTGATATAAGATATTTTATACGCAAAAAAATTTATTCAAAAGAAATCATGACTGAACATTGTCCATTACAGGATATGATCGCTGACATCTTTACCAAACCTCTCAGCAAAGAGCGTTTTGTGAACTTGCGCAATCGAATGGGAATGACAATCTTCGAGTGGTAGCTTTGACTTATCGAATCACAAAAATCGTATAATTTTGATTGGGATAGTAAGCCAGGGTACGTTTATGGCAAAACCTATGTTCCGTAGATTACAAAGCGCACACTCTCGCTCGCTGTTTGTCCAACACGTTTCCGCTTTTGCTACTTCTTCTTTGATTTACCTCTCAAGATGTAGTCGTACAGCCTATCAATCGATGCTGTGATCAGTGTATGGCAAAAACGTTTAGCAAGATGAACCCGTTACTCAACGCAATGTTCTAAGACCATTAGTAAGTGCTTCCCTCGTCTCATAACTAACAATTCTCTCATGGGACATGTGGGACAATTTACGTCTTTCAAATAGTCCCTACCCCCTTTCAGAAACTTTATTCCCCTTATGTTAGGCTCCACTGTACCTTTGAAATTTATCATAACCCCTTCTTCGACAAGACAGGCATCCTCTTAGGTACTGACATTAAAGTAAGGGGGGAGACACTATGTTATAAACCACCTTTTTCTGTCTGATTAATGTAAATAAATTTGCTTTTGCCTCCTTTCAAAGTTTACAAGATTTGGGGGCACCTTAACGAAGTGAAACCACTACTAGGGAAAAATACATCGAACGCAGATGTCTCACTGGCCAGTTGATCAAAATGTAGTCTAGCGGTCTACTATCCTCAACCGAACACAGAGTCTTAAAGTTCTAAAATCAACAGAAACTGTATATTATCTTAACTGAAATTTACCACACACTCGGAAACTACTTCCCAAGTATGTTTAATGCACGAACACTGTTTTATAGCTATTTTCTATCTACAAGTAGCGCCTTTTTTGTATCGCTATAAGCAAACAACGCACAAACGCCTCTTTGTGAAGTCTTGTGTTTGCCGTGCCAAACAAAAGTTATCAAGCGTAGCTTTGGCTTCACTTTCTTCGTGCTTCGCTGGGAGTTACTCCTCCAGTTCATTTATAGGCTCCATGGTCTGGCCAGAAACAGATGTACACTACAACACAATCTAGGGCCTGGTACAGACTTTGTTAATGGGGATGAGGGTACAATGACTTATTAGGCGGACAAAGTTTGGGGGCTCAAAAACTTGAAATACCACCGTGCTGCAGGAATTCTGCCTACTGCTATGCTTTTCCTCAGTCACTTCATCCCACCGTGGTATTTCTATAATTTCACCCAACAACTCCCTTATGGTTTATCAGAGTTACAAGACAAACATGACAATTATTGAGTGGCACCCAGTGCACCCTTTGCCATACCATGAAGGACCATATCTCATCAGTGGGATACCTGACCTGCGAATTACACAGATATTGTTGCGAATAAAAGCGTCCATGATGAATAAGTGATCTGGTAATCCATTTTTTCACCCTAGCCACAACTTGCCGGAAGTAAAAAAACGAGATTCCGGTTCTACATTTGCAAACCCTGTGGTAAATACTGCAATGAAAAGATATGTTTTGGTTACTACTGAAACTGGCCTTCTTTCTTGCCTTTTTCTCAACGAGAGGGTTAGCACGCTCTCAAAGATCCCAATTCCGTCATTGCAAGTGCTGTCTAGAGCTCATGGCGCTTGGGGAGTACTTTCCTAGCTGTCAAAGCGCGTGTCGCATCTCTTATGGCTGTGTTTTAGAATGCCTTTTACTTCAGTTTCGGTCTGTCTGGTGGACTGTTACTGCAGTCTAATTCACTGAAGAAGACTAACTTAGGACTTCTTGAGTCTTTCATTCTATATAAATGCCCACCCAGCGAAACGGAGGTTTGACTAACTGGCTTCCTTCTCTGACTACACCGAAACGGTGTAAAACGTCGACATTTGAGATTTTATCAGACATCATTTGAAAAGGCCTTACGGAAGTCTTGTTATTGTCAGAACAGCTATATCAAAGGCCGTTTGCAATGCTTTTTTGATAGGGGCTTTGCTCTTTGCTCTTATCACATTCAACACTTCAGGACTGTTACTCTCTACTTGACAGTAAAAAGAACGATCACTGCTGATTTTTAAAGCTCTAATCCGTAGCAAATCTTTAATAATTTCCCAAACAATTTTCCTTTCTCAGGGCTTAAATTAATGTAACTCCCATGATACAACATTAATTACTTTGTTTTAGAAAATAGTAAAGCTATCAAACTACCAATAAAAGGAAAGAGGTAAATTATCGTTTTGCTAGGACGAGATACCTGTATGTATTAAGAGATTAACACCAAACGTTTAACATGTTTCTTGAGACCTTAGAAGCAACAAGAGAAAAGCTTCACAACCCAGCCAACCATGGCATCCACGGGACTCATTTAGAGGGGCGGGGGGAGAATCTTTGATGGTCAAAGTGGCTGTTTTTACAGCAACGATTACAGATATGTAGCTTTGCTTAGGGCTACCTGGGCAAACCCTTAGCCGGAGCACAATGATGCTGCTTCATAGAGAATGTAAATCGAACAATAGCAATGCAGGGTGTGACGCGACTATCGGCATGCATTTACTAAATTATCTGGCTGTAGCATGGCATTAGATTGCGTCCATAAACTCGCAAAGGCTAGATCAACTTTTTAGTTCAAAGTTCAGAGGCGTTATTCTCTGAAAACGCAATTTTTAACCTTGTATATAGGACTACAGACCTGTGATAGGACGCCGTGTTTTCTCTAAACTTGTTTTAATTTTGTTTCCTTAACGACTTTGCACCGCCTTTTTTTGCCTTTGTTGAGTTTCTTTTGCCTAGTCAGTGACTACAATCGTCTCTCTTGTCATCAAGTTATTATAAATGGTTTGTTTTAACTTTTCGTTCTTTGCACGGACCAGACTAATGACAGTGCAACGAAACGTGTCTTTGCTATTCAACTTTCTCCTACTGAAAATTTGGATATCCTCAGGCGTGAGAAACAACTTTCTGAAGTTGCTACAGCCATTCACTCACCCGTTACCTCTGCCTATACTGTTAAGTGTAGTGTGTAAAAGTGGTATCAAAGCTAAGTAGTAAACGTTCTTGCCGCTATTTGAAAGGTCAATAATCCCAAACAAGTTAAAGAACACATTTTCGTACAGTTTTTATTAACGTTTACTGTGCTTTTTCAGTGGAAGTTATTCTAGTACTATTTAATGAGGAAAATACGCTTAAAATCACAGCAATTAGATCTACTATTACGTGATTCCTTATTTACTTGAGAAATGATCTTGGCATGGAGAAGCTATTTTTAGATTTTTTCGGCTTTCCAAGGGCAAAAAGAAACATCATTGCAACTCTGATGCTCGTGATAATGATTTGTTATGAACAGTAGAAAAGCTTCGTGTTATAGTTTACTGCTCTGTATAAAATATTGCTTCCCAACATGTATCATTGCAAGGATACGGCAAAAAACTATAAGAATCGATCAAATCTGAAATGGCCCATGAAAGTAGTGGACTCGAGTGCTTAATTTGGTCTAGTCTTAAATACTCTAAATAGGTTATCAGGTAACATGTGGATAAAAGTGTTTGTCGATTAAACGGCCTTTTTTAAAGTCTGTACGTTAACATACCATATTGTAGAATTATAATACCCTTAATGATTGACTCTATCAGTTTCCTAAAGTTGTAGACAATCATTTCTACCGAAAACATTCTAGTTTGACTGTTGCTTCTCCTTGTAAATACAATGCCTTTCTGCCACCTCTCATTATTGCTTATTTCTCGATGTTTTCATTCTGTATATAATTTGCATGCTCTTGAAAAGTAGGTTCTAATAGGTGCTTCATCCTGAAAGGTCATAAGGCTGAATTATGTGTGACATCATCATCCCCTATGGCATTAGATGAGGTTTAGACACTCCCAAAGCTATGATAAGAGCATACAAACCAGATTCCTTTCTCGTATAATTCATCTAAAAACAGAACAATAAGGGGTATTAAGGCGACAAAGCGTGTCATCATGAAACTCCTGGGGAATATTCCAAGCTCTAAGGCTGTAATGGAGTTTATACCAAAATTGATATCTGGAGAGATGTAGTACTTCTATACCACGTGCTTCTGTTAGAAACTGTACAAGCTATCGTTACATTAGTTTCGGTACCATGTTATGGCGTGATTGTAGAACATGAAAAAGTATATGAGGCTCCAGACTATCCTGAATGTGGAAACCATTAATCCAAAACAGATCTCGTCCGATGTTCGATTCTTCTGTACTGCTTTCCGCTTCACTAATCTGTGCAACATGGTTTTTCTTCCTTCAGCTTTAAGCGCTTTTATGTTCGTTGCCGTTGTAAGTTCACTTACCTTTTATGAACATGCTCTTGCCGTCAATAACACTTAAGATATCAGACTAGTGACCTTTATAAACTTTGTTTTAGTAATGTGATTTGACTCTATGTTGTCTGAGAATGGAGTACATAAGTAGAGTTACTTTTAAGATCGTTGCCGAAAACTTTCTTATCTTTTAATGCAACAGGATTATCAACAGCTTGTTCGTAAAACAGAGTTATGCAAGGAATATTGAAATGGAGTGTTTCGTCACATGCCTTACTGATAGGAATCGTGATTTTGGTCAATTGTCTGCTGGCAGGTAAGAAAAGCTCAACTATATTAACATAGAAAATTTACAAGGAATGAAATTAAGGTGAACGATCTCTAATTCGCATTGGTTCTCTACTTCTTTCATTTCAGATTCGTACTAATGAAGTCAAATTTAAATTACCCGTGCGTCATATAATTCCAGTTTTAGATCTGGTGTCAAACTTTTGGACGTAGTAAAATACAATAAAGTTTGCAGTTGATTTACCACGCGGAAAACGTAATTTCGTAATGAATAGCAGTGCCCAGCAAAGAATGCGCCTATGAAATATGTTGAAGATTCAAATTGAACATATAAAACGATATATATAATAACCAAGCTTTCGATGTATTATCACACAATCCTCAGGTATAAGAAACTTGAACAGTAGGTACGATTTATAAGGACATAGTGGCCTAAATAAACAATATACTTAATAAAAAAGGAAAAATAAAAGAGCCTCATAGGAGAAATTAGAATAGTGAAAGTGCCAATGAGCCAACAATAAAGTTTTGTCTCAAAACTTAAATAGTTGACGCCATTTCCAACGGAGATTATGAACTACTTTACAAGGATAATTTATAAAGCATCAATACAATAAGGGAAATCTAAACAAAACTTTAGCTCGAATCGAGTTTTTCTGAACATAAAAGTCAGGCTCGGGCATGCGAGTGTACAGCATTTCTTTTTCTAAATTATCAAATTTAGCCCTTATCCAAGAAGGTTTAACTCCTTCAGAGCCGATGTTTTTGTCTAGATTTTTTAAATTGTTTTAAAACTTTATAAGTTCTCCTTGCACAAAGGTATTGCAAAAAGTATTATACAAACAGTGATTAATGAATATGAGGTTTACAAATTTAATTAGTTTTTGGTCAGTATCTTATAGATTTCCATAAAAACAATTTGATAGACCTTTCTTATGAACTAGCTGTCTGCGTTTGCTCTTAGTGTCTAAACATTCAATACCCTTCCATCCCTCTGTACCTCATTAAATTTAAAGTGTGATAAAGCTGATATATCATTGTTTTACTATAAAAAAATTTTACTCGGTAAGGCTTTTCTTCCCCTCTACCTATACCCTAGTTGACTCAAGACCACTGGGGAGGTACGGCGTATGAATCTGTATGAACTAGGAAAGGACTGTTTAGAGGTATTGCATAGAATGTTTATGTCTATTTAAACTAACTTTTCAAATATGAAATATTATTAGAATTCAACATTGATATGCTTGGGCAATTTTTATAACAGTAGATATACGTGGCCCATTGTTTCCCTAAAACGAGTGCACTAATACTTGAGCATACCTAGGCAGTGTACTGACTTGCTTATCTAGAGAGTGTTGAATACCCCTACTCACCAAAGTTTAGACCTCTGACCCACATTTTTGAAATTCCAATGTTTATCACTCCTCTCCATCTATAACATGATTACGGCATGACAAACAACTCCCAACTCACAATTAGAATCAGCATGTGGCTCATGATGCTTACAGAATGTTATGGAAGTTCTCTAACAAACAAGAATGTTTTCCGGCAAAAACATTGAGTTCTTTCTATGAATAAAGGCCAATGGTATAATTGCTTTGAAGCAGAAAGCTGCACTTCCGCAGAATTTCCTTGTACCAGGTTTGTAACAAATTCTAATGTATTGCGTTCATGCTTTACGAAATAGGTGTCTTGCAGCCGATTAGACCAGGTACATTGACAAAGAATGGGCAAAGACGACATCACACTACGTTTTTCCATATAGGGTTAAAAAGGGACGTTTTACCAAGTTTCATAAAGGAATGAGACTATTTTGTTGGCAATCAGACATGGAGTCAAAGGTGTTACACTAAATTATGGCAAATGTAAGTTAAAATAAGGAGAAAAATATTTAAAGCTGCATTAGTTTTTATGTCAGAGTTCTAATAACATAGACCATATAATTAGCCGTCTAATTTTGCTCTAGATAAAATGAAACAAATAGGCCCCATGTGCCCTTTACAAATTCTCTTACAAGTGCCCTTGTTGCTTTAACATCCAAATGCTACGAGACGATAAATGCCATGTCAAGAACAAATTCAATTTACGTAGGTATTAATAGTAGAAAAAAGCAACGCACAATGACTGTTTAAAGAATCTTAAGAAAATGGCTAAAAACACCACCAATTGGTCACCTTTTGCTAATACTGAATATAGCTACACCACACCTTAATCATAAGCTCATTTATTAACTTTGTTAGCGTATGGAGAGACGATTATTCCCCATTTTTAAAATCTTAATGCGACTTCAAGTGAAAAGATCTTTAAAGATATTCTTTTAAAACAAAAGTTCCTTTATTTTGAAAGATAAAATTATTGGGAGCTTTCATTCACTGGTGTTTCCGTCATCAACAGGACCCCTTGCGGTTCCTCTAGTCCGGGTTTGTCCGCAGCTTTGGTGTCCGGTTGGGCCTCACTAGCCTCTAGTTCATCAGGATCTTCCATAGCCATCATGCACTGTAACAAAGGGAGATATAATTGAAATTGTACTAAAGTGTGACGTCACGATTTAATGAATATCATAAGTTTGATAATATTTTGCAGTCGAAGCATTCTTCTTGTTGATATAGATAAACTGTCCAAAGTTTAGAACGATATCTTGAGCAATCGTTGAGATACGCCCTTTCAAACTTTGAATCATGCCTATCAAAACCTTGTTATTTGAACCCAGTTCATAATTTTATGAACTGACCAAAATAAAGAGTGTTTTCCTGAGCCCTAAGGCAAATTCAAATGGCAATATCTCACAGTTGAGACGAGATTTCAACGCCATATTTTGTATACGTCTATTTGGCGGCAGGTTCATCGTCTTAAATTTATTTCTGTGGAGATTCAATGGAAATCAGGTTTTGTGACGTCATCACTTTAGTACTCTACTGAACTGCACTCTTTCGTACAATAAAGTATTGGTTACTTCGGGGGCAAAAGTGAGGGAAGCAGTGATATATCAAAGAATTCTATATGAAGCTAACAAGCGACCTGTCAGTTATCTACGATTAAATGGACTGAAGGCGGTCAAGCATACGCCGAAGATTTATGAAAAGCTTGCTGATGAATTTGTGGGAATGGGCTACGGAAGAAGAACCGGCAAACATCGCAAAAAACAGAAAAGCGTCGTTAAGTAATTTCATACAATCTACAATAAAAAAAAATCTGAAGAAAGCAAAACTTCATAGAGATTGTAAGATTATACGATGAGCTAAATGCTTTTCAGATCCAGAGGCCAACGTCAAGGTCGCGCGATCTACTGGCGACGGTGATGAGGTAATAGTCTTCGTCTAGCTTGATAAAATACCACGTCTCTTTGACTATCTACCGCTGTCAATGCTGAACATAGTGATTAAACATAGGGATCCCTTTTACATTCTGGCTAAACGACGTCTACAAGACTGATTTTGACAGTGAACCAAAGAGCAAGAGCAGAATATACGTGGTATGCGGCAATCTTGTGCAGCACATGCGCACTTCTGTTAGATTAGCGCATGCGTGTGCCGTAGGCACGGTTGCCGGCACGATTGCTAGAACAGTTGCTGGAACAATCGCTGGCACGGTTTTTGTAGCGTAATAAATACTCCGTCTTCTGAAAGACGTATCAAGTTTAACTCCAATGAGCTGCAGGAAACGGGCTAAAAAGCAGCTGGGACTAGCGTTTGTTTGATAGTATCTCCTACCACCCAACCGGCAGATGTGTCGTGAAAGAGCTTAACGTCAGTACAACATAACTGGTGTGAGGCAACATCAACGATGTTTTCTTGCTGCTTCATTTATTTAATACTATAATTTTCGTTTGTTCTTGATACTTGTCTGTTTCAGTTGCGAAGGGGCCTACTGAAAATTTGCTACTCGGTGTATTGACATGCGCGGTACAGTTGAAAGGGGAGAGGCCTTGCCCGGATTTCATTTCGCAATACGTTTCCACAAATCAACGATTTATTACGCCATCAACAAATAAACGTTTGAATGTCATTACCTAAAGATATAAGGTTAAATTTAACAGCTATCTGTTGACAGATGAGGCCATTATGGCTACTCTGTAACGGCTAACACAGCGACAAATAACCTAACTAGGGATTTCCGAACCCCGCGGGCTGGTATGGATATGATCATTAGCTCCCTGTGTATTATTCGTTATAATTTACCGATAAATTCATGCGGTAGTTAAAGCATTGACTAAAAACAAAAATCAAATCGGTAAAGTACTTTGACATTGTTTTACAGGGACTGGGGGAAGGGGGAATTTTATCGGAGGCGGTATAGCCAACAACGGCCCCCCCACCACCCTTGGCTGTTAGTAAGGAAAGAGGAAAACTCGCCTCTTCACCCATAGATAGAAGAACTGAATTTGAATAACCATAATTTATTTTGTAATTAGGAAAAGCGGCAGACGTGGATTTTAATTGTTTCCAAATTGTTGTCTAAGTCCTGTATGTCTTCTGGCCAATTGAATCCCTTAGGTAATCATAATTGTTGTGTTAGAGGCCCGTAACCTTTTAAGTATCAGAGAAACGTAACCTTTTAAGTATCAGGGGTTCATAACCTGTTTAGTATCAGCGACCCGTAACCTTGTAAGTATTGTGGGTCCGTAACCTTTTAAATATCAGGGATCCGTAACCTTTTTAAGTATCAGTGGCCCGTAACCTTTTAAATATCAGGGGTTCGTAATCTTTTAAGTATCAGGGGTTCGTAACCTTTTAAGTATCAGGCAAAAAATGGCGATTTGGGGGTCATTTAGGGCGTCATTGCCAAGTGAGAAGCAATACAAGCAAGTGATATTCTTATTGGTAAGATTTAAAACCAATCTTTTGGTAGTGCGTATCACGCGCGCGCGCGCTTTTTTTTTGATTCTCGAAATCGCTGAGGGGTCTGCTAGTAATACTTCTTATACGGATGGGAGGCGCGAGAAGAAATAGGTTGCATACCGCCAGTGTAACGGATCTTTTAAAATGGGATGATGGAACATCTAACTGTTTAAGGCCAGAGATTACCACTCCGCATACAAAGGGGTTTGCGTTCCCGTGTTTGAAAAACCATGCCGAGAGTGGTATCATCCTTATAACGGATAACCAAGTACTCTTTATATCTATTTTTTCATTTCCGGACGTCTTGAATAAATCGCGAATATCACAAGGTTATAAAAACGTGTATATAAACAGCTTCTAGTTCGAAGTGACATCAAGAGCCTTAAGAGAAGTCTTTGGAAAAGGTTTAAACACCAATGCGAGCCGTATGAATTCAAAAAGGAATGCCAACAAAATTTGGGTCCAACTTTCTGCTACGTGCTGTTCTCATTGGAGAGTCGCATGACTTCAGAAGAGGACCTGGAATACTGTTACTGATGATGACGATGATGGTAACAATTATAACGATGGTTATCATATAATGATTAAAACGATGATAACAATTTTGATGATGATGATGATGATGATGATGATGATGGTCATGATGATGG
The DNA here is from genome assembly GCA_010016025.2 of Alatinidae sp. Z8VKAUB7J3. NCBI lineage: Eukaryota > Metazoa > Cnidaria > Cubozoa > Carybdeida > Alatinidae > Alatinidae sp. Z8VKAUB7J3. Next base: position 21,376,989 of record JAAAKM020073195.1, read on the forward strand.
TGACCATGATAATAGTACTCATGATGACGACGAGAATGAAGAATGAGACGATGACGATAATAAAAATGATTATGATGATGATAATAATTATGATAATGATGATGATGACGACGATGATGATGGCATTTATGATAATGAAGAAGGAGATAGATAATTATGGCCTGATATTTGCAACAAAAGTATATTCGCACAATATTCAGAATATCATAATGGAGCTGTAAGGACGATGTTTGGTAAACAATGAGACCAGCGATAAAATAGCGTATGAACTGAATTTAGATTAGAAAATTGAGACATTTGACCTCCAGATTCCAATGAAATAACTTCTCCTGAAGAGTTCAGGGTTCACTTTCCCATACCCATTGATCGAATCTCTTGCCCTAGCAGTACAGTGCAGTCGGAAGATAATGAAAACAGTGTCTTTAAGGAAAGCTACCTTGCGGTAATACATGTGGCCTCTTCTACGTGACTTATCCTTGAGAGCAAGCCATAGAGGTCGAGTGTAGATTTCAATAGAAATGGTCGTATTCAGGTCAACAATTTACTTTCGTTTTCATGCAACAGAAGAGAAAAGTAGAACGGAGGAGACAGTCAAATACTTACTTGCCCTTTCTCGATGGATGCCAAATCCTTGATGCCAGGTATCAAGCCTGGGAATAAATTCCAAACAAAGTGAAAATTCCAAAAACCAGTCCCCTATAGCTCCTTCGTACGAAAAAAATTAACCAAGATCATAAAATTGAGGCCATAGCTTTGTTTATATGCCCTCGGATGTTAAAATAGTGTTCAAGTAAAGGAAACTGGATTCTGATATCATGAAATATCTCAACATGAATACCATTAGTAGTATTTGTTACCAGATTTTAGCCACTATTGCATATTCCACCACTTTTGCAAATCCATCATCAAGTCAACACTTGTAACAAAAGTCAAAGAATCTCAATAAATAGAATGACGTTTAAGTCCATTAGTTTTGTTAACCTCCACGTCAGTTGAATCTAAAAGGTGCTGCTCATCTCTCTGTCTCCTTAGGGATTGCCGTCTTGATCCTTCAGGGGGGAGCATGTATTGCAAACCTGTTGATGCATATCTGAGCATGCATATTTGTATTGTAAATGATTGTCTGAATCAACCAGGTGCTAGATTGTTACACATCAGGTCAAGTATGACAAAAATGATCTCAAAGAGACTGCAGTAAAAAATCGAGACCTTGCTGAGGATGTAAATAGCTATCTTCTTGAACGACGACATGACGAAAGTTGATGTAATATTCCCAGTTGATTTCGGCGAATCTTCCACTCAAGTACAACTATATCTGTAATACGTCTGCTTTGATTCTTCCAGAAGCAATCAGCGTCCGCGCACCACACTCTCTGAGAATAATATTATATTAATCTCAAGTTATAAATTAACGTTTCTATTTAGCTATGCACCTTATTCTTGCTTCCCCTACATACGCGGAGCTCAATATTTTTACCTAGTTAGCAGTAAAATAACTTGCATTATTGTGCAGAAGGAGGACGTAAAGTTCTCGCTGCAGCCAAATTGCACAAAGATGTAAAGCGTTTAAGCTGAAAAACTTTACAAAACCTTAACCCGGCTTGCAAAGGAGTACACGTGAGGTAATCTCTTATATGAAAAAGTGCGCACCGCCTCCAGCCGAGAAATACAAAATCAACCAAAAGTTGTTTACATCCCAGGTGCGGAACTGGGAACGATTTATATAGGTTGAATCAGAACTCTTTCAGAATTTTAGGATACCCGGAAAAAGTATCGTTTGGTCTATCCCTACCGATTGGTGCTTGGATTCAAACCGGTTCACGAAAGCATGAACAGTTGTAAATGACGCACTAAAGGTCCACCGATACGGGTGGCTGAAATTACTGGCCACATTTACAAGTATAAACAAGGTACAGTTGTTCGGGTAATAATGTGGCCAGTGCATGTTGATCTTTTGCCCGTGTGAACACGTGTGATATCGAGGTTACGTGGATATGGTCTCGATACAAATTGAACAGGTTCTACATTTGTTTTCTGTTTGTAATTCAGAGAATATCATTTACAAGGGCCTGTAAATAAAATGGACAACTATTTTGATCTAGCGGTTGTGTAACTCACTAGGTTTTTAAGGGCGTCAAAGGAAGGTAGAAATCTTTATCAAAATTTAATTTAATAGTTAACCATTCACATGACAGCCTGGTTTATAAACTATCAGAAAATTGAGTTCTTAAACAAATCTTACTTAAATGGAATTGTAAATTTTACGACTTGAATAACCATGTAGAACTTTTTATGCAGTTTGAATTTCTTGTAATGAACGTTGATGAAAAATAAAAGCAAGACAGCAGAGGTATTTTCTGATCGGCATATATATTTTTCGCTGTATTATATCATAATGCATCGGAAATATTAATGTTGGACCTACCTCTGACATTTTTTTATCGATGTAACCAAATATGATAGAAAATTGAATGGATTCTATGGTTAGGATTATTTCCAGAGAATGATGAAACATATGACCGCCCCCCTTTTATATTTTGGAAATCCTAACCGCCCCCCCCCCTCTCTCTGAGAGGGCCAGCTTCGTGACTGTGCCTTTTTAATATGTACACTATTTCTTTTTTATAAGAATTACATGAATTTGCCTGAGCCTCATTTTTCTAAAGAATTCTGCTGAAGTTAGCCTCAAATATTCTTAAATGATTCTCAAATTTTTCTCAAGGATGGTTGTGATTTTTATGGAGCGAACGAAGGAATTGCTAGTGAAAACGTTATTTTTACTTCCACTTAAGCATGCTTCGAATTAAATTGCATTATTGAGGGACACAGGGAAGTTACAAAATTACATTATTTTTTTAGATCGTAGGACCAAATCCAACGTATTACCCTGGTGTACAAATTTTCCAACTATTTGAATTCTGAGCGGAAACTCTCCTTGGAAAATCTTTCCGATGAATACATTTCCTGTCCGACCTTTCCGCGGAAAAGTTTTCTGAGTCGACAGGACCCTTAAGTCTTTGCACCACCAGATAAAGGCATTTTAAAATTTTTGTTTGGTATCATTTGAGTCTGAGGGTGACTGTTACAACATTCTTAGATTTTAAGGATTTTGAGCCTCATTTTTCTTATAAAAAGAATTCTTATAAAAAAGGAACAGTGTGGTATGTAATTCATAAAACACAATATTACACTAACTTCACGACGTCAGTGCTGCTAGTTAATGTCGCTTGCCAGCGCAAAGTACTGTACGTATTTGCATGTCGCAGTTATACCTAGCTGTTCTCACTGTGCCGAATCCGATATACTTTTTATATGCAAAACGGTCAATGAATTGTTAAGAGCGGCCTTTAAATCGTCACAGTGTCATGCCATGGTCACAGGAATGGACACTGCATTAATGACCTTGTTTAGAACTTAACTTTTCCATTTATTCAGGAACTCAAATATGCTTCATGTCCCGGCGTTTATTAAGAATTCTAAGCAGAACATTTATGAATGGATATCTTTAATGTTAAACGGCAGTCCATTTCATGTACGTTCTTTGTAAGTGTCATGTGCTCATTTACAAGGTTATAGGAACACAATTTGTGAATATGCCCCCGTCAGCAGCTGCCAAGGTTATGTGCATTTGTTACACGAACGTTCCAACAGCAGGTACCTCACTCATCGTTATGGCAGGATTATTGATTTTAAATTTGCTGTAATACCAGCCCCATATCGCGTCTTCGACTTATATTTACAAGATTAGCAGTTGAGTGTTTAAGGAAGGCTTTTCTTGCACAGCTGCTTCCTACATGTATCGTTCTTACCCATGTTGTTCAATTTCTTACTGTAATGGTGAAGTAAAGGGCTGGTCCTGTCAGATCTAGAGGTGACGAGTTCAACCATCATTCATTCTGATACCGAAAATGGAGCACCAATAGTATATTATATAATACAGATCACGGAATAACCCAAATTTTATTTTCAATAAACCTATTAAAATCTGAAAAAATGATAAATAACCCGCCTCCGAGGTTAGGTTGAGATGAAGTATGTTTTCTCAGCGCTTTAACATGATAATACTGTGGAAGTGATGCCTCGGTTATGTGGTTGGGCAACACAAGGGAAAAAGTCTTCTTTTGTCGGCAATAATGCTTTCTAAAAACACCCCTTTGCATAGTTAGGCAAGGGCAATGATGGTCTCTGTAAAATTAACTTTGATTCAATGCACACGGTACATCTGCAATCGCTCCACGTGGCTCTTCCCTAGGGAAAGCAACCGCTGATCCATAAGCGGAGTTTAGAGTGGGTTTGGATTGGTATTGATGCGTTTATTCCCAGTTGAGTTTTCGGGTAAGGCCGTAATCCCGACATTGTTTCATTCAGGGTCTCTGTAAAGTGAGCTTTTATTCAATGCACATGGTACATCTGCAATTGCTCTATGTGGCTCTTCCCTTGGGAAAGCTGCCACTAATGCATTAGCAGAGTTCAGAGTTGGTTTGGATGGGTATTGATGCGTTTATCCCCTATCCCCTATCCCCAGTTGCAGTTTTAATTAAGTCCGTAATCCCGACTTTGGTTTGGTCAGGGTCTCTGTAAAGTGAACTTTGATTGAATGCACATGGTGCATCTGCAATCGCTCACCTTATAACTTTTATCAATTGTATGAAAGGAATTAATCTCATCATGCGTCAACTTTATGACAATTGTGATTAAGGCCGATGGTAACCCATCGCTGCAAATCCTTTTTCCAGTTCTCTAATCACCGATCACTCCGAATCAACATGTCATTATTTCTTCGCTCCAGTTCCTCATCTCATCACTCTGCCGACAGCTGCCCTTTCTCCCATCCACCACAATAGACAAATTGCTTTTCGAAAGGTAAGCAATGTTGCTAAAAGGACCTTTGGAGTTGCTAAATCTTCTTTTGCACGTTCGTGAATCTGTTGCCTCACACAGGCTTGTAAATGGTAACTGCTCAAAAGTCAACAATACTGTAATCAGTCTCAAAGTGCCTGTTATGCTTTCTCTCGTGAATGAAGTTAAATGTTCTAAATCTCTTTGCAGAAAAAGCTGAACTCTTTTGCTCGTAGGCCTACCTCCAAGCCAAAACTGGAGTAGGTTTGGCGACTGATGAGAATTAATTAGCTAGTTGTTTTATCAATCGTATACTTTCGGATACACCAAAGTGGACTTACGAGAATTTTTAATTATTCGAGAGAGGCGTTTAATAGGTAGGGGCAGCTATTTTGAAAATGAGAAAAAATAACTTTTTGTTATGTTGGTCTCACCGAGTAACAAACTAATGCCACATACTGAGGAGACATCATATGTCCAACTGGCTTAGCATAAGGTATGACTGCTCACAATAATTAACATCTGATGTGGCATTTCGAAATGCTTGTTAGTACTATGCTAAGTGCAACTCTCTGACTGTATCTAAACCAGTTTAGAGAGGGAGGACTGTTTGTTGTTTGATGTTGGGTGCATATTAAACGATCATGGAAAGTGATGGGGTGGCTGTATACATGGGAAGCGCATGGGAGAAGGCATTTTTTCTTAAAGAGATGTGGTGATCGTATCCTTGGCGAGAATTTGCTTGAAAAAGACGGCAATGGGACAGTCGCATGTTTGATATGTTGTGCTCTTTGCTGGGGTTTTAGTTGAAAATAAAAAGAGTAGGTAGAAAGAGGACACGTCATCTTGTTGTGACACTTTTACCCCAGTTTGAATATTGAGTATCTTAAAATCATAGAAAGCAAGCATACACAGGAAGTCTTTCCTCTTCCTGACGTCCGTTGTTCCCGCAATGTTGCAGGGTCGACCGTTCAGGTCCTCCTCGTTCAGAATTGTATGTCTAGGGTATAGCACTCTTGAACACCCAAATGATTTATGTCTTCCTTAATCTCGTCTTTCCATCTTGATTAGCCTTCTTTTAGGTCTACATAAGTAAGCAATACATTAACATAGATAACCTTTGATACTTTTTGGAAACAATTTAAGACCACGGATTTAACACCCTTCATTCTGACGTTAGTACTCTGAGGAGTGTCAGACGAAAAAAGCTTTTTAGTACACAATGTTTTCGCTATTTCGTGCTATATTCTTGTACCACAAACACAGTATTTGATCACCAAAAGTGAAGTTATCAGTGAGAAAGCCATACACACCGCAAGGGTAAGTTTAACATTTGGAATACCAAAAGTACCCGGAGTACTTTTTGTCAAATCGTTATTTTTCCTCTCCGATACCCACCACCCCTCTTGGTAAGGTATTGACCAAAAGTACCTCCACCCCCTGGCTCAAGAGGTTTTCCCAAATATTCGTTGAAAAATGATATCACATAAATTCTAGATATTTTTGTTCTCCCTCCCTAGGTTGCGCATTGATACAAAACAATATGGTCGATCGTTCCTGTGTCATTATACCTTTCGTACTTCTCATCGTACATCTAAATGAGTTGTTGTGGTTGTTCTCAAATAGCCTCATCCCCCCATCCCTCTCCGTCTATCATTAAAGTAACAGTCATGGCGCTGGTCGTTGTCTCATATCCTTTTTTTTGGTAGTGCTGCACAACAACATTTCATCCTCCTCTTTCATATGTTCAATTTCTCCCTAATTTTCTCCACCTTTGTGACAGGCGGGTGGCGCTAAGCTTAAGCAGTTTAAAGTCTTCATGAACTTACACCTCCTTTAATCTTCAGAATAAAATAACTCACTGAGCCAAAGCAAAGACAAATTTATTCTCATGTCAACTTGCATATCTTTGTCAGAGTGTAACAATAACGTAAATCCGTATTCTCTAATTTATATAAAGTAGAACAGAATGCACTTTGTTACTTGTTATTTAAATTTGGCATTGTCAAGATTAAAGTATAGTATAATCTGGATAAGCTTGAAGTTCAATCTACCTAACTCTAGAAGCTTAAGAAGACTAGCAGTTTTTTCATGCCTTCAGGCAAAATCCATACAAAAGGGCCGTGTATTTATTGATCAACACATTTACGCGAGTTTTGTAAATCTTTGCAACGGGCCCAGACGATTATAACGATAAATGCATACGACAGGCATGCGCAACCTTAGACCCGCTGGCCAAGTTCCGCCATCGGAATCATCCAGCATCGTGCTTCCAAACTGATAGTAAGGACTGCGTCTACATTCGTCTATCGCTGAATGATGATGAATTCAAACATTCGATTAAAGGATATTTCATAAGTCATACATGTTCTTACAACCTTCATCTGGAAGGGCTCAAGTTGAAGCTTCGTAATCATCACTGGTGTTACTTGACTTGTCATAACTGTCGGTAACTGTATCAGGAAACGAATAAACAAGATGAGTGCAAGGGATTTAAATTTGGAAATTTCTTCAGTATTTGCAAATCTTATTTAATGCATGAAACAATTCCTTGTAAAAATGAAATATGACTTCAGTATTAAAAATTTAGGTCTCGTGTAATGAGGAAGCAATTGATTTCTTTTGCATAAGACATTGAAATGTATGTAACAGTTCGCGTTAGTGCAATCCATGCACGTTTTCTAAACATGCTTCCATTGGAGAGTTTGCGTGAGACATCAAAAGACAACTATTTCGTTATAAACAATTTAAACTTTGAACACCAAGTTTCGGTGCTCACTGTTGCCATTCTCAAGTAAAATGAAATGATTGCAAAGAGTGGTTATATACAGGTATTTTAAAATATGCAGAATGCACGTGAAAATTAGATCTTTAATATATTAATCAGCCATTCGAATGAGCATTGAAAGAGGGACAATGAATGTACACTTCCTAGTTAAAACTCTTTTAACAAGGAATTTAAACAGAGGGTTCAACGTTGACGTCTATACGCTTTGGTTCCGAGGACTCTGGCGTAATACAGGCAGAGCTTCCTGGTGATGAAGACATCATTCCTGTTGATGGAGGAGATCCGCCAACTCCTCTTGCACCCGGCCAAGAAGAGGCTACTGAGTTCATGCTCACCCTTCGTGGACTGCTGTCCATTTTAATAGGTGTGCTAGTTGCCATGGATGAGTCAAAAGAAGCTTCGCTACAGGCCAGAGGTGGCGTGCCAAGAAGTGATGTAGGTTCAGTGACAGGTGTTGGAGTTCCAACAGTCTTGACAGGGGACGCGAAGCACAAGTTTATTTCTTGTGACGTCTCCCCGCAAAGTAACGACCTGTATAAGATAACGATGCAGACAAAACGTCGAATATAAACACTTAAAACATACAGACCAAATTAAAGTAATATCTGGTTTCCATTGAATAAATGCTTCCAGCCACTCCTAGCCACTTAATAGCTGGGGGGTTGGTATAAGCAGAAGGTATGGACCATTTTATAAAATTAGTAATCAAATCGGGTGGAAAAATTAAAAATGAGCAATTACTGATAAACGACATCTTTCCAGGGATAACTGTAACAAGCACAACGTTTGAAGTCTATTACAATAACTATCATTGCAAAAATCAGGAAATAGATCCTGGGCGAAAAATGTTGTTCTGTCAATTGGTCAGGACACCCGTTTAGTTAACGAGATGAATCCAGCCATGAAGTGAAACAAAACAATTGTAATACGCAGGGGGTTGAAATGTGAGCGGCGATTTAACTAGCGGGGGCGCGGGGTGATCGGGTAGATAGGGTAAGTCTACAAATCCTTAGTATCTCATACACAAACTTGGTCTCGTTTGGAACAAATTGAGAACGTAGGAGGCGGCAACAGTATAAGGTTTACTGAAAAATTATTAGCAGAATTTTACATTAGGATTAATACGCTTACTTCTACATTCCCAAAATGCTCAACAGAATTTTCGCGCCCTCTTCTGTGTTAAAAATTTTGGTTTACATAAACACAACTATACATGGAACTTGTGCCTATATTGACTAACTATTTCATAATAGCGAAAACAATCTTCTTGAACTGATAGCTAACTTCAAAATATTCCATCATAAAGCTAAATTAATGGTTTTGTGAAGCTACTGATGATCGCCACAGTGCAAAAATGAACGTCGCCAACCTAAGATATAAGTCAGTTACCAAATACAATCAACATAACGTGACTAGTCTTAGGCACAAATGCATACCCCCCCCCCCCCCCCCCCCCACCCCAACAAAACAAAAAAAACACAATAACCACACCCCCCAACCCCAAAACCCCCACACCACCCACACCCCCACACCC